>CAIGQW010000302.1:1750332-1773833 GCA_903798125.1 Danio choprae | reverse complement strand
CAGCTATAACTTCATTCCTTTAAAGTGAAAAGTTACCCAATTTTACATGCAGGTTATTTCTGTTGCTAACTTTTCCAATAATCCCAATTGTGGGATAGATTATCACAATGACTGCTTGGCAACAGGCCTATAAAATGTCAAATATAAAAGCTGATGGTCACCTTGAACTTGAATTTTCAAGAGGTTAATAATCCTTACAGCACAGCACATGTGCTGGCAGTGACCTTTTTTTAGGTCTCTTAAAAGCATGAAATGGACTTATATTTGTCCCTGTCTGCTGTCTCTGACGTCACAGCGCAGGATATTGAAGGGTTTGTGTTTGTTTGTGCATGTCTTTGAGGTAAAAACATGCCAGGCAAGCAATTGCCATTGAAAGGAATGGGAATAATCAATAATTCTCTTGGTATTATTGATCACCTCGATTCAGGTGTACAAGAAAAAAAGCTGATGAATCTCAATTGATTTTTACCTAATAGAGTTGATCTAATTGGTCAGGCAAGAGTATTTACATTTACTTTACACTGCTCCACTGAGTGAGTTCATGTCCAATGATAGAAATAAATTGAGGGAGAATCTGACACTCATTGGTCTATAATTATCTGCAGTACTTTCATATTATTATATTTCTTTTGTTGTATTGAATATGAAGGGCACTTATTTTGTCCTTTTTTTTGCTAAATGTTTTTCTAATGACAAAAAAACCAACAACTTATGCACAAGGCCAATGTTGTATTTGATTGTTTTGACCACTTGTTCTACAATACCATTAAAAGCATCCTCTTGAAAATCCTCATTCCAAATCCTGATGTCAGTTGTATTATGTCTAAGCATTTAATTATGTGCTTCTTGCTGTTCATGCTAGACCTTGTAAATTGAAACTTGAAGCTATATTTAAACCAAAGTCCTTCCTGACTCTATCTTAACTCAGTTTTAAAAAGGAAACATGGATGGCTAAAATTGTATTTGATACAAGCGCTACACTGAATTAAATTTAACCCATCCAAACAGATTATAATTTTAAAGTCTTTCCTCCACCTAAACTGCTTTAGATTGATTGTGTTACACAAAAGTGCAAGGACAGAGTTTTCCATCAAGAGAATATGCCTCAGGTTATACTTTTTGTCCTTGGTGCCAAATTGGTCCAGAAATCTCAGGCCGAAGCGTTAACCTCTACATTACCACAACTTCAACAATACCCCGAAGATATGCTGGAACTTGTGAGGCAAGCTTGTTTTGTTGAACAATCAAAAGCGTCTAAATATACCCGAGCTAATTATGTCCACGTCTATGACTCACAAATTGAAACAAAATAAGTTTCTTTTATATTAATGTGTGTCGGTGTATGCGTCATCAACATATGACTACACGGTGTTTCGTGGTAAGTGCTTGACCTTGCTGAGTTCTGTCAGGACGCGTTTAGAGTGAAAATATGAGCAGGACCCACTTTTCTAAGTGAATGAATATTCCTCAGAGACAAATTAAAGTATCAGGAGCTGATGCATAATGTCTTGCTAGAGGATTGTCCCGGAGTACAGCTTGCTATAGAGAGAACGAGAGAGAGAAACATAAAAGAAGGACTCAAGGAATTCCACAAAGAATCATTTCTAAAATTAAAAACTAGTATCAATACTTTACATTAACGTTTTCAGACATACCTTAAATTAATATAATATTAAAAAAAAACAATTGATAACCCTGTAGACCAGTGGTGTTCAATCTGTGGGTGAAAACAAGAGGGTTATACAAAGTGTGAGGACAACTGTTCATATCAAAAATATGAAAATGAAAAGTTAACTTAAACTTAAGTAAACTTAACTTAACTTAAAATTTAACTCGCAACTCTTCACAGGCTTCACTGAAACTCCTTCAAGTCCTCCAGGAAAGTTTGAATTTATGAGTTAGAAATTCATATTTATGATGTCAGGTGTGTTCAAATAAGTTTGGTGGGAGTAAGATGGTAATTGAACAAGATATTTTAATGCCACACATTAATTTTAATACATTTAATTATACAAAACTTTACATTTTTAACCTTTTTTTTTCTTTAGTCTCCAACTACTAAAAAAATCTGTTTTTAACTCAAAGTGCTGATGTTTCTGGTTGAAGTCTTTTCTCTATACTATTTCACCAGCTGTTTGAGGGCACTCTTTATTTATAGCACACATTTAAGCTGAGCTTTTAAATACACAGAGTGTACACTACAGTCTCTGGGATCATGGTGTCCTGGATCAACCACTGTCTGGCCAGAAGGGTAGATGTGTCTCTGTTCTCTCTCAGCCATTCAAACAAAGGACCTTAATGGCTCACACCAAATGAATGAGTGTGAGAATTGTTCCAGAAATCTAAGCATTTATTGATAATGCTTTTTAATGCCAAATAGTCATTTAGTGCATGTTACATTCTATTACTGTTCATATTTACTGTAATGATCGGTTTTATGCATAGGCATTAATGTTTGTATTCGGGAGAAATATTATTATTCACCGTAATGCTAAAACACTGTCCATTTACTGCATTAAAGAACATGTCATCTAGTTTCTGAAGTTCATTCGGCCCTTCACGTTCTTCAAAGAGATGTTGTTTTTTTGCTAACGTTACATCATTAACTGACTGCATGATAGTCAACATCAAATTTTCATCCTTTTTTTGTAACCAATGTCTTTACAGTATACAGAGTGACAAGAATTTGCACTCCTGCACTATATAAATCAGAGATGCCCAAAGTAGGGCCGTGGACCAAAGTTGGCCCTTTGTAAGCTTTGATTTGGCCCACCATCCCATCTGAGAGGAGAGTGAGAATGATGGAGAGTGTTGGGGCGAATGCCTTTTACACAGAGATCGTTATTTCTAATTTGACGTAACCTTTTTTTTTTTAATGTAACCTCTTTTGTTTTATTGCTGAGCTACAAAAAAAGTGAATTAAAATTAAAATACTGTCACTCGACGGATAGAGGACTATGCAGAAGACATCGGCGAGCAAATCAAGGCAAACACCAGTGTAATTCTGTTATAAATCAGATTGTTTTGTTTTTACTGTAATAAGTTTATTATAAAATGTAAGGAAATACTGTATTAGTTAATAAAAAGCAATGCTTTCTAGTCATTTTTAAATATTATTAAATAAATTAGGAAATTACCCATGGCAGCTATATTTACATTTGGCCCACTAGCCTCAATAAAGTTTGGTGTTTGGCCCTTCATAACTGATATAAATAGTTTAATTTTACAAATCAACTACAGTAGAGTTAAGCTTGAGTTTTACCATTTTTAATCCATTCGGCTGATCTTCCGGTCTGGTGGGGGCACTTTTAGCTTAGCTTCGCATAAATCACTGAATCAGATTGGACCAGTAGCATCTTGCTCAAAAATGTCCAAAAAAAGGTTTTGATAATATTTCTACTTAAAGCTTGACTCTTCTGTAGTTACATCGTCTGCTGTAGCTATAGTAGTAAAAAGAAGTAAAGTTATTACGCCAGAATGCAAATATACAGTAGTTCTTGCCATATCAACCTAGAAAATAGCAACGTTTCATTTCCCATCAGTCTACATGCATAATGTAACTGCAGAAGAGTCAAGCTTTAAATAAAAAAAAAATGTTGACACTCTTTTTTTTGAGCGAGATGCTCGTTTTAATTCTGTTCTAATAATCTATGCTAAGCTAAGCTAAAGCGTTCCTGACAGACCCGAAGATCGGCTGAATGGATTCAAAAATGGTAAACTTCAACTGTAGGGGAGTATTAAAATGAGCTTATTTCCAAAAAGAGTGTTCCTTTATTCATTCATTCATTTTCATTTCGGCTTAGTCCCTTTATTAATCTGCGGTCGCCACAGCGGAATGAACTTATCCAGCATATGTTTTACGCAGCAGATGCCCTTCCAGCTGCAACCCATCTCTGGGAAACATCCATACACACCCATTCACACTCATACACAACGGACAATTTAGTCTACCCAATTCACCTGTACCGCATGTCTTTGGACTTGTGGGGGAAACCGGAGCACCCGGAGAAACCCACGCCAACACAGGGAGAACATGCAAACTCCACACAGAAACGCCAACTGACCCAGCCGAGGCTCGAACCAGCGACTTCTTGCTGTGAGGCGAACGTGCTACCCACTGCGCCACTGTGAGGCCCCAGTGTTCCTTTAATTACTTTCAATTTATTATGAATGCATAATATTAAAGTTCCACTGATGTTTTCTTGTCATTACATCCATAAATATGTGTGAATATGATACAGACAAACAGTCCTCACAGTTTTGTGCTCGTGTGATATATGATGATGTGATACATCTAGTAGTGGTGTCCCATTTCTTAAGGAAATATTTTCACCCCATCCCTTGCATCTCTGGTTCAAGGGTGAAGGGGTATAAAATGGAATTAAGATTGGGCCTTGAACTTGAGCTTGCGATTTCTGCTTCTTCCATTTGTATGAATGGAAGTCAACAGAAAAACTACAGTTTAGTGTGACTGGAAGGTGTGTAATGGTGCATGTATTCATACCCAAATCTTTCTCCTCCTGTAATCGCATTAAGCTTTGTGTTGAGTTACCATCCTTCGGAAACCATCAAGATTACCATCTTATCTTTTAAATTCGTCAAATTTTCTCCTGAAATTCAAATGTTAATTGCACAGTTTTTACGCAGCTTGTGTGAACCCTAACATTGCTTCCCCTGTACTACTAGTTACGGCACAAAATAAACATGAATAGACATCTTTGCATCTCATGTAATCACTCAGTCAGTGTTTCAAAAAGGGAAATATGTCAATAAACCAACTCGTTAACTAAATGTCATGTAGAATCACGTTCATTCAGCATTCACAGCTTGTAAGCTCACATCACTCTAGAGAAGTCTATACATTCATTATTATATCTTACATGACCTGTGGATGTCTGTTTGCTATAAATAACTTGAATAACTTCATGAAATCCACCATTCAAATTCATATATTTCAACAACAAATTGAAGAAATATCTGAAAAAGAAATTAAAATGATTAAAATTTATTATTACATTTTTAGATGCTAATGTAAAATGAGATTTTGATCAGCATTTTACATGTTTATGTACATTTGTTTTGACTGTTGATAATTATGTCTAAAAACAAATAACAATTTAATGTAATGGGGATTGCACCGATATGGAAATATTCTAACATACTGTAGGTCACAATGTATTTGCAAATGCATATCATAAAGTTTGTGTAAAATCTGAAGTAATAATGTTTATTTTGCTTGTGCACATTGTATTCTTTTGGTGAATAATTATTCCACAGCCTTAACTCCTTAATTTGAGAATCAACTTAACTGTCTGATTTCTTTTTGTAATCTTTGATTAAAGTCTGACCATTTACTTCCACGTTTGGAGTGGTGGTCCTTGTCTATCGATGTCAGTTTGACAGCTTCATGCACAATATTCCTGACCACACCACTCTGACCTTTAGTTTGCTATGAGGGAATGATGCCCAAAAAGAAAATCCCGCCCCCAATATTCTGGTTCAATTGGAAGTACATCAACATACTAAAATAAACGTCTCAGCAACTTCCAGTTCACGTGGACTTTAGTGGATATTTCTGTTTTTGTGTTTCTCCACACAAAAACTAAATGCAAGTAAATAGAAGACAAACTACTGTAGTAGACTACAATTGTGGAAAAGTTTGAAAACTGTAAAGAAAACATATTGCTCTCTTTACTAATTGCAATTCTGAAGTCCTATTTTATTTGATGGTCAACAACTACCACAATGCCAACAGCTACATCCAAAATCTTAGGCAGCTGACTTGTTGCCTTAGCGGTAGTTTTTGTGCAAGAAGCCACCTCACAAAACCTCTGAGATAGCAGAATGATTTAATCAAAATCGAGAGAACGTTGGTGAAAACTAAAAAGGAAACTTCTCTCAAGAAATTAAATGATAAGTGGAAAAAAAAGTTGGTCAAAAATGTATGGCTACACACAAAATGACAACCAAGCGGAGCTTTCAGACACCATCCCTATTTCTGACGCTGAACTGTCAGGAACGGAAGGTACACGATTGTGGGCTATCAAAGGCAGATAAGGATAAATTCTTGCTGCCTTCAAAAATTTATCATATGAAGGTATCTTAGAGACGAAGTGAGGCTAGATTAGGATTCGGACGTGCCTTGAAGAGAAAGCCAACAGCACAAATTCTTCTAAAAATCCTCACATCCCATCATGTGGATGACAACAATCAAAACCTTCATTGTAAGCAACCCACATATGAAGTGGATTAACCAGAAGAAATCATTAATAATTTATTATCTTACAATTTACTTCCTTATCAGGCCAGTAACATTACCAATTAAACATTTATAATGTTTAATATATAATATAATGTTTATAGTGTACAATATATCAGCTACGGCATTATTCACTAATACTTTAGGTTCTGTTGTTAATTGGAGATTTTAATGTTCTAGTAATGTCAAAGTAATTGGGTTCCCTATAGTTTACAGTGCAACTTCAAAACTTAGGTATGTACCACACACAAACACTAGCTATTTTTTCCACTCAAAGATGCGAATTAGACTTATGCACAAAACTGGAATATGGCATAAAACATTAGTGAATAAAGCACCATTTTCATCCAACTAGTTCAGTGGTTCTCAATTCCGGCCCTCAGGCCTCCCTGCCCTGCACATTTTGTATGCCTTCTGTGCTGAACACACCTGATTCAGATCATAAGCTCGTTAACAGAGAGATCCATAAACTGATCCTTGCATGTCAAATAAAAGAGACAAACAAAATGTGCAGGGCGGGGGGCCCGAGGTCCAGAATTGAGAACCATTGAACTAGTCAAAGAGAACAAAATGGTCACTTCCTGATAAACTGGTGCCAAATATAAAAAGGTTAAAGTAATAGGAGAAACCACCGGGTTTTGAGTTCGGTACAAATCAGTACTGGAATTTTAAAAACGTCCATTTCCCGCTAACATTTGAGTGCTGTTGAGCACGTTCTTAAACACCACTGACTGGCCATTGTGATCATGTGCTCAACTATTCTTCACTGAGTGGAAACAGATACAGCGAAGATCAGTTGATCCATCAGTGGATCGCTTGTATGTCAGCTCATAGACAGACCAGTTGTTCGACTGCTCCAGTATCCCTGTATCTGTGTTTCCACTCGGTAAACAGCAGTGAACTGATAACCTTCACAGCCAATCACAGTCAATTCTGTTGAGCATGTGAACACAATGGCCAATCACAATGGCTCAACAGCACTCAAATGTTAGTGGGAAATGGAGATTTTTTTAAAATTGCGGTACAGATTGTTAGCTAGATACTTTTGACAACCCTTCTGTGGCCCTTTTTTTATATAATAAATTACTTGCACCTCAGAAGATGAAGACAAAATGCATTGAGCACTGGGAGCACAGACGCTCAATACAGTTCTGGGAGGTAATAACACTGAACTACGTTGATGACAGATTTTGGAGATTTTAGAATGACCAAAACATTTCAGATGTTTTACAATGCCGTCGGTCCACTGGTTTGCTGAGTAATGCTATCCCATCGCATCCATATTTGTTATCTCATGATCTGTTAAAACATAGTCACATGACATTTTTGATGAGCATGCTGGGAATTATTCGTTAAATGTGTCTCAGCTGTGCATGCGCAAATGTTTTTTTGTGATTTTTCCAAATTTATGCACATCATTTATGGCTCCTAAACTCTGGAATAGCCTTCCTGATAATGTCCGAGGCTCAGACACACTCTCTCAATTTAAAACTAGATTAAAGACTTTTCTTTTTAGTAAAGCATACACTCAATGCATCGCATAACGGTATGGTATATTAGTGTACTCCTTCCGTCTTAATACACCAGCCATTGTGTTAGAAACTCTCATATGCTTTACATTGTTGTTATATAACTGCTATCTTCATCCATAACAATCCTTTTCTTTCTGGTTTAAATACACTATGAACAGCAGCTACGCTAAATATTTTCTTTATTTTCTACTTCCACCTGGGGATACTCATCCCGAGGTCCCTACAGATTTGCAGCGCCATCGATGCGATCCTAGACCTCTGAAGAGATGATCCGAAGGTATCCTGGACCAGGCCGTATCCCGAGCTGATACCGTGGTGGCCATGGAGGAATGGAGCGCATGAGACTGATTCCTGAAAGGCTTCAGTGATGAACAAGTCTACGTTTGATCCTGTGGGCCAGCCTACCCTCCCGCTGGTGCCCTACCCACACCTGCAGCTTACACGATGGATGTCAGCTTCTCCAGCCCGGCGACTAGACTGCAGCTCCACATAGAAAGTTTGGCCAGAGGAAATGACCATGCCTAACATAGCCTGCTTTCTCTCGAGGTTTTTTTTTTTCCCTTCACTTCGTCAATTGGTGAAGTTTTTTTTTCCTCCACTGTTGCCACTGGCCTGCTTGGATTTGTGGAGCTGCGCTTCGGTGGATTTGCTCTTCAGTGTTTGAACTTTCACCAGTGGAACTTAAGCCACACTGAACTGAACTAAACTGAACTGAACTAAACTCAAAAATGTGGACTTTAATTGAACTTGTTAAGCTGCTTTGACACAATCTACATTGTAAAAAGCGCTATATAAATAAACTTGAATTGAATTGAATTGAATCTTGGCTTTACCATTAAACATTTTTTATGCAATATTCCAATATGCACATAAAAATAGGTTGATGGAAACATAGCTAGTGCTCTTTAACAAGACGTTAACGAACCTAAAACCTCCATAAGAGCAGCTACTATCAAAAATGACTCACCTAGTGAACTCCAAGTCTCACTGAAGCATTATTTCACTAAATCCATTAGGCTGCTCTTACATGCTGTGCCACCAAAAGAATAAAAAAAATGATTTTCTCTTCATCCATAAACCTCATAATCATGCCTTTGTTAATGGTTATATCCATTTTACCATTTGCCTGGTAATGCAGTTAAATTTTTAGCCAACCAAATTCAATAGTATACCTTGAAAAACAACAACAACAACGACAACAAACAATATAAAAGAACAAACAGGGCTTTCTCACTCATATTTCACTCTTGAACACATTTGGTGATTCTTGCAATTAATCATACAGCCAGGTGAGTCTAAGCTAAAAAAAGTTTGGGAACCCCTGCTGTGAACAGTCCCAGTTCAGCCGTTATTTTAACAAGCTTTTCCTTTACCTACTCTGCTCCCAGACAAAGCTCCGGGGAGGCTGTCCCTGCAGTTAGTGTACTGTATATCACTTCAGATAAAAAGCATCTGCTAAATGACATGTAATCAATATTTCCACAAGGTCCTGAATCTGAGCAAAAAAAAACGTTCGCCTGAAACTTCTAAAATCTTCTCCCTGAGGATTAACATCATAGGAAAATGGATGCTGGCTAATGATTACCAAGATGGGGTTCATCTCCCCCCATATTTCACTCTGACTGATGGTGAAGGAGGATGAGTTTAGACGAAAGGCTTGCCGGTGGTGCCTATCTGCCTGCCAAATAAGCAAAAGAAGAAACAAAAGGGAACAACATGTCACCAGCTGAACTCCTGTCATAAATCTTTGAGCGTCTGTCATATTTTAAAGTGGCTTCGGTTACAACATCACACAACACAACCGTCCCCTGTGGCTTTGCTTGCCAGGTTTGTCCTTCTGTTCTCACTTCGGCCGCTCGATTTGAGCTTCGGCATGCTAACATGATGTTGCGTATGTGATCTTTTCAGACCCGTGGCATTAGCTGGACGCTTTCAGAGATAATAAGTCATTACCCTTATACTCTGTGCAGGCTGGGGTGAGCAGGCGCAGTGCATCTCCACTCTTCCACACCACAGAACGATGGGATGAGGAACGGGGTGGAGGGAAATCACTCTGGCAGATGTAATGACTCTGTAAAGAGCAGACATGACAACTGCTAATCAGCACAGCGAGCCCTAATCAGTGAAGAGAGCGTATGAGCATGGAGGTTACATACTGTAAAGACACACAACACACACACACACACACATAGACTCATCAAAACTCACTCTTGATCAGCTCTCTAATACCAAAGCCGCACACTCATCCTTAGTGAACTGCAAGTAATCTGTTGCTATATTTCTAACACATAATGGAGCTAAGCAAATCAAGCAGAAGGCAAGAGCTCTAACAAAAGCCTGCACAAATGATTTTCTTCCCATGCCGTCTCGTAACCTGGCCTTTGGATGCATGGATACGGTTGCTAGGCGCCGCCTAAAAGTGTCGCTAATGCTGCTTCGTGCTATTGTTGCTATGGCAACCTGAAATGCCTCTGTCTCTTTCCCTCGCTGCCATCACAATAAGTCAATGAGGTTTGTGGGACTGTAATGGAAAGCCGAGAGAACAATATATATCATCCAACAACAGTGGTTCGAGGTGGTGAGGGTCAAGTGGTGTATTTAACCACAAAATTGAGATCACTGAGACAGTTCAGCCAGGCTGGATGGTGTGTATTACATACTGAGAGGCAGAAGGATGATGTGCCAATCAGAAGGTTAAGAGCGAGGATGACCAAGAGTGACCACAAGAGACATTTCATCAGTGCTTGGGGGTATTGAACAACTAGTGCTTACATTAGCAGCGTTTTTACTTGGCCTGTGTAAAATATCTGTAAATGAATTCTTTACATTCAATTTTCATATCTGTATAAATGTTAATCTTACAGAGTTTACCTCATTGATCTAAATATTTGGATAGATGACTTTGTCTGTGATGTGTGGATTACTTAAACAATGTAGTAATTACAAATTACACATTATCAGAAATTAAGGTTTACAGTAGCTATCAGTGGGATGGTACCTTTTCAAAAGAAACAATTTTCCACTCTACTTTATATTCTAGTACATACACTTATGTACTAATGTAACTCTAAGGTACCAATAGAGGCCCCTGAGGTACAAATAAGCACCTTTTGAAAAAGTCTTACCCCTGTGACAAGCTTTTCTGTACTTCTGAGAGTGCACGATGAAAAATGTAGTCAATAATATAATTTAGATTATTCATATATTGCTTTTGGATTGCTTTGTGTTATTTTGTCACCAAATTTAAAAGCATGACTGTCAAAATAATTTACACAGCCATTCTATATTGTGAATATACATATAATATGGCAAGCTGTAGATTTTAAGGAAGGTAAATTAAAAAGAGAGAAAAAAAGAAATAATAATTTGCAAACATGTAAATTACACAAGTAACCTGGTTATGAGCATCTTAGTACATAATCAAATTACAGCAAGGTATTACATGTAATCACTAACTAAAGTATCTACTACCCAGAACTTATATTTGTCCATGTACTGCATTCATGTGCTTAAAACATCTTAATGTAGTTTAATTTTTATGTACTCTTAGTGTTCTGACACCTTTCAGCTGGAAGCTTCTTTATACCTGCAGTGAGTTATTCACAAGCTGCTCATGCAGGTGTTAAACTTAATAAAGACGGTCGTCGCTGGCAAACCCTAGGAGGTATTTTCAGGTTTGTTTCAAAGAAAAATCCACTTCTTCTAGCACTCTTTTTGCTCCACATGCTGTAATAAAGTATGTACCTTGAAAGGGAGTCAGAAAGTGATCCAAACGTTGACTACGTGTGGCTACGAACCCATTCGTTTTGCTAAACAGTTTGTAATCGGGACCACACACTATAGCAGGGGTCACCAAACTTGTTCCTGGAGGGCCGGTGTCCTGCAGATTTTAGCTCCAACCCTAATCAAACACACCTGAACAAGCTAATCAGGGTCTTACTAGGTATACTTGAAACATCCAGGCAGGTGTGTTGAGGCAAGTTGGAGCTAAACCCTGCAGGGACACCGGCCCTCCAGGACCGAGATTGGTGACCCCTGCACTACAGCATCAAATTGATCCCACGTAAGATATGGTAAAAAAAAATAGTAAAAGAAATATGTTCCGAAATCAGCTTAAATCTTGGTCCATTTAGGAATTGGGTTTGTTGGTTTTGACAGATGACAGAAAAGACAAATAACGTTATTTGACACATGATCCTCATGTCGTTGTCTCCCACCATTCCATGAGAGACAAGGATTCATCAGTAAAAAAAAGTTACAAATGCTTGTTGACCACAGCAGCAAAAAGGACTGAAGTGAAGAATTAAAGGAACACCACTTTTTTTTTTTTTACGGGCTCATTTGATAAATTCCCTATAGTCAAAGGGTTGAGTTTTACCATTTTTTTTATCTGTTGAGTGGATATCCTGGTCTAGTGGGAGCACTTTGACTTTATTAAATTAGATTAGACCATTAGCATCTTGTTTTAAAATGACCAAAGAGTTTAGATAATTACATTTAAAGCTCGACTCTTCTGTATACATCATGTACTAAGACTGACGAAAAATCAAAAGTTGCTATTTTCTCGATCCATATGGCTGGGAACTACACTCATTCTGGCATAATAATCAAGGAACTTTGTTGCTGTACCAAGCAGGTGCAATTACATTATGCAGTGCCTGGAAATTAAATACAATTCATATTTATTTCTATAGAGCTTTTGTAAAAGCCATAAAAAGATAGTAAAAGCCATAATATTTCAAACTGTGGAACATTCCAGCAATTTAGGCAGGCAGGAGAATATTGTAAAAAGCTGGTGTAGTTTTAGTAAATTGAAATTGCTTCAGTACATTTCAGTATAAATGTCACTATTGAAGTTCAGTTCAGTTTGCGTCAGTGTAATGGAAATGACACTGCTGAAGGCCAATCCACCAAAGAGAAACTCCACCAATGCGCAGCTCCCGGCCAAGCAAGCCAGAGGCAGCAGTGGCAAGGAACAAACTTCACCAATGGACAAAAGAAAAAAACAAAAAACCTTGAGGCTCAACTTGGCGCAACCAAAATAGTACCCAACTAGGTAACAGCACTGCATAATATCACTGCGCCTGCTGCAGCCAAGGTATGTAAGCAAAGTGCTTTGATTATTACACCAGAATGATAGTTTAGTTTCTTGACATATCGAAGAAGAAGAAGAAAATAGCTTTTAATTTTCCATTGGTTTTAGTACATGACCACAGAATATTCAACAGAAGCTTTAAATAAGAAAATTATCGAAACTCTTTTTTTTAAACATTTTTGAGTGAGATGCTAATGGTCTAATCCGACTGAATGATTTATGCTAAGCTAAGCTAAAAGTGCTTCTGCCAGACCTGGAGATTGGTTGAATAGATTCATAAATGGTAAAACTCAACTGCATAACTCTAGGGGACTTGTAAAAGAACCCTATTTCCAAAAAAGTGGAGTGTTCTGTTAATACATCGAAAATAAGTGTATTACTAAACTAGCTGTAGCATAGTGCTAGGGAATGGTAAACAAACAAACAAACAAAAAAGATAACATAACTTGCAACGCAGTTCGAAACTACAATGCAATAGTGCGCAAAGCTTAAAGTGGTTTGACAAAACTCACAATGTAATTGAATTTCCCCCTTGGTCTCCCGGTCTCTGCTAATCAAATGACTCCTTCGCCCGCCAGAGGGCGCTGTTGTTCCCGGCGCTTCAGCAACGCGCTTCTTCGCAGCCTTCTGCCTAATGACAGCAGGCAAACAGGAAAAGGATTGACGAATGTGTTGTTGTTTTAAAGGACAAAACGGGTAAGATTCTGAATGTGTAGCATAATGGTGAAACAACGAAGCTTTTCAACATTGCTCAGATTAATTTTATAGATAAAAAGTCACGGTGTAGCGAATATAGCATTAGCTCGGTGTATGTTCAGAGACACAATCTCTGTGACAGCTAACATATTTTGACACATCTGACCTATTATGATGTACAAAAAAGCATTTTTTTTCTCATACAATGTTATTTTTAAAAGCCAAAATGTGGCAGGGAAATGAGCAATGCAATGTTATGATGTATTATATCCTGGTTAACATGTCACACTCGATTTCTTATCAGATACATGAAGCTTTGTGACAGTTTGACATATCTTGAGGTAGAAAAGCTTGTGCATTTTTAAAAACAAAAACAAAACAAAAATGTGTTCAAAATGTGGGAATGACATAGGCAATTCAGTTTTATTATTCAGTTTTATACCCTGGTTTACATGTCAAGCCACTGTTTTCACTTTCTATCTACTGTATTTTCTCTTCCTCTCTAACAGATTGCATTGGTGCAATGCAGCAGCAGATGGATGTTGCAATCTGTTTGTCCCTACTGACTTCTGCTTTGTGAGCCTGACGTTGTATAGGTCTGTATAAGTGTTTATCATGTCTGCAGCCTGTCCTCCACAATCTCCAGCCGTGGCCAAGACTGAAGTTCAGGTTGACGACTGGTGTCCCGTTCTGGCTGCGACCTTCGCTTACTGGGACAACATCCTGGGACCTCGTGTCCGGCACATCTGGGCTCCGAAAAGTCAAGGATTGCTGCTGCTCAGTGATGGAGAGGTCACCTTTCTGGCCAACCACACGCTGAACGGTGAGATTTTGCGCAGCGCAGAGAGCGGCGCGGTGGATGTCAAGTTCTTCGTCTTGGCTGAAAAGGGAGTCATCATCGTGTCTCTGATATTTGACGGAGAACTCAAGGGTGATAAGAACACTTGCGCGTTGTCAATCATCCTGCCGCAGTCTGAGCTAAGCTTCTACCTGCCTCTGCACGTCGTGTGTGTGGAAAGACTCAAACACGTCATCCGCAAGGGACGCATCTGCATGCAGAAGGTCTTTGCTTGGGCATCTTCCACTCCTAATCTGGTTGTTTGTTGAATATTTGTTTGTTTATGTTTGTGTTTTGTCTTCTAGGGTTACAACATAATCTCTATGTTGTCATCTGAGATTGTTCCTATAATGGAGCTTCTCACTTCCATGAAGAAACACAGTGTGCCGGAGGAGGTGGATGTGAGTATTTGGACATTGTTGTGATGTGCATGTGCTGTAATGTGTGTTCATCATGAGAGGTCAGAGTAGATGGAAAATGAGCTGGACTTACATTGTTTGCATTTAAACTAAAGTTAAATAGAATAATACAAATAAAAACAATAGTTATTAATAATAAATAAACTTAAAGGCACCTATAATGAAAATCATCTTTTTAAGCTGCTTGGACAGAACTGTGTGTAGGTATAGTGTGTCCTCAGTCATATTGGGGTGATATAAAGACAATAAGTCTCTTTTTTTAAATTTCCTAGTGTTAAAATAGGATCCAAATCCCTCCCGTTTTAAGGCCGACCGCAACTTGACGTAGGAGTGCGGTTTCCCCGCCCACTGAATTGATTGACAGCCGCATATTAACATTTCTCCGTAGTAACACGTATTATCAAAAAGACAGGACATGTGCAAAGCAACCGGGATTAAAAGATCTGTTCGGCTCGTTGTGATCATTAATCATCATCAATGGTGATCAAGAATGAGTTTTAAAAGTTTAAAACAGTGCTTGTGTGTAATGAATTAAAGCGATTTACTTCAGCTTTACTTTACCACCAGAGCCGCATGTCAGTACAATTATAAAAGAAGACGCTTCAATCCCGGTTCATGGACGTTAAATCAGGTTTATTTTGTACATTAACATAATGGATATCCATACAGCAGTGGATATTAACGTGTATCCTGTCACAAATGCCGTGCAAAAACAGTGCAAAGTTAAACGTGTCTGTGTCTGTGTCTGTGTCTGTGTCTGTGTCTGTGTCTGTGTCTGTGTGTGTGCGTGCGTGAACTTTGTAACGACATTGTGTATGACTCATCGCTGAATGGCTTGAATTAACTCCACAACAAAAACATCAAATAATCATTGGGAAAGATCTTACTGTAGTATTTCTCACAAACGTTACGTGAGATCTGCTTTCTTCGTGTCTGTCTGATATCTGACACAGCTGAGGCGGAGACTGAGGCACACTCTGACAGCACGTGGGAATGGTGGGCGGGGAGAACCAGCATTAAAGGCACAGGCCACAAAAACAGCTGCATAGTGTTCAAAGCAGAAAATCTTAACAATCTAAAAGGTATAACAAATAATCTGCTGGGTGTTTTGAGCTGAAACTTTACAGACACATTCTGGAGACACAAAAGACTTATCCTAAATCTTGAAAAAGGGGTAAAATAGGTGCCCTTTAATAACACAACGACAAGGATTATAAATAAATACAATTAATTAAACCAAATGACTTTGTTTTGCCAGACAAAGCAGAAATTAAATAATAATACAATACTATTCTACATGCTTCATATTTTCCCAATAATTAACCGTATTAAGTTGTAATATATTTATCATAATATCAAGAATGGTGTAAAAAATACCCTCAAAGTTGTAAAAAAAAGCTGTCAGTTTCTGAATTTATTAAAAAAAAGCTTTTCATAGAAGAGATGTTTTCAAATATAATGATTTATTTTAATGTATTTAACAGTTGAGATAAAATTCAGCATACGTAAATTATTATTTTTTCAGAAGAAACAAATATCTACACATGATTTACAATGATATATAAAATAAATAAATAAAAATTAAAGCAATTAATATTTGTTATTATTAATATAATAATAAATCGAGAAAATATTTGTCATGCCTTTGCATTGACTCTTTAATGTTTCTCATTGTAAATAGTCTATATGAATTAATACACAGAAGAAACAGACACATATATAATGTTAATATATAACAAATCATAATTATCTTATTAACATAGAATTCATCAAAATATACAATTAAACATTTTTTTATTAAATATTCAGAAGTAACATTGTGCAAACAGTATGCATCTCGCCGAATCAAAAGCATAACCATTGTCACAACCATTGTCGAAACTAAACGTTTTAAATGTTTTTTTTCTCACTTTCACTGAACCACATAACAACACAATTTCCCTCATTACAGCTAAAGGACACAGTGCTCAACGACGACGATATTGGAGACAGCTGTCACGAAGACTTTTTGCACAAGTAAGACATATTGCATCTTTAGCAGAAGTCAATGATCTGAAATGAGTTTCGTTTTCACTCTTCAGCTCCTGATTTTCATCATCTTTCTTTATTGCAGGGCCATCAGCTCTCATCTTCAGACATGCGGCTGTTCCATGGTGGTTGGCAGCAATCCTGAGAAAGTCAATAAGGTGCACATTCCTACCCCGACATTCTTAACATTCACACTCGAGTATGTTAAGTACAATTAACATGTTTTATTTTGTAGATTGTGCTCACGCTGTGCCTCTTCCTCACTCCTGCGGAGAGAAAGTGCTCTCGACTGTGTCACCCTGACGGCTCCTTTAAATATGACACCGGCCTGTTTGTTCAGGGCCTCCTTAAGGTATCCACAGTGTCTTTTATGACTACTGAGTGAAAATATTACTAGACAAGAGTCTGGTTGAAAAAAAAAACTTGAGTAAAGGTAAAAAAGTATTAATTTAAAGTAATCTTTAAATTAGTGCTGCACGGTGTCGCAGTGGGTAGCACAATCGCCTCACAGCAAGAAGGAGTTTGCATGTTCTCCCCGTGTTGGCGTGGGTTTCCTCCGGGTGCTCTGGTTTCCCCCACAAGTCCAAAGACATGCGCTATAGGTGAATTGCGTAAGCTAAATTGTCTGTAGTGTATGTTTGTGAATGGGTGTGTATGGATGTTTCCCAGTGATGGGTTGCAGCTGGAAGGGCATCCGCTGTGTAAAACATATGCTGGATAAGTTGGCGGTTCGTTTCGCAGTTGTGACCCCAGATTAATAAAGGGACTAAGCCGAAAAGAAAATGAATGAATGAATGAATCTTTAAATTATACTTAAAGGCATAGTTCACCCAAAATAAATCTTTATTTACTCATTCTCAAGTGGTTCCAAACCTTTATAAGTTTCTTTATTCTGTTGAGCAAAGTTATATTTTGGAGAAAGCTGGAAACCTGTAACCATTGACATACATAGTAGGAAAAACAAATACTATGGAAGTCAATGGTTACACGTTTTCTGCTTTCTTTTAAATATGTGTTCAACAGCAGAAGGAAACTCATGAAGGTTTGAAACAAGTGAACGGTGAGTAAATGAAGACAGAATTTTCATTATTGGATGAACTGTCCCTTTAAGTATTAAAAAAGTAAATGTAGCCTCACAAAAATAAAAAGGAGAAAGGGAACTCTTGTTACATCATGTTGAATCATTCTCTACTGCAGAGTAGAATGAATTTCCAATTAATTTGTCCTACAGACATACAGAGGTTTCGTTAAAGCAGGAAAACAAACAATGCAATGGAAAAGGTCAAAATCATCTTTAAAGTGCAAATAACAACAACAAATAAAATGGAGATTTTAATAACATAGTCTGTTCTTTTTTGAACGCATCGGTGTATAATAGTCAATATTTAATTATAATATCATTTATAAACTCCAAGTTAGATCCCTAAGCATGGTTTACAACTAATTATAATTATAACTAATTATTAACTAAAAACCCTTTTTTGAGATTTGTCACATTTCATTAAAAAAAAAATAATAATAAAGGAAATATTAATTGTATTTGACCGAAATATTAAATGGATAGTTCACCTAAAAATGAATATTCGGTTGCATCGCTTGCTCTCCCTTCACTTGGTCTAAAGGTGTTTGAGTTTCTTAATTTTGTTTAACACTAAAAAACATTTTAAAGAAAGCTGAAAACCTGTAACCACTGAAGTCACAGGTTTTCAAGTCACAGGTTTTCAACTTTCTTTAAGATATGTTCTCTAGTGTTTATCAGGGTTAAAAAACTCTTAGTTTGGAACCTCTTGAGAGTGAGTAAATTGTTAGTAAAATACATTTTTGGCTGAACTTTCCCTTTAACTTTAAATCAAATTCTTATAATTAGATTTTATTTGGGCTCAATGTTATGCATTCGGCCAATATACTCAACAGACTGCATATGGATATAGCTAATGAATATAAACATGGCACATTCATGTTATTTCATGTAAAAACAAAGCTTGCAAAATTGAAAAGAAAAGTCATCAGTAGTTTACAAAATAAAACAAAAAAAAATGTTTTACTCTAAACGCATAACAATAAATCGTAAATTCAGAGAAACTGCTGTCTATCTATTTTTTTCCATAGCTGTATAACTGTTATGGTTCTTCACATCTCTCACTTTTGATTGCCTATTTATCATATTTAAAGGGACAGTTCACCGAAAACTGAAAATCCTATCATCATTTACTCATCATTCACTGTTTGAGTTTCTTATGTTGAAAAATGCTGAAAACCTGTAACCATTCCATAATATTTGCTTTTCTATGGAGGTCAATAGTTACGGGTTTCAAACATTTATTAAAATACCTGCTTTTGTGTTCAACAGAAGAAAGAAACTGAAAAGGTTTATAACCACTTGAGGGAGAGTAAATAGTGAGTAAATAAATAAAATTTGGAGTGAACTATCCCTTTAATGTGCATACGATGGAAGTAAATTTTTTACTTTAAAGGGCACTTATGATGCAAAATCAACTTTTGGAAGCTGTTTGAACAGAACTGTGTATATATATAATGTGTCCACTGTCAAATTGGATTGAGTTTCCCCGCCCACCGAACATGCTCCATAGTGACACGTATAAACATGTCCACAGAACAGGATTTGCAAAGAAACTGGGATTAAAAGATCTGTTAAAAACTCTCTGTGATCATCCGCACCTCAAGAATGTGATTTACAAGTTTAAAACGTTTTAAAAACAGTGTATGTTTGTAATAAAGTTAATAAGTATTTGCATTTAAAGGCACAGGCTACACCTTGCTCTGAGCCCAAAATGGTCATATTCTGCATTGTATAATAAATAATCTGATGGGTATTTTGAACTGAAACTTCACAGACACATTCTGAGGACACAAAAGACTTTTACATTTTGTAAAAGGGCTTATTTAGGAGCCCTTTAAAACTGTAATGGGTAAAAAGAACAGTTCCTTCTTCATAAATATATATTTAAAAAGTACAAATAATTAGTTTGAATTGATCCTTAAGTACATTAATTAAGTAAAATTACTCAAGTATTTTACATCCCTGCCTGTTTGTACAGAATAGCCAGTGCCAAATGACTCAGAATCATGGGGAAACTCCTCGGGATTTTCCTGGATGTTTTAGAGTGTTTTGTAATAAAGTGTGCTCTCTTCTCTGTCCCAGGACTCCACCGGCAGCTTTGTGTTTCCCTTCAGGCAGGTGCTCTACTCGCCGTATCCCACCACCCACATCGACGTGGACATTAACACGGTGAAGCAGATGCCACCCTGCCACGAGCACACGTATCATCAGCGGCGCTACATGCGTGCGGAGCTCAGTGCCCTCTGGAAGGCGGCCAGCGAGGATGACTTCAGTTCAGACAACCTCATCAATGCACAGGACTCCTACACACCAGACCTGTACGACCTTTAACCTTTACTTACCTTCTGACAATTGGCCGACTCTTTCTGTCTAGATAAAAAGCTCTTGGAGTATTTTAGTTAAATGCAGAGGATTTTCAATATACATGAATGACACTCAGTCGGTTATTAATGCAAAGCAGAAGGGTGTTATTTCATCCAAAAAATGTTTTAATTGTGATAATAACCTACTGATTGTGCATAAAGTTGCTTTATTATATGACTGGTTTATCGATTCATAAAGAGATAAGATGTGAAAGAATGAGATCAGAGAATGAGAGATATAAGAAATATAAACTAGAACAGTGTTGAAATGGACAGAGATGAGTTATGAAGTTTATTTGTCAGTGTCTGCTGCTTATACATTTGCAGTTAGGTTAAAAATTACTTAAAACAATTATAGTTTCGGTCCTTCATTCTGATTGGTTGAGCCATGTTTGATCTGTTTAAAATACTCTACACTAACATACACATATATAAATTATTATAGTAATTAACCATTGTTTATTGTTAAATCATGTTTGTTCATGGGGTAATATACATTATTGTTCATAAGATTGGGTTTAGTAAGTCATTTTTTGGTTTT
The DNA here is from genome assembly GCA_903798125.1 of Danio choprae. NCBI lineage: Eukaryota > Metazoa > Chordata > Actinopteri > Cypriniformes > Danionidae > Danio > Danio choprae. Next base: position 1,752,981 of record CAIGQW010000302.1, on the reverse strand, counting down.
ATATATTTAAGGTATTTATTTGTCAGTGAGGCATTTAATTAGTCAAGAATTGCAATGACATTTACAGTGTTCTAGAAGATTCCTCAAAAAGAGTTTTCCACTAAAATATCAAACTGTTTTTTAACATACAAATTATTAGAGTGATTTCTAAAGGATCATGTAACACTGAAAACATCAGTAATGATGCTGAAAATTGAGCTTTAATGCAATCATGGATATACATTTTATATGTCTTAAAACATACACTCACCGGCCACTTTATTAGGTACACCTGTCCAACTGCTTGTTAACGCAATTTCTAATCAGCCAGTCACACACATGGCAGCAACTAAATGAGCGGGAGCGGGAGTTCTGTGGGCACAAATACCTTGTTGATGCCAGAGGTCAGAGGAGAATGGCCAGACTAGTTTGAGCTGATAGAAAGGCAACAGTAACTCAAATAACCACTCATTACGACCGGGGTATGCAGAAGAGCATCTCTGAACACACAACACGTCGAACCTTAAGGCGGATGGGCTACAGCAGCAGAAGACCACACCGGGTGCCACTCCTGTCAGCTAAGAACAGGAAACTGAGGCTACAATTCGCATGTGACATTCAGATGGTAGGGTCAGAATTTGGCATCAACAACATGAAAGCATGGTTCCATCCTGCTTTGTATCAACGGTTGGTGGTGGTGTAATGGTGTGGAGGATATTTTCTTGGCACCAATTGATCATCGTGTCAATGCCACAGCCTACCTGAGTATTGTTGCTGACCATGTCCATCCCTTTATGACCACAGTGTACCCATCTTCTGACGGCTACTTTCAGCAGGATAATGCGCCATGTCATAAAGTGCAGATCATCTCAGACTGATTTCTTGAATATGACAATGAGTTCACTGTACTCAAATGGCCTCCACAGTTACCAGATCTCAATCCAATAGAGTACCCTTTGGATGTGGTGGAACGGGAGATTTGCATCATGGATGTTTCATGGAGATTTGCATCAAGGAATATTTCCAGTACCTAGTAATCTATGCCACGAAGGATTAAGACAGTTCTGTAGGCAAAAGGGGGGTCCAACCCAGTACTAGTAAGGTGTACCTAATAAAATGGCCAGTGAATATATATTAAAATAGAAAAAAGTTATTTTAAATTAGTGTGTATTTTTAAATAAATGCAGTTTTTCTAATAATGCAGTCTTGATTAAACTTAGAAAATCTAAGAAAAATCTTACTCAGCACAAACCCTTTGAACGATAATGTGTAAATGTAAATTCTTACTCAAAATATTAATATATGTCAAAGGAATCAATTGACAAAAGTGCAATATAGCTTTTCATTTATTTCCACACATTAGCAAAAATGATGACTATTATACTTTATACTTCTTTGAATGAAGAAATTAGCTTTGAGTTGTGCTCACAGACCGGTGTTTGTTCTTGAGATTGTGAATACTCTCGTCTCCAGTAATGTCACGGTTCAAGGCTGAGTCCGGCATAGAGCTGCGTCATTGATTTGTTTTCGAGCAGTGACATTTTGGCTGAGATATTTTTCATTAAAAGTTCAGAGTTGCTGAGAAGTGAAACAGAGACATTTTACATCTCATTTGAGGCCGCTCGCCATATCATCAGCTCAATACGCTAAGTGCAGACGTACAAAGTAAACGTCGCATGTGAATCAGTCAGTCTTTTTAAAGAGATTTACAGAGAACATGAGAGGCTTTTTTTACCCTTTGAATCACTAACTAATCTTGCGTCTTCAGGAATATATTCCAGGATGTGATGCACAAAGACACGCTTGTGAAGTCCTTCATAGATGAGGTAAGTCTGCTTTCTTTCTCCTTTAAAACAGCGTCCTCCGCTTTGGCCTTGATAACGTTTGTGTATGTGTGTGTGTGTGGGTCTCTAGGTGTTTCTGTTGAAACCAGGTCTGTCTCTGCGTAGTGTGTATTTGTCCCACTTCCTTCTGCTGCTGCACAGGAAGGCCCTGACACTGCTCAGATATATTGAAGATGAGACGTGAGTACAGCAGCTTTCAGCGCACAATGCCTACTGTCACTGACAGTTGAAGTCAGAATGATTAGCCCTCCTGAATGATTAGCCCCCCTGAATTATTAGCCCCCCCTTTATATTTTTTCCCCAATTTCTGTATAACTGAGAGAAGATTTTTTTTAATCAACACATTTCTAGACATAATAGTTTCAATAACTAATTTCTAATAACTTCTTTTATCTTTGCCATGATGACAGCACATAATATTTTACTAGATATTTTTCAAGATACTAATATTCATCTTAAAGTGCAATTTAAAGACTTAACTAGGTTAATTAAATTTACCAAGCAAGTTAGGATAATTAGGCAGTTCATTGTATAATTATGATTTGTTCTGATGACAATCGAGAAGGATATTGCTTAAGGGGCTAATAATATAGACCTTAAAATGATTTTGAAAAAATGTGAAACTGCTTTTATTACAGCCAAAATAAAACAAATAAGAAAAAATATTATAGGAAATACTGTGAAAAATTCCTTGCTCTGTTAAACATTCATTCATTCATTCATTTTCATTTCGGCTTAGTCCCTTTATTAATCTGGGGTCGCCACAGCGGAATGAACCGCCAACTTATCCAGCATATGTTTTACACAGCGGATGCCCTTCCAGCTG
>CAIGQW010000302.1:1621514-1749441 GCA_903798125.1 Danio choprae | reverse complement strand
ACACACACACACACACACACACACACACACACACACACACACACACAGTAAGTATACACCCGGAGTATTGGACAGCAAAAACTCTAATGGCGGACAGCTGCTTCTCACTGAAGACAGTCTATGCTAATGAAAGAGAGATCATCACTAATGGGTGGGACTTTCCCCCCTCCAATGACATGTACAAAGTGAGAATGTCAATCAAAGTGTTTCTGCAGTCTGTTTTAATGAAGTGTGATTATAAAAAAATGAGATAATTCATTTTTAGCATTAGAGGCTGGTTATAATCAGACACTGTTGCCACACAACTTTGTTTAAAGGCTTTTTAAAGGAAAGCTTTTTTTATTTGTTTAAAGGAATTTTGGCATAATAGGTCCTTTTATAAACAAAAAAAGCCCTTCATTAGGGACATTTTTGCCACAAACTTCTGTTAATTTCTCACCCGGGTCTCGATATTTATCAGCAGCAGAGTGTTCACAGGTAAAACAGTTTGACATCATTAGAAAACAGTAAGTAAAGGAAACAGGGGGCATTCATCATGATTATCTTGTCAATATCAGTCACCCTGATTGTTTCATATTGATCATTATTGATTACAGGCAGAAGGGGAAGAAGCCTTTCAGATCTCTGCGCAATCTGAAAACCGATTTGGACCTAACGGTGGAGGGCGACTTGAATATCATCATGGCGATGGCGGAGAAGCTGCGGGCTGGCCTTCACTCTTTTGTTTTCGGGAAGTCTTTCCTGACCAGCGTGCAGGAGCGTGACCTCCTCATCAACTTCTGACCTCTGGACCCTGTGCTTATCACACCACCACATGCCGGACACTCTTGTGTCTTGATGTTAAAGTATATTTATATGTGCTCTTTGTTTACAGCATTCTGCACTGTGCCTGCTGCTGAAATGCCAATTTGTGCAATTTTTGCTTTAAAATAATGACCTGCTAAGTGATGAAACTGATATTTGTGCTCCTGAGATTTATGAATGATTCTATGAGCTGTGCAAAATCACAGTTAATGGCTTATTGACAAATGGCTGACTAACATTATGTACGTTCATTTGTAGTATGGTAAACTGACGATGTGTAACATGACAAAGAAAAAAACAAGTCTTTTAATCTCAGTTGATCTTGGATTTAAAGAGACAGTTCACCCCAAGAAAATTATATTTACTCACCATCAAGTGGTTACAAACCTTTATGAGGTTATTTTCTGTTGAACACAAAATATAGATGGTAGCCATTGACATCTACAGTAGGAAATAAACATTGTGGAAGTCAATAGCTAGCAGCTTACATTCTTCAAAATATCTTCTTTTGTGTTCAACGGAAGAAAGAAGCGTTTTGGAACAAGTGTACACTGTAACAAATGCTTGGTTCTACACTGTAGCTTCATGTTGTCCCAACACAAATCTTGTTAAGTTTACTTAATTGTTTTTACAAATTTAAGTAGATTTAACATAAAACAATTAAGTTGACCCCAAAAACTCAAGAATTGTGTTGATTCAGCTCATTTTAAGTAGTTTTGAGTGTAGCGTGAGTAAATGAAGGCCGAATTTTCAATTTTGAGTGAACAAGCCCTTTATCTTTCCTCTTGTTTTAAATTGAAACAGCATAAAGTTATTTATAGTGCGCTTTAATTAAAGTAACCTTTCCTCTGTAATAACGTGTCCCAGCCGTTTGTCTGTGATCGTCTTTAGACCTGACTGAATTCACATGGCAGATCTGTTATTTCACAGAAGCCCTTCAGTGGCTGCCAGACTTTTCTTTGTTCTTTAAGTGGACTTGAACAAACTAAATTAGCAGTTAATTAGATGTCTTATACTTTTTAGTGTGTGTCTGGCTTGGGGCGCGAACATAGGAAAGCTGGTGGGATTGTGGGAAAAGCAAAGTGCAACTTAACTCACTATATCTAAATAAGGGCAAATCTCTGGTGTCCAATGTTAAAGGAAGTCAGCAAATAACAGGAAAGACCCCATAGACATCTTGCTTTCATTTTGAAGTGTTCACACACAAAGTGTTACATAACTTCAGCGCTATATACAGTGTGTCTTAAATGAAAACGCATTCAATGTTGACTTTAAATGTCTAGTGTTTTGTCAAGACAAATGCGATTCTGAATATTTTGGACTGTTTATAAAATCCTAATATGGAGTTTATTTTAAACTGTGTTATGCATATTGGTACATTTCCAGATGCAAATGTGTTGTCTAAATAAAGTGTGCCTTTTGTTTGTGAAACGGAGCTGTATCCTTTTTCAAAAGAAGAACAAGTTGAGGCATATTTTGGGTTTATTATTTGATCAGACAACAGCACACATATAGTATTTAAGCAATATATTCTAGTATTTATTGCTTTAGTATACAGATTAGTATTTCATATAGTATTTAAGCAATAAATTCTGTCAATCCCTCATAGAATATCTTCATGTATATTTTAGAAATATAATTTATTTTGTAAATGTTTTTTTTTATTCTTATAATACTGTATTTACACATTTATTTTTTATCTAGTTTGTATTCATCTAATTTTAAATTTATTTACATTTTGGACAATTCAATCATAAGGATTTTAGTGATATTTTGTAGTACTTATTTAAAGCTTATTAATATATGAATTATGTTATATTAATGCATTTTTAATTGTTTGCTGTGTGACAATTGTCTGAATTAAATGTATAATTATAATAATCCTCATTAATAATCCTTGTGCTAATGAATCGTTGTGCTAATTGAGCGTATCTTTTTAAAAATAATTAATAAATTAACTAAATAATACATTTTATAAAACGTGAATAATAATCCCAGTTAACTTGCACAACAATGCAGCATACTACAAATAAGCATTAATTATTCATTTATGTTTAACATAAAAAAATGCGGATGAATTGATGAAACTAATGAACACGATTCCCTTCGTTATCCTAAAAATTCCGTATCACTTTTTCAACGTTTCCTTTCCCCCTCCTTGACAGTTCAGATCCATTGACTTGCGTTCAACCTGACACAATTAACGTGAATTTCATTGGCCGCGCTCCCTGTCACTCACGCCAAGATTCTACAACCTCGTACCCTGATTGGTTCTCTCATCCAAAACAGTTCTGCCATTGGCTAAACCTGACACACGGTCGCAAAACAGGAAACACAAGCATTGGCCATGTAAATACTCCGGAAAAGAAATCGGCAGTTTGAGAAATGGGTGCTGTCGCCTGAGAGGTGTACGAGAGCGAGCAGCTATAAGGATCATGGCAACGTGAAATGTAATTCCACACTCTGCAAGGCGAGGTGGGTACGCTGCGGGTTTCAAACAGGTCGTTTGTGTGCGTGTGTGATCTCGGGCTGCGGCCTACGATACAACAGAGATTGTCTGGATCTGATCCTGGATCACCTGCTGAGCTCACACACACACACACACACACACACACACGCACGCACACACACACACACACACACACACACACACACACACACACACGCGCACACACACACACACACACACACACACACACACACACACACACACAGCCATCTGTTCGCTGTATTAAATATGACGATAACCCGACTAATAAAGTTCACTGATATCTGCTCTTACGATTCACAAACATCAAGAGATTGTGCTTGACACGCAGGAGCTAACGCGTTGTAATATTTTCCATCATAACCATCGTTGCGCATGATTAATGATGGTTATCTTGTCAAATCTGCTCCAGTAATGTGAGTGAATTACATCTAATTTCATAATTTCAGTAGTACTACATCATATTATACAGAACCGCGTGTTGTAGACCTCCAATAGTCCTGTTGACACATAGCCTAAAGAAATAAAGAACTCCATTATTGTGTAACATGCCTCACCTTTTGCCGAAGCAGTTTTTGGGACAGAATGTGTTGTATAAGCTGCAGTCTCTTTGTTTGGAATATTTTCTTGGTGCTATTAAAGAACAGCGCATGCTTTATGTATTTCGATAGAGAATGAATGGTGTACTGTATGTGACAGTGAGCTGCTGTGATCCTGTCATGATGTTAATGCACTAGTTGGTCTCAGTTGACACTGGATTCTAGAGTTGCACAGGTGTTGTTGACATCTCTGTTTCAGTTTCATTTTGACTGTCACATTAATAGTTAATGTTCTGCCAATTATTTTTAGTCGTGGGCTTGGTATTCTTTTGTGTAAGTGAATACAGCGATGCGAATCTTCAGGCTTGGCTTTCTTTTCTCATCAACAAAGAATATCATTTAGAAGTGATTTTTCTTTTTCTTTTTGGTATTTAATTTATTTACAATTATAATTTAGGTCATAAGTGAGGCCACACAGAATATGCTCACAGACTTTTTATTTTTATTTTTTGCAATTTCTGTGCAGAATTTTGTTAAAAATTTGCAGATTTATGCATAATGTTTTTGAGAGCATATAAGGAATTGTGCCTAGCCATACAGTAAGTTTAAATACACCTTGCAATATCTGCAAAATGCTAATAAACAGTAAAAGATGAATAATTAAAAATGGCTTGTTTTAACTATTATTTAGTGCTTGTTATTAAGGTCCAACAACAATTTTTGCTTTGTCTAGTCCTACCCCTCCCAATTGCCCCTAGAAACAGATAGTCATTTGGTTGTAAGACATGGGGGCGAAAATATTTTCCTTATAAATGGGACACCACTACTATTACACATCAGCATATGAGCAATTCCATGCAAATGTCAAACCTTGCAATAAGAATAAAATAAAAAAATAGCAGAACCCTTTTTAGGTTTTTGTGTAGGCTTGTGTTTTACAGCACTGTAAAAATACTCAAAAATGTCTCTGTCAATGTTTTCAAACCATTATTTTTGATTTACCTAAGTCACACAAGTGCCAATTTCACATCTGTCACGTCCATAATAGAGGGGTCACATTCATAACAAAGCCTTTCCCTCATAAATGCAAAAAATATAAAATAAAATCAATCATTTTTGTTCTACGGTGAGCCAACTCTTATCCTTTTGTTTAGTATTATTTCCTTTTATGCAGTTTAATTCAAGGAATTTGTTTGAAAAGTATGTTGTAAACTCGCGTACTTTTTTTGGTCACATCCATAACGCGTGCTTATTTCCCTCAATTAAACAATAGAAAATGTTAACAGATTGATATACATTTCTGATCCCACAACTCTGGGGTTAGTTGTTTTGGAAAATATAAACCGATGTTTCAATATAATGTTAACATACACTTTCTCTGTGATTTTATGTTTTATCAAATGTCACATCCATAATGCTGGAATTGCTCAATGGTCATATGAGCACTGTTATCTCAGTATTAAAAACCACGCTTATGTAAAGATTTGGCCATTTGATTGAATTCAGTTAAAGACTAAATGTCAATCAGGAGGGAATCGGTGCTTAAATAAATTTCATAAAATAAATACCGATGTTGGAACAAAAATACATTTCATTTGAATAATCTTTGGGATCAGTCATTTATACAAGATGCCAGTAAGGAAATTCAACACTTTTATTTTTTTTTTTTAGGGGAAAATTCACCAAAACCTAATGTCAATTAAACCCGTTTTATTAGACAGAATGAATGAAAGAAAGGAACGAATTGAGTTATTATGTCTTCTTTGGTACATACATGTAAACATCAGTTATGTAAAATACCTAATTCAGGACAGTGTTGCTATTTTTATGATCCTTCTTTATTTTGTTAAAATAATCTTTACGTTGTAGATTCTGCAAGTTGCATGTGCAGTATTCTTCTGACCACAGCTGTATTTATTGTGTAGCTGCTTCCCTGCAGGATCCTAATCAATTTACTGTCCATTATCCTACTTAATAAGTGAAATGCATGGGCGTAAATATTGATTTGAGTCGAAATCATATTTGCCGTGAACAGACAAACACAAATAGCTGCAGTATGTAGCATTTGACCATGTAATAATAACTCTCGAAATGCAAATGCATTACCCGATGTGTTTCAGTGCTGTTTCTTTGAGCTCTTCTGCAGTGTATTTGTCCAGGTATTAGTTTCAAGCTGAACATGTTACAACTGATCTGAGGAATTCTGCAGAAAACGGTTCAATTGTAGCAGACGTTCACATCTAACTGAACGAATGCAAGCCTGAGCGAATGCTGTTTAGCTGAAACGTTGGTTTGGTAGAGGTAAATATAACCATGACAAAGCTACAGGTCAAAAGCAGAATAAAAACAATACAGAAGGTCCACCAGACAAGAGGCGTGGATCTTCATTTGCCTCATGATTAGATTTTATGTATCTTTTTGAGGATAATTAATTCATTATAAAATAGTTCTTAATGCCCTACTATGCATCTTTTGCTCCAGTTCTTTGATTTGTATTAATATTAATTACAAAACGATGATTATTTGTTGTTCTTTATTTTTGCTAATAAACATAGAAAAAGTTTTAGAAATACAAGAAAAACAAAAATAAATAATTTTTTTTAAAAACTTATTTTAAAAATAAAAACAAACAGAAATAATTCAGAAATGTAATAATCAAATGTAACAATAATCACTATTAATTACAAAGCTATTAAATGCTATTTAATGCTATTAAAGCTATAAAAGTTACTTTTTATAATAGGGCTGCACAATATATCGTTTCAACATCAAAATCACAATGTGCACATCCGCAATAGTCACATCGCAGGATATGCAATGTTGAGTCTGAATAATATTTGAGAGTTTTTGACTTTCAAACCGAAAACAAGATTATTTTACTAAACCCATTGGCAGATTATTTCACTTGTTTTAATATTAACTTAAATGAGACCTATTACCTCTGAAAGTCAAAACAAATAATTTTTACTTGATTTAAGAATTTAGTTATTTGGAAAAGAAACGAGTCGAAACAAGTCAGAAAAGCATTTTTTTTTTTGCTGTGTGATTATTCAGTTTCTGTACCTGAATACTATTAGACTGTCTGGAAAAACGTTAAATGGAACTGTTCAAACCATCTGGTAAACCTGTATTCATATTGCAATATATATTGCGGGATAATAAAATATGGCAATATCAGATTTTTCCAATATTGTGCAGCCCTATTTCATAATAATAATCAGATGTAAAACTAAAGTTATCGTAATAGTGGACATTATTAAAGTCATTGGTTAGTAATACAGTTCAGTCCAGATCAGTGGGGCATTCAGTTTTTTTCTTTTGTTGTTTAAGTTGATTTGTTCCTCAAATGCGTTTCCTTTTTTTGCGCATTAACCCTTCTTTAAGTACAAAACCACCTTAAGTGAGTGTAGAAACGTTTTTGGCAAAATTTGTGTTTAAAAACTTGCCATTTTCATCACTCGTTTCTCATGCGATACTTCAAAATGCTCATTTACACAGGGTGGTGGAATTCCAGTTTTTTGTCCTATTGACCTTATTCTTCACATTCTTGGAATCTTTTTGGCTCGAGACTTCCGGACTTATTCACTTCCATTGATTTTTAGACATTAAAAACAGCTTGTTGTGCTGCTTGATGTTGCAAATGGATATTTTCGTATTATATTATTCTACTTTTAATGTATAGTCATGAACACACTTGTTTGTAGAGCAGGTAGTTTGATATTTTTCTGCCATTTTTCTGCCATTTCTCCCATAGGCAACTGAATCGGAAGTTCTAAAACAATCGCAGAAATTACAGCACTTCCGCATCGCAGGATATCGTCAATAGAAGTCAAATTAGTTTTTCACAAGATCTCTGTAAATTCTTATCAGATTGTGATAAGGCTGAACAGTATATCGTTTGCGCATGTATGTATCCGCAGTAGTCACATCGTAGGATTAGATTATTCGTTTAAGATTAAAAGATAAAGCTTTTATTAAGTATTATTTTAAAAAATATATTTATACAATGATAACCATGTTATTTTTCATAATTCAATTTTTCTACTGGAATATTGTTAGACTCCCTAGAAAACCATAAAGCACTGTTTATTTATTTTTGCTTGTAATTTATTATAATTTATGCAGATGCACTGCATAGAAAAAAGACTTAATCATCTCAGTCGATCTAAATGAATGAAACATTTCAGGAAAGGCTTGTTTTAAAGGATTTTATTGAAGAGTACATAGTACTATATTGAGCAAAGCACAGCAGCTTGCTTTACACACTGGTAAAAAATGAAAGGTTAAGGTGAAACGTTATTCATAACGTTATTTTGAAAGTCAGACTGATTGCACACTTACAATGACATTTTAATAACAATACGAGTTTTTTAATGTTAAGAGTTGCACAAAATAGTAGTCTAACTACTCTTTCTCTATTCTCACACATCACAAGCAATATGATTTTTTAAAATGGTAATGCACTATGAAGTCAGCTGGTCTGACATTGTGTATGTTTGTTCATATATTTATTGTAATATTATGTCCTAAATTGTGTGTTAATCACCAGTTGGTAATATTGCAAACCAGTTTCCCCACGAGGAAGTTACCTTGCCTAGAGAGGCAGTTTACCCAAAATTGAACATTTCCAGACCATTTACTCTGTCAAGTAGTTCTAAACTTTTGTGAATTTCTTTCTTCTGTTGACCATAAAACATGATATTCTGAACAATGTCGGCCATTGACATCCATTGTAGGAACAAAAATACTATTTGTATTTTTTCCAACATTTCTGTTGTTGTTTATTCCCCCGGACTCTCAAACAGGTTTGAGTAAACGATAGCAGAATTGTCATTTTTTTGGGCTGAGCTATCCCTGTAAATTCAGTGAACTTCAATCTTCTTAGCACTCAGCATTATAGTAGTTAAAATAGCTGAAACCACTTTTTAAAAGAACAAAACCTCACAGTCAAAACGTCTAAATAGATATTTAAATTCTAAGTAGCAAATGAATTAACATTTCCTAATTTCACATCTTTATCAAAAACCAATTGTTTAAGTGCAGGAGATTGTGGGTAAGACCCTCTCACTTCTAATTTACATTAAAAGTTGTACATTAAAAATTGAGAAAATAGGCATGTAATACTCAAAAGATGGCAGTTCACAGCGTTTAATGTTGACAAAATTATGCTGATAAGTTGCATCAGTTTTTGCTCAAGTGCTTGCACAACTTTTCCAGAAGAGCTGAAGAAAGGGAAGCATCCGTTTCTCTTTCAGATTTACGCTCTGCGCTCTGAAACACCTTTTGTTCAATAGCAGACTTCCTCTATACAGTAGCTTTAAGTCACTCAGACTCCTCCAGAGGTAAGACTAAAGTCAACCTCAACTCTAATTCAGACAGATCGTTCTCTTCTTGTTTAAGCCTGAAGAGTCGACTGGGAAGAAAGATGTGAAGGTGTTGTTGCTCTCAGATAAATTGCTCTGAAATCTCATTATCTGAACACACCTGCTTGTCACATGATAGGTCGAGTTGACATTATTACATTTGGCCGCGTATCACTGTATCCTTTCATCTGAAAATGATGTCTCATAACTGACATCTGTCTGGATAAACCTGTCACACCAGAATGAAAAAGCATTATAAAGCTATATGTTCTTTACCAATGATGACACATCATCTGGTTTCGCAGTTGCACATATGTGTTATTGCTAACTGTAAGTGTTAGAAGTGTTGCATGCAAATAATAAGGTCATAACAAGAATCATTGTGCCTACCACACTGTAAAAATAGTGGGTTTCACACAGTTCATTCATGTTGTACCAACACAAATCGATTAAGTTAACTTAATCATTTTTACAAATTTAAGTGGAGCATAAAACAATTACGTTGTCCCCCAAAAACACAAAAGAATTGTGTTGTTTCAACTTTTATGGATGCATTTTAGCAGATTAGGTTTTGTGGAGTGTTTAGTAATGTTTGATTTCATGCTAAATGATCTCATTTGTGTTTGGCACGATAGTCTGCGATTATATGCTTAAGTAAGAGTGAATGAATAGAAACAGCTTGTGTTGTTTAAATTGGTCTATTTAAAGATGTCTTCCAGTAACAGATTTAATCCGTGAGAAATCAAAATTTTAAATGTTTATTTTGCTAGCGCACGTTGTTGTTCTTAGTGAATAATTAAGTTAATCCACTGAGAAACAATGTTTGTTTTGGTAATCTTCAATTAAAGTCTAACCATATGGTTCGGAGTTTGTTTCAGCCACAAATTCGTAAGCATGACCCTTTCATTGTTGGTTTGCTATGAGGGAATAATGCGCAAAAGAAAGCCCCGCTCAAGAATCAATATTCTGTTTCAGTTGGAAGTACATAAACATGCTGAAATAAAAGTCTCAGAATCTTCTGGTTCACATGGACTTTAAGATGAATTTGGATTATTTGGGATTTAAGGTGGATTACAAGTGGATTTCATTCAAGGAGAAGCAATTCCTTTTTCTTTTCTTTTTTTTTTGTACAACCACTGCACAGCTCACAGTCACTGTAATTAGCCTGTGATTAGTAATAATTAATCAGCCTGCATTTGCAGACAATGCCACTTCTTTGTTGGCCGTCTCTATTATGAATTTTAAAGGGGTAGTTCACTCCAGAATAAAAAAGGCTGGAATTTAATAAAAATTGTTTAGGTGTAGATGTGGGATAAACACTAGTTAAAGGGTTTGTTCACCCAAAAAGGAAAATTATGTTATTGATTACTCATACTCATGCTGTTGCTTCATTTATCTTCGGTACACAGATGAAGATGTTTTAGGTGAAGTCTGATGCTGTTCACACCAGATGCGGCATGCACGAATAAGTTGCGATATTCATGCGTAAATAGATGCGTGGACATTTTGAGTTTTCTCGCTTCATTTGCATGTCAAATTCGCTTCATTCGCGCATCATATTCGCTTCACAATAGATGAGGGTTCACGTCATGGTTGGGGCTTCTGTCTGCCTGGTGACTCTAGCTTTGTTGTTAAATGGCTAACATGGATTTTATTGAGAGAGTAGCTGTGCTTTATGTGCTTTAGGAAGGCTGAAAACAGCATATATTCGTTCGGCGTCGTGTCTGAGTGCACTAGATCCTTTCAGAGGTGCACCCAGCACTGTGAGTTCATCAACTTCTCCAGAAACTGGTTGATGGAAGTTTTCACGGTGCTTCAGACTGAGCCAAGCCCAGTTAGATGAGCTGTTGTCTGGTGTCGGCAGGAGGATTTCCCCTCGAGACACCAACAACAGACACTGCGTCATAATCATTCCCCTACAAGAGCAAGCTCCTGATTGGTTAACGCGGCGTGAATGTCCAATGAAGTTCAGATTTTCCAACTCGAGCGATTTGCGCGATTCGCATAGACAGTAAGAGCCTGACTCGTTCAAAGTCCAGAGAAATACCCAAACCAAAACATCCTCAAAACAGATCATATACCTTTATTGATTCAATTGGAAAATTAGCTAAAACTAGCTAAAACCACAACTTTATTTAACAGTTTTTTCTCCTCAGTGTCAGTATAGTATAGTGCACATGTTCATGAGAGTGCTGTGCTCTTTATGCATGTTGGGTTTGGCTGCGCTGCTGACATATTCCACAGATGCGCCTGTTCTTTGTTTCAAATTTCAAATTCAGCACTATTGCAGACTATAGAGGATGAGGAGGATCTCGGATTTAATCTAAAATATCTTAATTTGTGTTCTTAAGATGAATGTAGTCTTGGGGTTTGGACCCACATGAGGCTGAGTAATTAATGTTGACAGAATTTTCCTTATTTGGGTAAACTATCCCTTTAGGGCTGGATGAATCTATAATTGACGTATTGTCCGTATTATTATTTAAAAATCATATTAATACTGCCCCATTAAAAACATATTACCTCGAGTGAACAGTGTGATTGAATGCTTGAGAGTTGCACTTGCTCATTACTCATCATTTAATCACTTATTTTGTTGCTGCTTTCTTGTGTATTAGGCTGAAATAGGAGCAGTTTAAAAGACCGTATTATCATCTGGATTTAGACTTCAGCAAATGAGTTTGAGCAAACAATTTAATAATCAGAAGCTGACAGAATCAGGAGAGCCAGACAGAATCTGCTTTTTTTGTTGTTGCTATTTTGGTCATATTGTCTAGCTCCAAGTGAAAATAGAAAGTCGCTATTTTCATTTTGATATGGCTGTAAACTCTCATTCCAGCGTAATGATCAAGGAACTTTGATGCCGTACCATGCCTGTAGCAGGCAAAATGATATTACGCAGTGCTGTTACCTAGTTACCTAGCTGTGGACTTGGCAATGCATAATATTGTTGCACCTGCTGCAGCCATGGTACAGCAGAAAAGTTTCTTAATCCTTGCGCTGGAATGAGCTATATGTATGTAATGATGTAGCCATATCAAAATGAAAATAGCACCTTTTTTTTTCTCTTGGTCTTAGTACACTATGTAACGACAAAAGAGTCAAGTTTTAAATAGGAAAGTTATTGAAAGTCTTTTTTAACATATTTTTAAAGGAAATGCCAATGGTCTAATTTTGATTCAATGTCTTATGCTAAGCTAAAAGTGCTCCTGCCAGACCTAGAGATTGGCCGAATGGATTGATTCAAAATGGTAAAACTCTGCTGTTTAACTGTAGGGGACTTGTAAAATCAGTCTATTTCCAAAAAAAAAAGAAAAGAAAAAGTGGAGTAGTCCGTTAAAATGCTTACCAACAAACTAACCAACCACTCTGTTTCATTTTTACCAGTGTATTCTTTAGGTCAGTACATAAATTCAGACAGACTTCCTCTTTAGCTAAAGCAGTTATGAAAGTGTTGTGCTTTAAGCGGCTCAAACTTGCACACATGATGGAAAGTTTGCACAGATATCATTAGCAATGGTTTAATAAACACACTGAAATATGCTTTGCTCAACGTGAGCGATTGTGGAAATAAATATTTTTTTTTTGGCACAGTCAATGTGTTAGCTTTGTCTTTAAACTAAGAACATTGCTTTTGTGATGAGCATGCTGAGTGTGCATTTGCAGTTTACGTGATAAGTGAGAGGCTGATGCAGACCCTGTGTAATTTGATAGTGATGTCTGCTCTATTTATCTGCAGTGGGGTGTAACCATGGATAAAGGCAACAACAGTCTCCCCACTTTCAATGAATTAGATGCATACCTCAGCACCCGCAACTCTACCTTTGTGTGGCTCCTTGTGGGTAAGTGTCCTCAGTCTACACTTTGCAATCAGCACAGTTACAGTCTACACTGGAGGTGCCCAGTAGATTGCTTTGGGTTTTAAAGGTACAGTTCACCCAAAAATGAAACTTTTACTCAACTTGCACGAACCTGTATGTTTCCCCCTTCCATTAAACACAAAAGATGACATTTTGAAGATTGTTATTGACCAGGCCATTAGGTTATGTTGCCTATTAACTTTTGATTGTGTTATTTTGTCTGCTATAATAGTTGATACTATCAACTTTTTGGTAGAAACATTCTTCAAAATATCTTCTTTTGGGTTTAACATATACAGGTTCTTTCTGGGTGAACTGTCCCTTCAGTGTGATGAATGAACCCTTTTTTGTTTGCACTTCTTCAGCACTTTTTTAACACACACACACACACACACACACACACACACACACACACACAATATTTAACCATTTAATTTAGTGCTGAGCAAACAATTATAGATTATTGTCAAACTCTGGGGTCATTTTTTTATGAGTATTATGGCAAATTACAGTAAAAAAAAAAAGACAAAAACAATTATATTTTTTATAAAGTATAGATATTATCAACTTAAGCACAAACAATGAATAAAAAAAAAACAATACCAAGAAATAAAAAGGTAAATAATAATGTGGCTTAACAAAAATGACAATTGTACAATCTATATCACACAATAAACTTTACCAAACTTTAGGGTTATAATTAGTTTTTTTACTGCTTTTTTTTTACTATTATTGTACATATTAACATTTTTAGGCTACAAGGGTGCATTAAATCGATTACAGCTACAGATATTTACAGCACTAAATTTGTGTTTAAAATAAATCCTTTTTAAAAATGTATAAAAAAAAACACAATTTTGTCATTTTAATAATATCACACATTATAACTTTTTTTTTTACTATATGTGTGGTTAAATTGCTGGTGAGCATAAGAAAAATCTTACCAACTCCAAACTTTTAGACAGTACAGCATATCTCTTGAAGATATCTATTCTAGCTCGTGTTATTTGCTTGATTAGGGTAATATTCTGCTATTGACTGCTGCAGTTTAAATGTGTTTTATGTTTGTGTTTTTGTTTTCCACAGCCACTATTATGTCATGCGGATGGATCATATATCTGACATACTACAATTCCCGCAATATTGGCCTCGTCCTCACCCTCATCATTAACCGACTCTACAAGAATGGATACATACACATCGGTGAGTCAGTCTCAATGTTGATTTTATTTGTTCATTTTTCACCATTGATTTTTCCTGTTCTTGCATTGTTTACTCATTTCTTTTACAGGTTCATTTTCATTCTCTGTGCTGTCCGGCAAGGTCATGTTCAGAGATGTCTATTTCATCAATAAAGACATGTCAATCAGGTACACACAAACACGCACACTTGTACAGCTATCTTTATGAGGACTTCCCATAGGCGTAACAAATTTTATAGTGTACAAACTGTATATTCTATATCTCTAGACATAAACACAACACAAGAAACAATTTGCTTTTTTACATTTTCAAAATGCTTAATTCTGTGTGATTTATGAGCTGTGTTCACTCTCGGGGACCAAAAAAAAAATATTGTTGCAAGGCCAAAAATGACTGGTATCACTATACTTATGGGGACATTCGGTCCTTACAAAGCAAGGAATACAAGGTATACTTGGTGCTCGTGTGTGTAAACTCACACACACAAACAAACAGTAAACACTTTATAAATCTTATTTATGTTCTATTTACATATGTTGTTGTTGTCTGTGATACCGTTATTTTGTTTTATGTGGTTTATATTTCATCTTTATTTACTCTATTATATATATTTTTCATTTTCAGAATTCAAGATGGGTTACTCATATTTCGTTGGTGGAAGATGTACAACCCCAAACAGAAGCAACATGGTCAGTGCAAAAACGTAACAAACAACCAGCAAAAAATTGTGTTGTTACATTTGACATCAGTGCAAGCATAACACCAAATCCCACAATATCTGTAAATGGTTGTAATTTTTGTTGCTCTTTGATTAGGTTGATCTGTAATTGGGTTGTTTATTAATCCATATGTTGTTTTAAAGGGCTAGTTCACCCAAAACTTAAAATTGTCACTTACTCGCCCTCCAGTTTTGAAGATATTTTGAAGAATGCTGAAAACCAGTAGCCATTAACTTCTTTTTTTGTTTTCTATGAATCTCTATGGCTACCAGTTTACAACATTCTTCAAAATATATTTGTTTGTGTTCAACAGGAAAAAGAAACTGATTTAGGATGAGTAAATGTTGAGTAAATTTTCATTTTTGAGCGAACTATTTCGTATTAAGGACATCTCTCTAATTGAATTGTGTATATTACATTGTATCGGTTCTATTGTGTTTCCAGACCCGAAGGCTGAGACGCGTCTCTATGTTACTGTTAACGGCTTTGAGTTCCATGTTTATAATCGCACGGATCTGTACACTCGGCTCCAGGAAATATTTGGCCTAGAGCCCACCCTTATCCAACCCAACCGGGATGAGGAGAAAGGCCGAGAGCAGAGGGATAAATCCTTGGAGAGGTAAACAGTGCGCTAATACAGAAAAAGCAGCTAACGCTCTGGTACATGAGATTAAAGGTGAAGTAATTTTTTTTTTTCTAAATGCTACAAAACTTTCCCCTGACAACTTTTAAAGGTGAAGTACTTTCTGCACTACTAGTTCTACTAATTCTGCTACACCCAGTAGAATTACAGAAGTCAAGCATATTTAAAAAGTTAAAAGTATTACGCTCACCAAAGTCTTTACATAAAGAGATTTATTATGATTGGTCCTTCTTATTCTTGTACAATATTTTACTTTAACCAAATGTATGTATCCAAAAGTACTTGGTTTCAAAGCAAAAAATAAACAAAAACACACAGATCAGTGCGAAATAGCGCAAGATAAAATTTAGCATAACCTGATAAATAACAAACTTTGAAAAAGTTAAAAGTATTACGCTCACCAAAATGTTTGCATAAAGACATTTATTATGATTGTTCCTTCTTTTACATTATTTTACTATGACCAAAATATATGTATCCAAAAGTACTTGGTTTCAAGGCAAAAAACCCTAAAACAAAACAGATCAGTGTGAAAACAGTTAGCATAACTCGATAAATAACTTGCATTTAACCTCTCTCTATACTGCCGTCTACTGTAAAACGAACACTTATCAAATAAAAAAAACTGAGAATTTTCAGAAAAGGTTGCTATAGTTGACCTCAACACATCAGTCATTTGCCATTTCCATATAGGTATTCATGTGGTATTTAAGTTTTTCATTTGGACTTTATTAAATTAGTATTTAAAAAATAAAGTACAGTCTGTCATGGTTTAGATTTTTTTGTTTTGTTTGTGCATTCAAACCTCATCATTGTGATATGTGTGCTATAAATTATATGCGTGTGTATTTGTGTGTGTAATTGAATTTGTTCTTCATCTTAAATAGTGTAATATTTAGACTCTAATTAAAAAAAAACATATTTTGAACCAAAAATCACCTTCTGAACAAATGTACATTCAATATTACCATTATATAATCAGGGGCATGAAATACTAAAATAATTGTTCGTCACAATTATTTCTGGGGCACCAGGAAGTCGCGTTTTTGACAGGTCTATGATTGTATAACATCATTTTTGGACATAAGAAAATTATGCAAATACTTCAAGTTTAAGTTGTTTATATATCGACTTCTTTGATTTAACTCAACAGCCAACATAGAAAAAATATGTTTGTCTGATCAGTGGAAGACAGAAAGTGTTTGTGAAGCCTGTGTGAAAAAGACATTAATTGTGCAGATATTACTCTTGGTGACTTTAATGCCTCAAGTGATGACTTCACTTCTACCTTTAATGAGTGTTGCTTGCCAGTAAAGAGGGTTCATTTAATTTATCATTGTAAATTAGTTTATTTATATTTAGCTTTATGTTGTTCAGTGTTTCTGGATGCAAGCTGTGTCGTTGATCATCTATCTAAATAATGGCTTGAAGGCATTGACTTTGTCTTTGTCATCGTACAATAATGTTGCAGTATTTCATATCTAAAGGTGCTCATGAATTAAGTTTTTTTTGTTTTGTTTTTGAAGTGTTCACATCAAAGCTGAGACTCAGGACCCGTCATCTTCCTGGAGGTCTCTCATCCCTGTCATCAAAGTCAACATCAGCACAGTGAGTACTGCTCTCCCTGTTTCTCCACTTTATCTGCTACACCATTCATTCAGGCCTGAAACATCACGAGCAACTGAAATAAACCCATTAGTGTTGTCAAATAATTATCGATATTTCAGTATCCATCCATCCATCCATCCATCCATCCATCCATCCATCCATCCATCGAAACAAATCAAAAATATTTGCAAATGATGAACATGCTGAATTTGATCTGTTAACCTGTTAAATCAGTGCACAAATTGCACTGAATAAGTAATTTGTGAATTGGAGTTATCAACTCACTTTTTGAAATGATCTGTTCAGACTGCGTGTCCTGTAAATCAGTGTTTCTCAACAAATTAAACAACCACGTTCCTGGAGGACCACCAGCTCTGCACATTTCTCATGTCTCCTTAACCAAACACACCTGATTCAGATCATCAGCACATTGGCAGAGACTAAAAGACCTGTAATGGTGTGACAGACAAAGGAAACATCCAAAACATGCAGTGTTGGTGGTCCTCCAGGAACATGGTTGAGAAACACCAGCTGTAAATGATTCACTGATTCAAATGAATTGTTCAGAGTTGGTTTCGAGTAAACAACTCACTTATTCAAATTATTATTTCAGAGTTAGTCTCCAGTAAACCACTCGCTGATTCAATTGATCTGTTCAGAGCTAGTCTTCTGTAAACAACTCACTGATTCAAATGATTCACTAAGATTGAGACTGCAGTAAACGATTTGCTGATTCAAATGAGCCGTTTAGAGTGTGGCTACCGTAAACAACTCACTGATTCCAATGATCCATTTAGAGTGAGAGTCCAGTAAATGAACCACTGATTCAAATGATCCATTCAGAGTGAGACTCTAAATAAATGATTAACTGATTCAAATGATCTGTTCAGAGTGAGACTGCAGTAAACGATTCACTGATTCAAATAAGCCGTTTAGAGTGAAGACTCTTGAAAATGATCCACTGATTCAAATGATCTGTTCAGAGTGACACTCCAGTAATTGATCGACTGATTCAAGTGACCTGTTCTGAGTGAGACTGCAGTAAACGGTTTACTGATTCAAACAAGCTGTTTAGAGAGAGACTCTAGTAAATGATTCACTGATTTTACAAACTGATCTGAATGGGTTACAGCGTGTGAATGTGGTTTCACATGTTTCACTTGAGTTTTCATGAATTATAAGTGTGACATCCCTGTTTCTCCGCATCATTTGCACTATTCATATACTATATTCAGATCTGAAACATCACTAAAAACTGAAATAAACCCAGTGTCATCAAAATCATTGATATTTCAATACGTATCAATACTGAAATATTTTTAAAATGACATTTTCAGCAGTACATTTTACAGTTGATGTTTCAAAGTCCATGTTTCAGTTTTTATCACTTTCAAAATCAAGCACAGGAAACAGTAGATAACTCAATACTGTTATGCTGTTGGTGCGTTTGTTTCTCTCAATGCACAAGTGCTGAGTTCTCTACATGATTTTGAATGAAAAGGCTAAATATATTTAGCAAATAACATCAAAACAGAATCACATTTGTCTAAAAGTGAAGGGGAACAGCTGTGGGAAAATTTCTTAAAGTGACAGCAACCTTCTGCCATTATTGACATTTAATCAAGAACATGTAAAATGAAGCACTGTTTTCATTTGCATATTTGTTCTGTTGGATTTATTTGTGGTATTGGTTGTAATTTGCTTATTTGTTTATCACTGACTGCTCACTTGTCTTAACTAATATTTCAATCTTATGTAAGTTAGGCCTTATATAAGTTAACCATATATAAGTTATATATGTTTTTTTTTTTTCCGAATACTAAAATTGAAATTAAGAATTATGAAATAATATATTATAATGTTCCATGGTTAAAAACAACAACACACATTTTTGTTGTACAGTTTTATTTATATAATTTGAGAATTTTTGCAGGGCAAGTGAAAAACCGAACACCTGGCGTAACCTTTTTTTTTTTTAACATAGAGCCACGTTTGAGGTCTGCAAATGAAGATATTAAAGTGATAGTTCACCCAGCTACTTATGATTGAGTGGTTTCAAACATTTATGAGTTTCTTTTTTTCCTGCTAAACACAAATGAAAATGCTCTGAAGAATGTTTAAAACCGGTAACCATTGACTTCCATAGTAGGAAAAACAAATACCATAGAAGTCAATGGTTACCGGTTTTTAACATTCTTTATAAAAACTTTGCTTTGTGCTCAGCAGAAGAACGAAACTCATAAATGTTTTGGAAATTAAATTATATATAATTTTTTTTTTTTTATTAAGGTGAACTATGCCTTTAAGACCTTAATAAATATTTGAATTAAATTAATGCCATGTCAGTATTACCCCATAGTATCGAAAATAGAATTGAGTGTAGTTGTTGTTTTTTAACTTGTCCTATCCTCCAGACAGTATTGTGTCAAAACAAAAACCCATTTAATATTGACTGACTTTACTCTTTCTGGTTTTGCCTCCAGGGTCGTGTAGCGTTTGGTAATCACCATCTTCCTCAGACCCTCTGTATGAATTTTGACGATGCCTTCTTGACATATGCCACCAAACCACCCAGCAGCCACTTGGATCAGTTCATGCACATTGTCAAGGGTTCGCTGGAGAACGTGCGCGTCATGCTGGTGCCCAGTCCACGATACCTTGGCCTTCAGAACGATGAGTGAGTTAAATAATCTCCAGTCTGTCAGATTAGATTCGATTCTACTTTATTGTCATTTTGCAAGCCAATTAAAGGGATAGTTCACCCAAAATATAATCTGAAAAGTTTATGGTGTGTTCTTTGTTTAAGGTTTTGATGTCTTTTATGCTCTTGAAGACTGTATTTGTTTGAACAAAATGATGTAATTCAATAATATTTAAAGTAACTTTTCTTTATTAATATGTTTTAAATTGTAATTTATTCAAGTTTATTTTTGAGCACTCGTTACTTGGCTTTTTATGATTATTGATTACTTATAATTGGGATGAAAATCTGATTGTGGTTATTTGATTGAATTTTAAAATGTAAAGAAATACAGTGAAATATGCTATATCATAATCACTTTTTTGCCAGGACAGTTATAATCTACATAAGCAGGCAATAAAGAATATGATAAAAAAGAGCACAAAAAATAAAGAGCACAAAAAATATGAACTTTGTATTTATTATATTATAAATAATTAATGATTAAGATTATTATCCTATCCCATCTATGTTGGTTGTTTTATAAATAATAATAATTAATATTATTTTTAACAGTATTATTATCATATTGTATTATGTAAAAAAGATTTACAGTGTATATATAATAAGTATATATAATTATATATATTAATAAAATAAATTATATATATATATAGTAAGATATAAAAGATATTATCTATTATATTCATAATTCCTACTTTTTTCCCCCCAACTTTCCCCATTTTTAATAAATAACACATAAACTAAAAGGTTACAAGGCTTAATTTAGGGCATTGTTAAATAATTTTATGGCCAAAGTGTTATAAATCAGTTCAGCGCATTCATATGTGTTTGCAGAATAAATAGAGAAGATGCTGTGTTGAAGTGATAATGAGGTAAATGTGGCCAGTGACCATTACTGTACAGATGATGCAGTGTAAAAATAGAAAATGGGAGAATGTGGCCATATGACTTGATTGATGCAGCACACTTGCAAGACAGGTGTGATGAACACAGAAAAGTGCAGTATGGACAGATTTTGAGGTTTTAACGGGTGTAAATGACTGTAAGTGGCCACTCCAGTCAAAATAACATGGTTAAAAAATAGCACTGGGTGGCATGGTGTTATAATAAGAAGTTCAAATATTGCTAAAATAGTGCAAATCTGCAAAAAAATAAATAAATAATAATAATGGGGGAAGTACAGTAGATTGTTCAGCTACAAATGTGCAATTGGACACTTGTTTTGTTGATTTCTGCCATAATGTGAATATCACAGTCTTTTTACTTCATTAGCAAGCTCTTTACAGTATGTGTCTATTGTTATTTTAATACAATCAACAAGGGTTAATCGAGTGCTGTATTAAATGCTAGGCTTATTTAATTCATTACAGCTGTTCATTTGTTTTATTAGTTGCAACAATTATATGTATCGATCTGTGGGATTTCATTTAGATTGAATATAACATTAGCATAACGACCTGAACATTAATCATATCTTTTATGGATCAGTTTATTTCCCCCCTTCTGTCATTTATGGTTTAGCCGAATGTAAGTGTAGGTTCATTTTCGTTGATGTAATTAATTGGATTGCTAAAAGATTAGTCCGTAACGATTAGTGATGTGTTGGAGTGATGGAGCAGTTGTTAGAAGAGTGATTTTCTGTCTGCAGACCTCCGAGGCTCATGGGTGAGGGATTTGTGGTCATGCAGTCGAATGATGTGGACATTTACTACTACCAAGATGAACCAGGTAAACCAGTATTTTGTTATTTACAAGTATGAGGATGCTGTTGGTATATTTGCATAAACAGTGGGCTATTTGTTTGCACCAGTTTTGGGATCGGTAAGGTATATTCATTTTTAACATAAGACTTCTCTGCTTACCAAGGCTATGTTTATTTGATCAAAAATAAAGTTAAAAAAAAGTAAAGTTGTGAAATTTTATTACAATTTAAACTAACGGTTATTATTTTTTTAAAACTGATTGTAGTTTAGAATTGTCTTTGTTATGTAGGGTTCACACCAAACACAGAGAACAGTGTCACTAGCTCTAGTTTACTCTGAGGATGTTTTCCCTTCTTGTTATTTTTTCTCTTGAGTTTAATTATTTGATCTTGCGCTGAAAAGGTCAATTCTGCATGTTTGCTGTGAACGCGTTGTTCTTTCTGCATTGTTCGCACCATGTGGTGATCATTCGCCTCTATTTGCATGTTTGTGTTGTATGTAATTGACTTGCACAAATACTTAAATTCCGCGTATGGTGTAAACTTTCTGCATAGTTACTCCAGGCTTCAGTGTCCCATGATCCCTCAGAAATGATTATAGTATGCTGACTTGCCGTTCTATGATGATCAATTATTGGTTCTTAATCGTTATTAAAAGTTCTTACAAATAGCAGGGTTGAAAACGTTTTCTTTCTGCATAGTTTTATGGAAATTATTTTACTTTTTAGGATTCATTAATGAAAATAAAGTTCAAAATAGTGTTTATTTGAAAAAAAAAAAATGTCTTAATTTTCACTTTTCAGCACAATTATGTGTCCTTGATAAATAAAAGTAAATAAGAACTGTACTTTATCACAGTTCAACAATTTTCAACACTGCTAATATGATAAATGTTTCCTGAGCTGCAGCAGAATAAGCTTCTTTTAAAAACATATGAAAATCTTACTTATTTGAAACACTGGAGTAATAAGTGTGCGTTTGTTTATTTTAGGTTTGGTCCCAGAGGAACTGGAGAATGGAGATACAGAAGCCTGCTCTGAAGATGCCAAACTACAGGACTTGCCTCCCTGCTGGGGTTTGGACATCGTATGTGGCAAAGGAACAGACTTTAACTATGGCCCATGGGCTGACAGACAGAGGTACTTGCACACACTCACATGCATGTTTTTGTTATTCAACCACCTGTTTACAGCGGTTAGTAGTTCCTCTAAAAATGTTGCAGAAGTAGGCTTGGAAAAGCTGTGGAGGGGAGGAAAAGGACTGGGGATGTATTTATGAAAACATTTAAAAAAATGTATTTATGTTTATTCATCAAGCACACACAACGATTTTTAAACAGTGTCTTCAGATTCAGACAGGTTTTAAAAAATATATTTTATTTATTTATTTATTTTTTACTCGCAGGATTAAAAGCATCAAAACTTCCCAATAATGCTCAGCACAATTCACAATTGCATGCAACAAAATGCATGATGCGTATTTTATGCGTAATAAACACTATTATAAGCATTGTAATGTTACAGTTATAATGCATTATAAAAACATATACACAATGAAATAAATGAACAGGTTTTTGCATACAAGGTATCCATTCATCCTGGAAAACCAAGAAATCATAGAACAATATTTAACATTTTTCCAGTTTGTGTTCTATGCAAATGATTAAAAAAAACTTAATTTGCATGGAGAAGTTTTGTTGTCTTGAAAAAAATCAATTATAGTTGCGTTAAGTTTGTCTGAATTTGGTTTAAAACAATTAAAATCAGAAAGCGCTCCTTTCAGGAACACTGAGCTACTTCTTATTGCATATTTTAAACAATTGCAACATGCTGTTTGTTGATATTTATATTAATATTCTAGATTATTATTAGTGATTGTTTTTATCATTTTATTATATATTTATTTACTCTGACATGAATATACATCAACTTAAAATAAAGTGTGTCGACTCTTTCTAAAAAAGAAAAGACGGTAAAGTACAGTGAGCGAACTGTCAATAGCAGCCTGTATAGATCATAATAAAATGAAGAAGGGTGAATGTAAGAAAAGTAACTGTAGCAAATAAAAATGCACCAGAACATCTTTAGTCTTTATCGATTCTTGTTTTGCAGTGTTTATTTAGATCTATGCTTTTTTATTTATATCAAGGAGCTCACAATGTGAATGAATCATTTGTTTGGAACGCTCAGAGTATATAGATGAGAATTTATGTCGTGCAGGAACTCTTGCAAAGCAAAAACAAACACTTGCAATCCTGGAACGTGCCTCTCACATAATGTTCTTCATTTCACAGTTTAAAGCTCCTGCGAAAGGAAAGCAGTGCACACTGTACTGAATAATAAAGTGAAGAATACTCTCACTGAATAGGCACACGCTGTTACATGAATAATTATGAGACATGTTATTGATTACTGTAGCCATTTGCAACATGATAATCGGTGACGTCAAAATGTTTATTTAACCACAGATTATTGCATTTTAAATGGGATTGTTTATTAATTTATTACTACAATATGAAGTATTATTAACCTGTTTTCTCATATAATTAAAAGTAATGGATTCTAACATTGTCTTCTATGACGAGCAACCAATAACCTAGCAGAAAATGAGGTTTCGTCTTTCATGACTCATTCATTCATTTTCTTTTCGGCTTAGTCCATTTATTAATCTAGGGTCGCCACAGCGGAATGAACCCCCAACTTATCCAGCATATGTTTTATGCAGTGGATGCCCTTCCAGCCGCAACCCATCACTGGAAAACATCCATACACACTCATTCACACATATACACAATGGACAATTTAGCTTACCCAATTCACCTCTACCGCATGTCTTTGGACTTTTGGGGGAAACCGGAGCACCCGGAGGAAACCCACGCGTACAGGGGGAGAACACAGAAATGCCAACTGACCCAGCTGAGTCTCGAACCAGTGACCTTCTTGCTGTGAGGCGATTGTGCTACCCACTGCGCCACCGCATCTCTTTCATGACTCTTCTATGTTAAGTTCTGTTGATCTTCTAAGTATTGCTTTATGATAAATATTATTACTGATGTGTTGTAGACCGTATCATTACTGAATAAAGACAGTGATTCTTAGACTTGAATGTTTGTGCTTATATAATCCAGTCATTGTGCTGTGATTTGACCCCTGCAGAGACAGCCTGTGGAAATTCTTTTTGCCTGCCGACTATCAGCCAATGAAAGTGAGCGAAGTTCCCACACCAGGAAAACCACGCCAGATCCTTGCCTTCGAACTGCGAATGAACATCATAGCTGATGCGACTATAGATCTGCTTTTCACCAAGAACAGGGTATTTGCACACATACACGCCTAATGATTCATTTCTAAATGGCACACTCTTTTGAGTAACCTTTTGTTAGGATAAAGTTCATAGAAATCCTGGAGAAGAATGTGGACCTTATTTAATCTTTGTTTACTCTGTTTACTTTGTTTAACCCGTAATCTGTTTGTCTTCACAGGAAACTAATGCGGTCCATGTGAATGTAGGAGCAGGTTCTTACCTCGAGGTCAACATACCCATGACTGTTGGGGAGAATGGTAAAAATGGAAAAAATAACTTCAGTACATAATGAGAGTGACAGGTTTTGTTTAAAAGAACACTCCACTTTTTTTTGGAAATAGGCTCATTTTACAACTTTCCTAGAGTTAAGCAGTTGAGTTATATCAGTTTTTAATCCATTCAGCCGATCTCTGGGTCTGGCGGGAGCGCTTTTAGCTTAGCTTAGCATAAATTATTGAATTGGATTAGATTAGAGGGCATTACCCTCTCTCAAGAAATCTAAATACAGTTTTGATTATTTTCTTATTTAAAGCTTGACTCTTCTGTAGTTACCTTGTGTACTATGACTGATGGGGAAAAATAAAAGTTGCTATTTTCTAGGTCGATATGGCTAGTGTTATATTATGTTATTAGTTTAATATAACGAGCAGTTTTATTAGCTTGTGTAATATTCAAGGAACTTCTCTGCCGTACAATGACTTAAAAAATTCCTAAAAAGTGTTTTGATAATTTAGAATGAGATGCTAATGGTCTAGTACAATTCAATGATTTATGCTAAGCTAAAAGTGCTCCCGCCAGACCCAAAGATTGGCTGAATGAATGAAAAAATTGTAAAACTTAACTGTTGGTGACTTGTAAAATAAGCCTATTTTCTTTTTTTTGAAGTGTTACTTTAAAGTTCTCCTATTATGCCTAATGTAGTGGTTTGAATATGATAAATATATATGTATATATGTGTGTGTAAGGGGCGGGGAGCAGCAGCTCATTTGCATTTAAAGAAAACAAATGCGTGTTGTCCCCCCCCCCCCCCCCCCCCCCAAAATGGATCATATACATTGTATATTATAAAGGATTAGTGAGGGTTTTATATGTATGTATGTATATATGTGTATATGTATATATGTATAGGTATATATATGTATATATGTATATATGTGTGTATGTGTGTGTATGTATGTATATATGTATGTGTGTGTGTGTGTGTGTGTGTGTAGCAGCTCATTTGCATTTAAAGAAAACAAATGCTTGTTGTTTTTCCCCCAAAATGGATCAAATACATTGTATATTATAAAGGTTTAATGAGGGTTTTTCAGCTGAAAATTTACAGACATGTTTTGGGAACACTCTAGTTTTGTGAAAAGGACATATAGGTCCACTTTGATGTAATTTAACATGACGCATTATATTATAATCTTCGGTTTCCCCTTCATGTTTCACTGATTCTAATGTTAATTTGGTCTTTCTAACTCTGTGTAGGTTATTCTCCCACTGTTAAAGGCCAGTTATTACATGTAGATACAACCAGCAGTATGCAGTACAGGACCCTGCTAGAGGCTGAGATGCTAGCTGTGAGTATGGCGCATGATTTTATATGCATTTATAAAAAGATTGGCTCTTTAATACGCTGAGCAACTTTAAACTTCCACTGCACAAAACTATGATAATCTGTAAAAAAAAAAAAAAAAAAACAGATAAAGGGAACATTGCTTGCTCCAGGCAATTTGGAGTCTGACAGTAATTGTTTAAAAATTTATTGTCGAAGAAAGGAAATTTGTTTTAAAACATGAATCTCGAGAACTAATCTTTATAATCATTCAGATATTGAATATTGCAAAGCCTTTTTCCACTTAGCTGACATTCACCCACGCAGCACTTTATTTATTTATTTTTATTTGGGGAGGCTTTGTAGCATCAGCATTAATGTGTATTGGGCTATTGAAACAAGTGATGAATATATATTCTGAAATGTATTAATAGTTATTGTACAACTGTCCTAAATTCCCAAATGTTCAGCTAACTTCAGTTAATAAAATGAAATGTTTACACACTGAACTGCACTTTATGAAATCTTCCACACCACTCAGATATCTGTGGTTAAATATTTAAAGAAGGGCTTCTGAATCCACAAAATTCTCTTTGGTTTATCCATAATCTCATATCAAAGTTTTCCAAACACATTACAGAACACGGTAAGCCATGTCTCATAATATAGGTATAAACTCTTTGTTCATTTTACAAATGATCCTGTTTTGCTGTTCAAACTGTCTAGATTTGCGTTGAACTGTAATTCTCTAAGAAAGGAGCTCAGCCTAATATTGCAACAAGAGGGCCAGGAGGAAATCAGTCTTGAGTACTTTTTAGCAAAAAGAAAACACCTCCGTCCAAAATGTACACATTTTTGAGTAAAACCAAAATAAATGTACAAGTACAAACAAACACACAATAATATTCACAATATACATGTTAAACTAGCAAAAGATACATTTAAATGTACCTCATGCATCTGGTGCTGAATACATTTCTAATTTTAATTTTGCTCCATTTTGCTATTGGGCTTTTGAAATAAGTGATGAAAATATATTTTCAATTTTATTAGTGATGATTGTAAAACTGTCCTAAATTTCTTCAATGTTCAGCTAACTTTTTATTGGCTTAAAAATTATATTTCCCCCCAAAAACGTCATGGCTTCTTCAAATACTAAATCTAAAATAAAATTGGATAGGGGAACAAGCAAACCATTCTACATGATAACAGCTGTTGTATGTTTTTTCCAGTTTCATGTAATAGCCAGTTATCCACGCGTATGGAACATGCCTCAGTCCTGGCAATGTGAAATTGAGGTTTACAAAGCCACGTATCACTTTATCTATGCACAGAAAAACTTCTTTACAGGTGATGTTTTTCTCTTATCTGTAAGTCCATGTGTGGTGATGCGTGTCTTCAAGCTGACCTCCTGTTGTCATCTGTAGATCTGATTCAGGACTGGGCCAGTGACAGTGAACCGGACATCTACTCATTCGTTCCATATTCATGGAAGTTTAAAATACTTTTTCACCAGTTTGAGATGATTTGGGCTGCCAATCAGCACAACTGGATCGACTGCTCCACCAAACAGCAGGAGAACGGTAAAAGAGTTTCATAACAGATGCACTGCATAAAATCTTAACATAAAGTTAAAAGAAATGCTATAAGAAATCTAACAATAACTAAATAAGGCTTTAATTAAAACAATTAATACGGCCGTGTAAACATGCATGCATGCAAATATAAAATTAATATGGATATAATACTCACTAATCAACAAACTGGGTATAATGTCCCAAACGATGATGGATTTTGATAGAAATAGTAGCGATAGTAATAATAATAATTTCAATAATTTCATGAGTGACTTCATTTATTTCTTTTTTTATTGTTGGTTGGATGATTGACTGGATGATTGATTGATTCATTTATTTGTATTAATTTAGGACTATAATTGTATTCTTTAATTGTATTAGTTTTAAAAAAATAGTATTTTATGCATTTTATCTATTTGAATATGGGTTTGTGTGTTTGATGATGATAATAATAATAATTTTTAATAACAGATTTATTTGTATGGCACCTTTTAAATCAAGAAATGCAGCTCGAAGCAATTAATAAAAATGCACCACAAGCTTTACGTGAGAACAAATAAAATACCTTAATAGACCATAAGACGAAAAACATTTTTAAAAGTAATTAAACAAAAAAACTGCATAATGAAAAAATTTTAGGATAGTAATAATAGAAGAACGATATATTTAGCTTTCTTTTAAATGACAGGACTTACAGGACTAAGTGTAAATGCATGGTATAAATTATGTACATATTATATTAGTATGTATATAGTCTATACATATTCTGTAGTATTGACCATATTCTTTAATGCGGAAGTGCGCTTGTTTTTGCGATTGTTTTAGAACTTCCGAATCAGTTGCCTATGGGAGAAATGACTAGGAATAATAAATGGCAGAAAATGGTTAAACTACTTGCTCTTCAAACAAGTGTGTTCATGACTATACAGACAAAGCAGAATAATATAATAAGAAAATATCAGTTTGCAACTTCAAGCAGCAGAAAGAGCTGTTTTTAACATCTAAAAATCAATGGAAGTGAATGAGACCAGAAGTCTCGAGCCAAAAAGATTCAAATGGTTGCTCCTGCTAGTACGCAAATAATAAGGTCAATATACATATTCAAAAATAAATTAGAGTCTAAGCAAAGTTGATTAGTCATTTACATAATTTTTTTGTAGTAGTGCCACACAAAAGACTTTAAAACAAATAATGTGAACCATTAAATAACTCCAGTCTTCTGAACGTCAGTTTAAATTCTAGAGTCAATTTGATTTTCATTCCCTCCATTTTTTGCTTCCTGAAAAACTTACAACCTACCCATGCTCTTTGTCTGTAGTTTATCTCGCTGCCTGTGGGGAGACGCTGAATATTGACTTCACTTTGCCATTTCACGAGTTTGTCCCGGTCACCTGTAACACACGTTTCTGTTTGCGAGTGAGTGTACACCTTTACAGACATTATTACAGGCATTATCACACACACACACACACACACACACACACACACACACACACACACACACACACACACACATTCATCTGTTGTTCTGAATCACATGCGATCATGCATTACAACCTTATATCACATCTCGACACCTTAAATCCACTCTGAACTGTCATCCAGGCTGAGGACACGGACATGCGGCTGTGTTTGCCTGACTGTCACCCCAGCCGGTACCCGCTGCTCACCCTTGCGAAGGATTACCAGCACTCTAAGAGCCCTCCAGACAACAATATGCCAGCAGAAGGGCAAGGAGCGCCTCCTAAAAACAGCAAACCACGCTGGAGGAACATGACTCACGCTGAGTAAGAGAGCGCTGTTGCTCTATTTCTGTCTCTGTTTCTTCGTTTTGGCCTGCCCTTTGACTCTTCTGTTACATTTGTGTGTGTGTTTGTTTGCAGGACTGGTTGGGTGGACTGCTGGAGTGTGCCGAACTTCATGCTGATTATAGATTATACTTGGCATCCCATCTATCCTCAGAAATCTGAACAGCAGCTCAAACAATCATGTAAGTGTTTATATTAGTATTGTTATATTAATTGCACATAAATGCACTGTACAAATGCTTTAAATATTTTAAACTTTATTGTTAAGCCCAAAGCTTTTCACATTTTAGAGAATATCCTCCATGTCAACAAATCAATGAATGAATTAATAAAGGAATAAATAAACACATACAATGCAATGACACACACATGAAAATGTACACATAAGGGTTGCCAAAAGTATCGAATTTCGAATGCTCAACAGAAATGTTTGTGATTGGCTGTAAAAGTCATCAGTTCACCGCTCTTCACCGATGTTTACTGAGTGCAAACACAGATACAGGGCCTCTGAAGCGTTTTAATGCCGTGAAGATCAGCTGATCCATCAGTGGGTCGTTCGTATGTCAGCTCATAGGGAGACCAATTGATCGACGTGAGGAACTGATGACCTTCACGGCCAATCACAGTCATTTCTGCTCAGCATGTGAACACAATGGCCAATCAGCAGTGTTTAAGAATGTGTTCAAATGTTAGCAGGAAATGGACATTTTACAGATCGGTACCGAACTCTATTGACAACACATCAACATGCACAAATACTTAATCACACACCTTCATAATCATTCTTGTGCGCACACATTTACTAGCGCTCACAAAAACATCTGCATATAACTAATGCCAATAACTACCTGTTTTCTCATTACAACATACCTGGCAAATATCACTATAAACACCTAAACTAACACAAGACACATTTAAATAGACCTTCGGGGTGGCGCTGAATGTATTTACAATTCTTGTATTCTGCATTCTGACGCTTTGTAAACTGATGAAATGCTTTGTGGTCATGCATGGCTGCCTGCTTCACAGAACTGTCTCAGTTTTAAAAATAAGAGTCCAACATACATGGTTAGTATAATGCAAGCTTAGATTAACTTAAAAATAAGTGCAAAAAATTGCATTGTAATCTCACCAGGAAACATTGTGGCTAGTCAACAATGAGTTGTGGGGTCTTAAAACAATTATTGAATTTAATTTATTTACTTGTAAAGCACAAATAAACACAAAAATAGTTGACCACTGTGCTGTACAAGAGGCAAGAAGAATATCAAATAGATAAAATAAACATAATAATAAATACAAAACTAAAAATAATAAAAATAAATAAATAATAATTCAAAAATAAATAGTTTGAAACAAATAAAATGTTTGCACACTGCTAAGTTTAATGAAATCTTCCATACCACTCAGCTATCTTTGGTCACTTTTCACATTTTCAAAGAAGGACTTCCAAACCTGTGGAGATCTCTTTGGTTTACCCACAGTCTCATATCTACTCGTTTGCATACATAACACATGACAGAACTCTGTAAGCCATGTCTCTTAATTTAGATGCAAACTCTTTGTTCCACATCAACAAATTTGCCTTGTTTTGCTATTGCCATCTCATATTAAACTGTCTGGATTTGGTTTGAACTGTAAATCTCTAAGAAAGGTCTCTGCTGAATATTGCAATAACAGGGTCAGAAAGAAAATCATTTTTTTTATGTTTGAGTAAAACGGAAACACCTCAGTCCAAAATTGACACATTTTTGGGCAAAACCAAAATAAATGAGACAGTGTATCTTTGTTGAGACATTTGATGCACAGAGATGACACAGAAGGGTATACAGAATGCAATTTGGTAATGTGTACTTCATTTTGATTAGTGTGCATGAACACAGACATTCAGCACATGAATACTTACTATATAGAACTTCTACTTACTAGATAGAAAGATTACTGATGTCTGCACTTTATATTTCCCAGAATTGAGCAATTCAAATGTACTGATTTAATAAAGAACTGTGGATATTTTGTATTCCTCTCATGGAAATCGCTCATCAACATATTGATTTTTATTTATTTTTTTGCCATTTTCAGTTGTTTTTTGTTCTTCTGTTTTCTTTGTTGTTTTTGTCATGTCTGCGCTTTTCTTTCCAGAAACCGTGAGTGCTAAAATGTCTTTGTACTTATTTAAAATAGAGTTGCGGATACTTTTTATTCCCTTCAAAGAAAGCACTCGTCAACACATAGATTTATTTATTTTTTGCCATTTTCAGTATTTTGTTGTTTTTGTTCTTCATTTGTTTATTTTTTTTGTTATTTTTTTACTGGCATGTCTGCATATTGTCTTTCCTGAAATGATGAGCAATAAAAATGTCTTTGTACTCATTTAAAGTAATAGAAATGCTGATACTTTTTATTCCCATCACACGAGCGCTTGTCAACACATTGATTACTTGGGCCATTTTCAGTAGTTTTTTATTTTTTATTTTTTGTTTTTATTTAGTCCAATTTAGTCTTGATAACTATTAGACTAACCAAATAGTGCAAAAACAATTCAAACCTCATATACAGTATGTTTTATATGAGGTTGGAAAAATTTGGCTTCACGTGTATTGCTCTGTTGATGACATTTCCATCATGTGCACTGTAAGCTTTGGGCTATAGGACTGTTCTGCAACAAATCAAGTGAAAAGTATTTAACGTGACATCACTATTACTAATTGTATAACTATCACTGGCCTTCATTAATACTACAAATGCTAAAACATCAGTTATTTAAAATACACTTTTGTTTGCTCGTTTTTTTAACCTTATTTAGTTTAATCAATGTAAAAATATTAGATTTTAATGTAAGGTGTAATTAATCACGAATAATTACAAAAACTTAAATAAATATTTGATTCTTATTTTATTATTATTGTTTTAATTATGCAAACAGTTCCAAAAAATATTAATTAAAATGTTAGTTTTGCATAGAAATGCACAAGTTGTTGGTCTAAACAAAACTAACATTTTATATTTGTCCATGATACAAATTTTAAACATGTAAGCAAAATACTTTATTATTATTATTATTATTATTATTATTATAATAATAATTATTTATTTTTGTTTAGCGCCCTTAAAACTTAATTCTCAAAGCGCTTTAAACTTAAAAAATACAAGGATAGCAAAAGAACAGTTATAAAGATAAAAATTATATATATGAAACATAAAACAAGTCAGAAACATTGTAAATATTAAACCGATAAAAAAATACATATACACTTCCCAAATAGGCAAGTCTAAAAAAGTTAGTCTTCAGGGATACTTTAAATTCTTTAAAAGATTCTGCATGCCTAATATTATAGGGGAGTGAGTTCCAGAGGTTTGGAGCAACAGAAGAAAAAGCCTGGTCACCCATACAACGCAGACGAGTGGAGGGAACTGTTAAAAGACCAGAATTGGTCATTTAACTCATGATGTCTTCATAATCATTGCATGAATCGAATCAGTCAAGTTTTGTCAAAACCTTCATCTTGTAGTTAATGCGTTTGCTTACTTTCTCTACATTTATTGCTGTTTTTACATATTGTACTGTACATTTAACAGTCACACACCTGTTTTGCAGTGTCAGAAATTGAGGAGTCCATGTTGTCCGCTCTACGACCGCCAGAACTGGCTCCACCTGTGCCTCCTCCACCGCGAGTGTCCTCTGACCCCAGCTTACTGCCACCCGACCGTTTACATGTGGAGATGGAGCTGAGCCCAGGTTCCCACATCACCCTTTACGGCCCTCTGCTCAGAGCGCTGGTGTCCATCAAGGTACATGCGCTCATTCTTTTACCTACGGGTCTAGGATTCTTGAACAGAGCCCATGATCACTGAAACCATGCAGAACATATTTAGATATTCATTGAAGCAGAATGAACAGTGTTGTGAGGTTTGATAACTGTAAAATAACCTAAGCAAAGGAGGAAAAGAGCTTAAAAAACACTCCACTGCTATACTTGGAGAAACAGAAGCAGGCATCAGTTTGCTGTCCACTTGTGTTATGTTGAACACAAGGTCATGGTCATGGAATTTTAAAAGTTAAATTCCTGAAATTGACATTTTTTAAATATAGTTTTTTTTTGCAGCGGATGCTTTTCCAGCTGCAACCCATTACTGCGAAACACACACACACACACACACACACACACACACACACACACACACACAAACTCTCATTCACACACATACACTACGGACAATTTAGCTTACCCAAAAAAACAGGAAACTGGAGCACCCGGAGGTTTCGGGCTCAAACCAGGCGATTGTGCTACCCACTGTGCCTCCGTGATGCCCTAGTTTTCATTTATTCATTCATTTTCTTTTCGGCTTAGTCCCTTTATTATTCTGGGGGCGCCACAGCGGAATGAACCGCCAACTTATCCAGCATATGTTTTACGCAGCGGATGCCCTTCCAGCTGCAACCCATCACTGGGAAACATCCAAACACTCTCATTCACAACGGACAATTTAACTTACCCAATTCACCTATACCGCATGTCTTTGGACTTGTGGGGGAAACCGGAGCACCCGGAGGAAACCCACGAGAACACAGGAAAACATGCAAACTCCACACAGAAATGCCAACCGACCCAGACGAGGCTTAAACCAGCGACCTTCTTGCTGTGAGGCGATTGTGCTACCCACTGCGCCACGTCGCCCTAGTTTTTGTTTATCAAAATGTAATTTTTCTATAGCACAATTTTTTTGTTTCACTAGTTTTTTTAAAATTTTTATTAAAAGAACAAAAGTATATAACATTTTAGAATAAAAAATACAGATTGCGGGTAATAAAAAAAAATACAACAAAAGGATACAAAATGTACATGCATATTGCCTAAATATATTGTAGACTTCACATGTTTTAAAAGTACGTAAGGTTTTCTATTTTAAAGAGTCTCTGATGCTGTAATATATAAACATATTTTCTGTCAATGAAACCATCAAAATGTGGGTTTCTTACATTTATGAATGTAAAATTTAGTTAACGGTATAAATAAAGTGAACCATAAAAGTGAAAAAGGTTTTATGCAATGGATATCTTCATTAATACATTTTTGTGCCTCACACCATAATGTAACTGAGTATACAATATGCACAATGGCAAAATAAGTGCAGGGCAGTCTCATCATATTTGTTATACAAGTGAAATTTACTGTTTATTTTTCGGCGCCATTTTATTTCTTTCCCACTTGTCAAATGGCAGTCACTTAAGTCAAATGCAGACGCTAAGCTCTTCCTATTAACTAAGCCAAACATGCCAGGATAATGTCAATTTCAAGAGCTTTGACTACCAAATGACCAACACGTTAAAGACTGGGTGTTAGACTTGTTTTTTTATGTATTTTCAAAAGGTAAATTATTCATTGTTATTCTCTCAAAATGGGCATTAAATTAATAAAAGATTATATTCAAGCTAAAACTATTTTAATATTATGCAGTACAATGCACAACAGCGCCCTTACCACTCTCTTCCTGAAAGTCAGGAGGAGAGTGGGAAGCCTGTTGCGGAGAGCATTATCAGTGTTAAATATCTTAAATGGAATAGCAAATAATTAAACTCTACTGGTACATTTAGCTCATGACCATATAATATTTTAAATATTCAACTTTATCCATGTGAGCTACGTAAAAACGAATGAAGTGGACTAATAGCTAAATAGCATAAGCCTTAAACACATAATGGACAGTCATGAGTAAATGTTGGTATCTTCACTTTTTCAGATTTTTCTTAATATGCATGATATTCTGTGTCCATTTGGTAAGAAAATAATGTATTTAAAGTTTTAAAAAAATAATAATTTGCTCACATGGGCACACAAATGCCAGTGTGTTCCAGAGACGGCACTATTGAAACTGAACATTGTACAAAAACTTACATTTGTATTACATTTAATCATTGAATTGTTCATCAGTCTTTTTTTTTTTTTTTTACAGTAAAAACATTTGAGGATTCTTCCTTTTTCAGTATCATTTGCACACGGTGTAAAAAAAATGCAGGGTTCCACACAATTCATTCATTTTGTCCCAACACAAATCGATTTGGTTAACTTCCAAAAAATTAAGTTGTCCCAACAAAATCTCAATAATTGGGTTGTTTCAGATCATTTTTATTAAGGAGTTTGAACAAGCAACAATTTATTTTTGAGTGCTGATTACTGTGTGCACTAAATTAGACTCATCTTGCATTATTAAGGTTAACGATTAATTGGTTGTTGGTCAATCATGGAAATTTGTGGAAATTGACACATTAATTGTGAGTTTTGGTGTCTTAAAACATTTATTGTGTGTATCTTTGCAGGAAAACTATTTCGGAGAGGACGACATGTACACAGACTTTGAGGAGTCTCTGTCCAGCCCCGTGCTGAGCACCTGCTCTTCTTCATCCTGTTGGACTGGGGTTGGTCTGGAGGATAAAAGCTCTAAAGACGCACCTCACCCTCTCACCCTGCGGCCCTGGGACATCACTGTATTCATCAATCTGCACAAAGTCCACGGACGCCTCCCAACGGTCAGTATTGCCTCAGAGGAGATCAGTAATTCCATTCAGAAAGCCATATATTCGCAATCGTTAAGAGCAATTGATAAGTTGTTAAGTTGTGAACGACCAATAAGTGGCGCTGTCACCAGTGTCAGTGTAGAATAATATTGATGTGCACGTAGTTTAGTAATCAATTGCCAAACAATTGTAGAAATACACCCTAGTTGCTATCATGAAAACAAAGTAATTGTGTTGCGTCAACTTTATTCACAAATCCTCTCCTCTGGCCTCATGAGATTGTAAAGCATTTGTATGCACACTTCAGAATCTCACCAGAAGAAGTGGGTCATCTAAGCTCTCTTTGCCTACTGAATGTGAATCAGGACATACTATTTTTCGCATATTTGTTTTGTCTAATGTATAGTAGGTGGATGTAAGTGTGTTTTTTCAAATGTAGCCTCTGTCTTTCTAAATGAATTGGCTCACTTTATTTGTGACTCTGAAACGCACAAACATTTTGCTCCATTTTTATTTATTGCCAGCAAAGCTAAAAGCAAACAATATAGTGTCTAAAATGTAACTCGCTGTTACATTTTCCAGTTTGTGGACCTTCCAGGATCCCATCCCCCCCTCTCTCACTCCAACTTCACTTCCTGTCTGCTTACTGTCCTATCATAATAAAAATGAAAACACCAAAAGGGTTTAGGGGTAGGGGTTTAACCCCGGCATCCTGGCCAAATTTGCCCACTGGCCTCTGTCCATCATGGCCTCCTAACCATCCCCATATGATAATTGGCTTCATCACTCTGTCTCCTCTCCACCAATCAGCTGGTGTGTGGTGTGCGGTCTGGCTCAATATGGCTCAATATATCCAGGTGGATGCTGCACACTGGTGGTGGATGAGGAAATTCCCCCCAACGTGTAAAGCGCTTTGAGTGTCCAGAAAAGAGCTATATAAATGTAAGGAATTACTATTATTATTAATATTATTATTATTATAAAAACAAATCTGTAAAATGGAACTTACTCAATGTTAACTTTGTGTTTGACTTTTCTACAAAATTACTTGCACAATTTGCTATTGCGCTAACATGCTGATGTTTGGGAAAACAGTAATATCACTTAACTGTATCATATAAAAAACAACCCATTCCAGTATATGTTTTGCTTCTATAACCTATCATATCATCACTCTAACTGCATTAATGGGTGTATTTACTTCTATCTTGTTTTGTTTGATTGATTCAAAGTCAGGTTTCTTTCCCCTTTGGTGTAAGTCTTTTGGGCAGGTGTGAATACAGCAATCGCAATAAATGAACCGAGACCCAGCTGAAAGGGGGTCTCAGTCCACACCCAAATGTTCTCTGTTGTTCATTTAAGGTGTGAATGCAGAAAGCCCTGTGCCTTTTGAGATTTTTAGGATCCTGTAGTTTTTGAGTTGTGCACTCGTGGTGTCTGCTGTTGCTAAGCAACCATTAGCCGTGCTCTCCAAAGAACCACCCTTAACAAACCCCAGTCTAGCTTCGAAACAAGTTTTATTTATGAATAAAAGAAAAAGCAGTTGCGCTGATTGGCTGTTCTGTGTTTGTCAAATCTACCATAATAATTGAATTGTGAACCTGGACCACAAAACCAGTCATAAGTATAATAATTTTTTTTTGTTATATTGTGATTGATGCATCATAGAAAAGCTGAATAAATAGCTTTCTTTTGATGTAAATATGCTATTTATTAGGATATTTGGCTGAAGTAGTGGGTAGCGCTGTCGCCTCACAGCAAGAAGGTCGCTGGTTCGAGCCTCGGCTGGTTCAGTTGGCATTTCTGTGTGGAGTTTGCATGTTCTCCCTCTGTATGCGTGGGTTTCCTCCGGGTGCTCCGGTTTCCCCCACAAGTCCAAAGACATGCACTACAGGTTAATTGGCTTAGCTAAATTGTCCATAGTGTATTTGTGTGAATGAGAGTGTATGGGTGTTTCCCAGTGATGGGTTGCGGCTGGAAGGGCATCCGCTGCATAAAACATATGCTGGATAAGTTGGCGGTTCATTCCACTGTGGCACCCACAAATTAATAAAGGAAATAAGCCGAAAAGAAAATCAATAAATGAATGAATAAATATTTGAAAATCTGTAATCTGAAGTTTTAAAATGATTAAAAGTAAATCACATTTAAAGTTGCCTATATGAAGTGCTTAGTAATATAAAATATTGAGTTTTTTTATATATTTAAAGTAGGGAATTTATGAAATGTTCTCAGAGAACATGATCTTTACTCTAATGAAATTCTAATGATTTTTGGCGTAAAAGAAAAATCCATAATTTTGACCCATACAATGAATTTGACTATTGCCAAAGATATACCTGTGCAACATAACACTGGTTTTGTGGTTCAGGGTCACAAATGTGTATAATACACACTTCATGAGCGCGTTACTCTCCATTTGTGTGCGTTTACATTTGAAATAATGAACTTGTGTGAGCAAAAGATGCAATATGTGATCGGCAAGAGTTTGTCAGTAGTGTTTTATCAGATAGTGCAGCTTATGGTTGAACAGCGGACACCTCAGCACAGGAGTGCAAGTTTTTGTCCAATAAACAACTGAATTAATCCACAATTTTGTTTACAATGTTTGGATCACTTACAGCAAGGGCAGTGTGAAAGCAAAAAAAAAAATCATGTTTGATCCAGACCAAAAGCAAGTGAACTAACAGACTTTCCTGGTGTGAATACTCTCATGATCCAGTCTCAAGAAAAGTTTTTTGTTTTATGTGAGTGACATATTTGAAAATGTCATCATAGTGCATTGTTAAAACTCCAATTACAATCTTAGCATAGTAATATCTTACACCTCGAGCAATCATTGATACATCCATAAATCTTGTCTTCTGTCTCTCTCTATAGCACTGTAGCAGCGACGGTCCAGAAGGTCCTACGGGCTTCATGGAGCGTCTGTGTTTCGAGATGAAGAAGGGTTACAAAGAGACCATGCTACAGCTTGTCCTCTCGCCTGTACACGTGTTTGTCAGCGATAACTATCAGGTGGAAGTGACCTCATTCATATTCATTCATATCAGGTGTTGCTATTTAAGCTTCTGTCTTTGCTAATTTTTCCCATCTGTATATGTGTGTTTTTAGCGGCCTGCGATTGATGCCGTGTTGCGGGATGGGCATCTGAGCCTCTCGGGTTTGCAGATGAGAGCTCATGCCATGTTCTCTGCGGAGGGTTTGCCGGCGGGCAGCGACACCCTGGAGTACGCTTGGCTCATTGACGTCCAGGCTGGAGCTCTTACTGGAAGAGTCAGTGTGCCACAGGTGACTCATTCATTTGTTCACTAGAAATGCGTGACGTCTGGAAAGAATCATTTATGGGAATATTTGTGGCGTGATGAACTGGCACGAAGATTCAAACAAATCTGTTGTTGAATTTGAATGAGCGAAAATGTTTCTTTGTACTTATAATACAAGGTTAGTAGCAGGCTTGTGGGTTGGAGAGAAGGAAAAAAAAAAAGTAAGAATGCGAAGGTTGAATTTTTGATAGAGCCCTTGTGTGAAATTTATAGCGCTGCCCACCGAGCTTGTATTTATAAGGTAACTTGTATTGGAAGGTACTGTAAACACCAATTGAAATGGTTGTTTGTATATGCAGAGGATGTCATGTCAGAGTTTGTCACAGGTAATCAGAAAAATGCCATACACAAATTGTTTGTGAAATCTGTTAAAACTCCCAGAGCTATTTAAGTGTCAAATTATGCATTCTTTGTTAATAGGCTTTGGTTTGTGTTGGCAAGGCTGCGTGATTGTAAATCGTTTAAAAATGAAAAATTGGAACAGAACGTTTTTCTGACATCAAACACAGCACAAAAATAATAATGAATTAAAATTCATGTTGTTTTTATTTCTGATGATTAACTTATCCAAGACAATGATAATCAAAAAGTTTAAACATATATGTGTAAGTGTGTACATTTGAGTATGTGTGTATGTATATATGAATGTATACATGCATGTATGTATGTATGTATGTATGTATGTATGTATGTATGTATGTATGCATGCATGCATGCATGCATGTATGTATCACAATATGTTTGTTCTATAAATGTGTAACTTTATCAATAATAATTGTAGTAATAATAATAATAATTCATATTTATTAGCATATTAGAGTGTTTTCTGAAGAATCATGTGACTAAACACTAAAGGCAGGTAATGACTGCTGAAAATTCAGCTTTACCATCATAAAAATACATTATATTTTAGAATAGTTTAGAAACCACTGTTTAAAGTAGATGTATTTATATTTATTTTCTGAATTGATTTTAATAAATAAGATTTATTATTGTAACATTGTAAGAAGCCATAAAACCATAGTTTTAAATCGATTAGTTTATTCTGAATTCATTTCAGTATATATGTGAAAAATACTTTAGATTTTTTATTGTAATAAAGCCACGAATACACCATTCAATAATGGTAACAAAATGCAATTTATTAATATACAATTAATATAATAACAATTGATAGAACACATTTATCTATAAATATAATCTAAACAAATTAGAAACCTTTGCATGTTTTCATTCTTTAGAAAGCTACTGAATGATAGAGAGATTAGTTAAGAATGAATGCTTATTGAACTCTTCTGTCAGCATCAGCCACTGCTTGTTTGTTTGTGTTGGAGCAGATCTGATCTGGTGGTGTTTGTGTTTCAGTGTGCGTCTCTTCTGGAGTGGGGCGAGAGCTTTGTGTTTCATGTAATGTCCCGAGAGTTTCAGCTCGAGCAGCCAAAACCATCTGTCACCTGCCAACATGGAGTTGATCGTAGAATCTGTGATGCCAAGGTACAGAAGTGCACACACACACATGCACACACACGGACCCAATTTTCAAAGTGACTGCTTAACTGAGAGAGTGTGTGTGTGTCTGTGTGAGTAGCATGCAGGTCTCCCTGGTCACTGTCGCACATCAGAGGATCTGAAGTACACCATGACTCGACTGACGGTTGATGGAGCACAGATTTTCATTGTTGAACATGGTTGTGCTGCCAATGTCAAGGTTAGTAACTGAAGACACGAATATTGATTACATGCACACTGCCAGTCAAAAAAGTAACGTTTTTGAAAGAATCGCTCACCAAGGCTGCATTAATTTAATCAAAAATGTATTATTGTAAATTATTATTGCGGTCTTCTGTCCTAATATATTTTTGAAATGTAATGTATTCCTGTTATTTTACCAGCTTTCGTGTCACACCATCAGTAATAAAACAGTAATGCTTAATATTTATAAAGTGATGAACTAAAATAACTAAATTACGTGTAATTACGATTTAAAAATAATATTCACTATTGGATATAATATCGTGAAACAGAATTTTATGGATTTTATGGATAATAATTTCATAAATAACTTCCTGTTTGTTGCACAGAAAGATTGTATTCAATAATATTCAATAATTTCAGCGAAACAATCTTTCTGTGGAACAAATAGGAAATGTGGAAATGTGAAAAATTATATTTCACGATATTA
The DNA here is from genome assembly GCA_903798125.1 of Danio choprae. Classification (NCBI taxonomy): domain Eukaryota; kingdom Metazoa; phylum Chordata; class Actinopteri; order Cypriniformes; family Danionidae; genus Danio; species Danio choprae. The sequence continues at coordinate 1,707,552 of CAIGQW010000302.1, read as the reverse complement.
TATCCATTAGTGAATATTATTTATAAATAGTAATTATACATTTTTATTTTAATTATTTTAGATCACCAAGTCAAGCTTAATGAAAAAAAATTATATATAATATTTTCTTGGTGACAAGCTGAACTAAAATAATTTTTAATTATTTAATTATGTAGTTAATGTATCTAACTACATTTTTAAAAATATATTTCAGTTAACGTTTGCTTTATATCAAGTAACAAAAATGTTAGTTTTATGATTTTAGTTTCAATTATAGATTTATTTTCAGTTATAATAGGATGACCCTTCTGACCAGTGATGTGTTTGTGTGTGTTTGTCCATCAGACTGGAGCGTTGCGGGTGGCCACATGTAATTTGCACACAGCTGCTGTTGGCGAAGGCATCAGTGCCGTTCTGCAGGATGTAGTGATCGCTCAGTTCATTGAACAACAGGAAGTGGCGAGGCTTGGCCTGCCTCCACCTCTCCTCCGGCGCTCTCATTGGCTAGAAGCCGGTTCGGTGACCTTTAACCTCATCACGGCTGATGTGGCATTGGCTGCTGACCATCCAGCCAAATATGAGGTCCAGAGGCAATTCCTGGAGCGTCATGACATGAAAACAAAGAGGTTCAAGTTCATCCAATTTTTTATTAAATTTTTTTGTCTTTTAAAGTAAAAAAAAAGAAGATTGTCTACCCAAAAGTTTAAATTTACTCTTAATTTACTCCACCTAAGGCCCTCCAAGATGTAGTAATTTCTTCTGTAGAACATTAAAGAAGATTTTTTGCTGAAACTCTGATCCTTGATGATTTATACAATTTATAAAAAAAGGAAGTCAGTTCTCTATGATTGGTGTCATAGTCAATAAGTCAATCCTTTTTTCATATATTCTAGCCAATATATCAAACAAGCCTAAACATTTTATGCCATGACTTCATGTTATCTGTGTATGTTTTTACTTTCATATTCCTAGTCTAATGTTTACAGTGCCCCATGTGAATCCGTCATGTTACAGGGTGGACAGTAGGACCTGGGAGACGCTGTTAGTCAGCATAGTTTGTAGAGCTACACAAGTGACTATTTAACTTTGAAGGATATTGTATACGGAATTATTCTGTACTCACATTCGCAGTTTGAGATTCGTAAGTAGCAGGTAAAAGTTCACCTCAGATTGCTGACCTGAACTTAATATGAGTGCTCCAGACAGTGCTTTCCTCACACCCAAAAGCAGCATCTTTTAATCATTTTATTTATTTATTTAGCTAATTTTATTTCCATTTACAGGTCACCAGTATACATGGAATAAAAAAGTAACAACATTAATCCATAGCATGTGTCTTGAGTGTGACAAGACACATGCATAAATTTTGTTATTCCTCTGTTTTTTTATTTCTTACACTTTAGTATCCATTAACTTGATTTTTATGAATCACCAAAATCACAGTTTCAGCTATAAAACATTTTGTAACATTTTTTTTTTTTGCTAAATATGCACCAACAAACCTGTTTATCATGTTGCTAAATGTATATGTGTGTGTTTTAGACTTTGGTTCCTTTGGCCTGAGGAGAAATACAAGCGCAGTCGGAACCGCTGTGGCTGTCTTGGTGGCTGTCGTTTTTTTGGGGGCACCATTGGTGGCCTGGACTTCTTTCGATTGGAGGAAATCACACCCTCGTCAAGCTCCGCCTTCTCCGGCATCAGCGCAGAGTGTGATATGTCCTACGGCCAGTCATTATTACATCCAGGAGAATGGATCGTCACCAAGGAAACTCCTAAAATCCCAGATGGTATGTTTGCTTTTAATGGACTAAATCATGGGTCTGTTGCTTGTTGTGTGCATTGTAGTAACTGATGGTTATATATACAGCTAAAGGGATTGCTGTGCGGAGAGACACGTGTTCTCCTGCCCCTGTGGTGGACTTGGAGAGACGTGTCCAGCAGCACCTCAGTCTCCATGTTCCTCAGCGCTCGCACAGCTCTGCCTCTTCCTCCGAGGAAAACTCTTCCTCCAGCGCTGCGCTGCCTCTGCTGGCTGGAGAACGAGAGAGTCCTTCACCGTCTACTGAGTGAGTCAGAAAGATGCACTTTAAACTTGCTATTTACATGCGTATTTAGCCATCAGTTTACCCCTGGTGTATTAACATGTACCACTTGCAGTTGGATTACTTTGAGACTCTTCCCTTTAATTTTGTCACGCTCTACATCACTTACATCACAGTTTATGAGCAAGAAGAAAAACAAATGATGTGGATGGAAATTTAGATTTTGACTGTAATCTTTGTGTTTGGCGACAATTGTAGTGAAGTGCTTCATCACAGTAGTAGTTTAGCATGGTAGCCGAGAGAGCTCAAACGCGCTGCAAGTTAAGAAAACATGCAAATAGAAAAACGCTAATGTAAGAACACTGATGGGAGATGGAGAACCGACGAACTTTTAAATAATTTTAATAATAAAAACAAAAAAACAAGCAGGCAGCAGCTCCTCACAGAGGTTTCAGAGGCCAAACTGAAAGCAAAACATAGTGTGTCCAGGTCCTCTCTTTTCCTCCACTGCTGTTCTCTCCTCCTTTTATTATCCAGAGCTCCTCTGTGAGAGTTGAGACCGATGCGCAAACAGGTGCTGCTCGTTATAACTCGCACAACCGGCCCCTCCCCACTCGCCACAACTAATAAATTGAGAAAATGTCTTCATTTGACAACACACACGGTTGGGGTGTGCTGGGGGACTCAAAGTGACAAACCTGACTTCTTTATGTTTAGGGCCACCAGTAATTTAATGTTAATTGTGCAATTTGTCTTATTTTTAGGTCTAGAAAAAAATACAAACAACAAGAAATCATACAATCGGGATGTTAAAATAAACAAAAAAATAAATCCTTTTCCGTTATGGTCTGTGCAATTTGCGGTGCGTTTCTGTATTTGCATGTGTTGTGAGAATTTGCTGATGATGTTTTCTCTGTTTGTTAGGGTTTTTCTATTTACATCTATCTTTCTTAACGTGCCATGTTTGAGCTTTCTCGGTCACCATACATTAGGTCGAGAGTAGGTGGTCTTTTGTGGCATATTTCCTAATTTTGACTGTGTCTTGAAGGGGTCAAAAGTTGACAAGCTCAGATTGTTTTCGACATGTTTTATACCTGCATTTTAGCATCATCCATTTGTGGTCAGATTGATGAATACATATCTTAACACCTGCTGTAAACGTGGTTATATACAACAGTTACAATTTCATCCAGTTATAAATCCCAACTGGAGTTAATGTCTTGCATTGGGAACATTGTTTTCTAATTTGATGTTTAATTTTTACATAACCTTTTTTTTATTTTTATTTTTTTAAACGTTTTTACATTTTATTAAACATTTTATTAATTAATTAATTAATTTATTACCATATGGACAATTTTTTGCTTTTATCATATGAACAATCAAAGATTTAAATACACAGCTAAATGAAAATATTTCCTTTGAAATATCTTAAGCTCACCAAATATTTATTTATTTGATCAAAAGAAGTCTTTTAAGTTCACCAAATATTTATTTAATCAAAAGAAGTCTCTTAAGCTCAGCAAAGGTGCATTTATTTGATCAAAAACAAGTGTTTTCTATTTAGATGTTTTGTTATATAATATCTAATTAATCTTGTGATGGCAAAGCTATTCTGAAAGTTTTTTTTGTTTAATTAATAGAGTTCAAAAGAAGCGTTTATTTGAAATGGAAAATTTTATAACATTATAAATGTCTGTACTGTCACTTTTAATCAATGCAATATACCCTTGCTGAATAAAAGTAATTTTAAGTGTTCTTTCCAAAAAACAAAGCAAAAACGAATTACTCCGTGATTTCAAGACTGATTGAGTTTTGTAGACTGACTCACAAAAAGTGATTTTTTCATCAATAACTGCAGGATTAAAACTCCGAAATAAAACCTGTTCTGAATAAAAACAGCTTCTTGATTTGCCAACTTTTTTTTTTTTAATTTGCTGTCTTTGTGTTTTCAGATTAATGAATGTAACAACTGATGGTCCAATCCCTGAAGGCCCACCCTTACACTCTCCTCTCCGATCTCCATTAAAGCGCCAGTCCTCTGTCCAATCAGCTCGCCTTGGCAGCACCAAGAGCCTATCAGCAGCTGTGTTCATAGAGAAAGCCTTGCCTCCTGCTGGTGTGCAGTTTAGCAGCGAGGTTTCCCGAAGCGATGAGAACGTTCTAGACTCACCAAGGCAGAGAAGAAGCTATGGCTCATTTCCTTTCACGCCGTCAGCTGATTCTAGCACTTTCCATCAGTATCGTTCCGTTGACTCCTCGATGTCCGTGGCTGACAGTGAAGCCTACTTCAGTGCTACTGAGGAGTTTGAGCCCATAAGTAGCGATGAAGGTCCTGGGACGTATCCGGGGAGGAAGCGCAGACGGAGACAGCAGGGTCAGCCTCACACTGAACACAGCCGCACCTCTATATACCACAGTGTGGAAGGGCCGCTGTCAATCAATGAGATCCGCCCCCCTCTACTGCCTAGCCACACCTCCCAAGCCTCATTTGTCTCTGCACTTGGATTGGAGGAAGAAGGATCTATTGAAACCGAGAAAGCTGATCCTGGAATTCTGACAACACAGCCACATTTGATGGCTTGTTACCAAAATTATCTGGCACATTATCATGTGTCAAACTGGGCTGTTAAGCAGCCGACCAATAAGAGAACATCCAAGTCATCTTTGCACCGCCCACTTGATCTGGACACACCCACGAGTGAGGAGAGCTCCACCTCCTTTGATCAGTTGTCCATCCCGACTTTTAAGGTATATTAATATTTATTAATGGTTTTATATAGATTTATATACTGCTTATGAAGTTGTAAATCCAAAATAAGTGAATTGAATGAAGAAAAGTTTTGGTCATATTTTACAAGAAGAATTATGACTTGCTTGAATAAAATAAAGCCTATATTCATTTTGATTGTTTTGATTATTCGTTGAATATCCCTTACATGTATACTTATATAGAGCAAACTATTATTATATATATAAAATAAAAAAAAACTAAGCACTAATCAAATAATTTAATATTTTAACATTATTTTAATATGGTTCTTTTAACATTGCAATAATAATGAATCAATTAATCAACAAATTAATCAAGTTCCTATAAATGTATACATGATTTCATATACATATGTATATGTTTAAGCAAGTTCTTAATTTTCTTAGAATATTTTATTATTTTATTTATTATAAATATTTAATTTAAAATGTATTAATTTAGGAAGGGTTGCTTAGTGGTAAAGAAAACTAAATAATTAAAATAAAAATATTCTAAAAAAAAGTTAAGAACCTGCTTATGCTTATAAATATATGTATATGAAGTAATGTATACATTAATATGAACTTAATTTATTGATTAATTATTAATACAATGTTAAAAGCGTCTGCCTAATGTCCATATTGAGAGTGCTTAGTTTTCTTTGCTGAATTGGTGAGATTTAAATGTAATGAGATTTAATACATTTAAATGAATGAGATTTTAGAAAGAAGTTCACAGGAATTTCAAAAACTTGGATTGATTTAGTATTGTTTATTCATTAATTATGTTTGTTGCTGATTGTATTTTTCTTCTTTTTATAGATGGTGAAGGCTGGTTTATCCGCCAGCTCTCTGTTGGACAGAGGAGTTCAACTTATGGGTGACATAAACAGGTAATGTGAGACATCATAACAAATCAGCAGTGCTGCTTTCAGTGTCTTTCAGCAGGATTAATACAAGCATGCATTTGCATCTGCAGCACACCTTACACACCTCTTGACAAGCGGGCGATGGACAACACTGATGAGGACACGGTGACGGAGGACTGGACCGTCGATCAGCCTCTTGCTCAAACCAGAACCACAGCCATCGTTGAGGTTAAAGGGGCTGTCAATGTGGTCCTGACGCCTTTAGTAGTTGAAGCACTGGACAGGTCAGACATTACATCAGCTCCCACATCAGTCAACCAAATGTGCTTAAAGAACCAGTTAGTGACATCAAAATAAATTTTTTTAGTAATTGTATGTTTGATAATAATATTATATAATCAAAGAGATTATCTGAACAGCAAATGAATCAGTATTTTTAATGATATGGCTGAAAACCTACATTTAAATTGACTTATTTAATGATTTTATGCTTTGTTTTACTCTTTTCTTTCTTTTTAGGTTATTTGATTTGCTTATTTTGTTTTTCTGCTTTGTTTTTCTATTAGTTTTTTTGTTTATTTTGAATTGCTTTTATATGTTTTGTTTTGAATTGCTTTTATATGTTTTTGTTGCTTTATGTTACTTTGCTGTTTTATGCTTGTTTATTTATTTATTATATTTATTTAATATTTATTATTTATTTATTTTTTGTTTTGTTTTTGTCTTCATTCTTCATTTTATTTTGCTTTGTATTTATTTATTTATTTATTTATTTATTTATTTATATTTCTAATGGAACCAGAAAGCCCCTTTCCCCTAATATAATCTGCATCCAAATCATGGTTGAGACAGCTGAACCTAACTGAATTTTTATTTTTACTTTTTATGCTTTGAATTGCTTTTAGATGTTTTTTTGTTGCTTTACATTACGTTGATCTTTCTTTCTTTTTTTTTCTTTCTTTCTTTCTTTCTTTCTTTCTTTCTTTCTTTCTTTCTTTCTTTCTTTCTTTCTTGTCTTCATTATTTTTTACTTTGTGATTTTTATTTATTTAAATAAATTAATAAAATATTTTTTTATGGAATTAGAAAGCCCCTTTCCCCTAATACCATCTGCATCCAAATCATGGTTTAGAGACTAAACCCGACTGAATATTTAGAAAAGCATCAACCGAGCCCTTTAGCATACCTTGCTCGAACAGAAAATGTCATGGCAAATAAAACCGTTCTCATCAACTGATTTATTGCCATCTTTAATAAATGCCACAGCTTTTGTGAAGTCATCTTTTGTTGTTTGTACCAGATACATTGAGTCCATGGTTCACTTTGCCAGTATTCGCCACCCTGCATCAATCCTGGATGACCTGCATGGGAAAGTGCTTAATGAAGTGTATCAGATCAGCAAATCCACTGTCTCTGAGTCTGTAAGTGATCAATACCAACACACACAGGCGTGACAGCACACTTAGTCCTTAATGTGATCGTGACGAATGTGGTGTTTTCCAGAGCGCGGCCAAGCCGGAGCACAAAATATCGAAGACCGAAGGAACCACCCCTGGGTCTCTGAGCACACCGCATGGACAAACCGACCTGTCAATCAAACCTGACAATGTCAAGATAAAGGGTTTGCAAGCTAATGTGACTGTCCCGAAGGTAACTGTCTGTGTATGTGTGTGTGTAAGAGCTCTTTCCATGTAAAAATTGAGAAGGTGACTGTATGCTCATGTGTGTTTGCAGGTGAACCTCTGTGTGCTTCAGGCGTCTGTAGAAGAAAGTTCACCATCCAACAAGAGCGTCACACACGTGTCTCTTGTGGCCCTTTGTTTTGACCGGATTGCTACTCAGCTGCGGATGAATAGGTAATTGCAAACGATTCTCCTTATATTATATTGGTTATTAAATAGTACAACCCCAATTCTGGAAACGTTTTGTAAAATAATGTAAATTTGAATGTTTTATTTATTCGTTCTTTTTAATCTTTAATCAACTGATAGTGCTCTAACGATTAATCGGGATTAATCACATCCAGTATAAAAGTTTATATTTACATACAATATATGTGTGTATTGTGTATATTTTGTATATATGTATACATGCCCACACATACTGTGCCTAAAATACAAAAATATACAAAAGAAATGCATTTACATATACTGTATATTTATATACATTTATATATAATTTAAATTATAAATAAATATTTGGTCACACTTTACAATAAGGTTTCATTAGTTAATGTATTTACTTACATGAGTACAGCATTTATTAATCATAGTTCAACATTTACTAATGCATTATTAAAATCCAAATTCATGCTTGTTAACATTAGTTAATGCACTGTGAGTTGAACTAACAATGAACAACTCTATTTTCATTAACTAATGTTAATTACCATGAACAAATACTGTAATAAATGTATTTTTCATTTGTCAGTAAATGTGTTAGCTAACATTAACTAATGCAACCTTATTGTGAAGTTTTAACAAATATTTATATATAAATATAAACAAGCATTTTATACAGTATAGTTGTACATTTATTTATATAGACAAAAATATACACAGTACGCATACATATATTTTTTAGTTATTAACTTTTATTTTGGATGTGATTAATTGCGATTAATCGTTTGACAGCACTATTAATTGACCGAAGTACAAAGAATAGATGTTCTGACTGACCAAATGCTCTTAATGTAAAATTTCATATTTTGATTTCAATGGTTGCAATGCACTGTAAAAGAAAAACAAAGTTTGGGCAGAGGCATGTTTAACATTAATTGTATCTTTGATAATAATATGATCTAAACAAAGAGAAAGGTGCAATTACCTGAACCGCAAATGAATTAGTATTTTTAATGATGTTATTTCCTGTTTTTATACTTTGTTTTACTCCTTTTCTTTCCTTTTAGATTATTTGTTTTGCTTGTTTTAGTTTTTGTGGTTTTTCTTTGTTTAGTTTTTTTTTTTTTTTTTGCTTTTGAATTTATTATTATTTTTCACTTTGAATTGCTATGGATTTAATTGAATTGTAAAAGACAAACAAAGTTTGGGCAGAGGCATGTTTAACATCAACATCAACTTTTTCTTTATATTACAGTGTTTATTTATTTTAGAATATGAAGCATGAAACTAAAAAAAAGAAAGCTACATTTCTTGATTCAGCGGCAGACTGTGAGAGATTTTTCATCCATTGCCATTTGATGGCTCCAATGCATATTCAACTGAGGTTTCCTGCACAGACTAATTATATACTTCACAATATCTATCATGTTAGTTGTTGAAAGATCTAAATTATTTTTGTTTATTTTCAATTATTTGCGTTAAAGAGATAGTTCACCCAAACATTTAATGAAAATGTTGTCATCGTTCACCCTTGACTTGTTCCACCAGTGAACCAGTTAGAATTTTTTCTTCTTCTGTTGAACACAACACAACACTGGTAACCATTGACTTGAAGAATAGAAGTCAATGGTTACAGGTTCTTAACATTTTTTTTAAATTATCTACTTTTATGTTCAATAAAACACATAAAAAAACTGGTTTGGAACAAGTCAAGGGAGAGTAAAGGATGACAGAAGTTTCATTTTTGAGACGTCACTGACTGTTCCTTTATGATATGTGACTTTTCATTTGTTTCACAATTCTCTGTGACAAAAAATTATGAACAGTGACCCAGTTTTGCTTGGAAAGCCTGAGATACTCCTTTTATACCCACCACGAAACCATCACATAATATGAGTTTCCCTCCTTGTTGTGGACTGTTTCATTTGGAGATTCTATAACCACTTTTATCTCCGTCCCATCTGTTTTGGAGCATGTTGCAGCCAACAAACTCAAAATTTTTTATTATATTTTCAATAAAGTTGTAAGTAAAAAAACCCTGGAAAATGTTCTTTCTACTTTTGATGATACAAAAATGAAAGAGAACGCGCATCTTGATTTCATTGCAATATTTTCAGAATTTGTGTTGCACATTACTCCTTTTTGAATATGTGATTTTGTTCATTTGTATTGCTCCGACTGTAAATGTGTGATGTGTAGGGGTATAGTGGAGGACACCGAAAAGCCCTCTGTTATGATGGAGAAGTTTTCGTCTGCATCTAAGATGGCACCTCAGTCCAGCGGTTCTCTCCGCTCTAATGCCGGGATCGAGAAAGGCAAGGAGATCGCAGCCAGACTCAACATACACCGCATACACAGCCAACTCCGTGGCCTGGACTCATCAGGTATCATGCATATACTCAGATTTATACCCATATGTATGTTTCTCACACCTGTGATATAGCTGTTTTGAGAATGTTGAGGGTCTACTTTTTCAAAATGCAGGATAAATAGAGCAATTATAAAACGAGTAAATTCAGTCTGTCTTGGTGCACAAACCTATGTAGCTAATGCCATGCTATAGTCTTCAATGGCTTCCCACAAATAACAACTACTTTAAACAAGAATAGATTTTGAAAAAGAAAAGTTTTGTTTATGTTGAGAATACACTTTTTTTGCACTAGATGAGGCATAAATTCATATAAAAAAACTTGTTGTGACTTTGTATTATTGTTTCAGAGAGCTGCAGAATGTTTTAAAGCTGAAATTCATGTAAACCAAGTGAAGAAGATCTTGTAAACTAAAATTAGAAACTGATTTAATTGAAGAATTAATTTTGTTGTAATATTTTTGTACATTTTTTAATGTCTTTTGGAGTATAATTATGTTCCATATTTATGTTTTATTTGTCACAGATATCGGAGCTTGTGCTATTACTGCCATTCCTTTTGAGAAGTCCAAGGTTCTCTTCAGCTTGGAGGAAATTGATGACTTTGTGTTGGTGGACGAGACTGAGCCCTCGATCTCCACTGAACATATGCCGGAACACACTCCTGACCACTCTCGCTTGGGGACCAGTCCTGAGAAATGGGGATGGATTATGTTTGAATGTGGGATTGAGAACCTCACTGTCAAAGGTATTATACACAAATTAGTGGCAACTAGCATAAAAGGGGTCATTAACTGAGAAATCAAAACTCTCTTAATATTTTGCCGTATAAAAGGTATTTGTACTGTACAAACATATTGTAAGTGTCAGATCTCAAAACTTCCTTGTTTTTCTAAAAAAAAAAAAAAAGCTGCTTATATTGAAGCCAGTCTGCCAAAACGACAGGCTGTGAATTTAGCTTTTTTATTATGTAATAGTCTGGCTAAACTCCATCTTTACAGATCAACACCCACTTTAGCGCTACTAATTTATTTTTACAGGCTTCACACTTTCATGTATCAAGAGAATAACATTTTGCAACTTATTTAGTTTTAACTTTTGAGCAGATTTTCTACGCAACAGTATTTAAGTCTGTTAATCTCGTGGTGTAAGGCTTAACTGGCAAAATCAAATATTACATAATAATTCTTTCACAAAAAAAATCTCTTCATGAGAATATTGACTATGTCTGTTTTCACACACTTTCAGAAACTGTACTAAAGCTCAAGTCAAATCAAGCTTAATTGTCATTCCGCTACATGTGTGGACATACAGAGGAATGAAATGTCATGTCTCGCAGGACAATGGTGCTACATAAATTAATCATAAATACAAACACAACACTGGACATAAGAGCTATTTTACAAAACCTGTGCATAACTAACATATACTATAAGATACTTTGTACTATACACATAAGACAGACTATACAAGTACTTTTACATGAGACTGAACAATGTTGTGCAGGATATTGTGCAAGAGAGGTATTAAAGGTGGGTGAATAATGTGCAAAAGAGGTGTTTAAGGTTGAATATTGTGCAAAAGAGTGCAACATGATTGTAGTACATTTATAGTAAAAATAGTTTTCTTTATAAAAACGAGACTGGGGTAGCTGGGGAGGCTGGGGTGACCTTTTTAAAGTACGCATTTGTATCTAAAAAGTTCATATAGGGGTCTTAAAAGCATATATTAGTATTTAAAGTGTAAATATTGCACTTAAAAAAAATAATTCTCTTTGAACCATTTGAAAAGGTACCACCCTGTGACACTTTTTGTACCTTTATTCAGTGTGGATTGCATAAGTTTTACATATTTTTTTATATTTCTATTTTTAAAAATAATAGTTTTAGAATATTTGTATTAACCCCAATTTAAAACCGTACTCTAGTAAGAAAAGCTCAACAGTTGATGCATACTTTCAGAATCATCTTCGCTTTGAAATGACACAATCTGATCTTGTTTATATAAAGTAAGCCTGCTCCTGAGAAGGTTTGAGCTACCACACCTGTTGCTGTGGCAACAACCCCTGGGTACGTTTTGAAGAACAAAACTCTACTGGGTCACATCAATAATCAAATTTAGCTAACTGAGTGATCCACGTACAAAGTACTGACCCCAGCTCTACGCAACAACCAAACAATAAAGATCTCTGAAAAAAGTGGTCTGAAGACAACAAGATACTGTGCAGTGCCAAGTTGTGGACAAACATTTAAGCATTTTCAACAGAAATCACAGCAGCGTCCATCCATGAGGGATGCAGAAATTTACATCAGTAGGCACAACTGTCCTTTAGCATTTGAAAAAGTGTTAAATGTGCATAACCTTTAACCAATCACAGGAGAGGGCTTTACAATCCACCACAACTATAGACCCATATCACTTGACATCAGCATGTTAAATCCTCAAAGGTTTTTAACATTTTCAAAATGTTCAATTGTATTTGCATTCACTGTTCTCCAAGTTTACCCAACTATGATGACTTCCGCTCCAGAGAAATCCACAAATGTCAAAAGAGTCTCTTTAAACAGTGTATTTTGGTGAGGGGGATTTAAAAAGGGTAGAACATAGCCTATTACTTCTAAATTATGAGTGTTTATTTTATGTAAAAATCATGATGACATCCATTATAAGTGGCCTATTGACTTTATTCTTGAATGCGGAAGTGCGCTTGTTTTTGCGCTTGTTTTAGAACTTCCAATTCTGTTACCTATAGGAGAAATGACTAGGACTAATAAACGGCAGAAAACGGTCAAACTACTTCCTCTATAAGCAAGTATGTTCATGACTATACAGGCAAAGCAGAATAATATAATAAGAAAATATCAGTTTGCAACATCAAGCAGCAGAAAGAGCTGTTTTTAATGTCTAAAATTGAATGGAAGTGAATGAGACCGGAGGTCTCGAGCCAAAAAGTTTCAAATGGCTTCGCCTGCTTGTACACGAAGAGTAAGGTCAATAGAGAACAGTACAAAATAATACAAAAGACAGTTCATGACCACTTTAAAGCATTTATAAATGAAGATATGCATGTGTTTCCTCAGGTGGGCGTCAGTCAGGAGCTGTTCTCTACAGTGCGTTCGGGGTGATGGGTGGTGCCGACAGTGGTGTCAGGGATGGAGTCTCCAAATCAAACGATTCCAGCGGTTCTCAGACCGGAAGTGGCTACAGCACTGATGTATCTGATGATAACCTGCCCAATGATACACAGAGCCCTGCCTCTGAACCCAACAACAATTCAGACTCTGACGAACAGGTTCTCATATGTTGCGCCTTCAGATTTGATGGCTGTTTGAGATCTTATGAGTTTTTTTTTTTGTTTTTTGTTTTTAATCTTTTGTTTCCCACACTGTTTGTCCCCCATGCAGGATGAGGGAGTGGAGTCAGATGATTTGAAGAAGGATCTGCCCCTCCTGCCTCCTCCTCCAGACTCCAGCAGCATGAAGCTCACTATAAAGGAGATCTGGTTCAGTTTTGCTGCGCCGACCAACATTCGATCTCATGCTCCAGTCATGTCTAGGTACATCTGTGAATGCACACACCCTGTTTCCCAATCGCTGGCATTTTATATTTTAGTAACAAATAATACAAAAAATTACATTTTTAATGACATAAAATGAATTTTAACTGACTTTTTTTGGTTGCATAAAATAAAACAAGGTGCCAATATTTTAGATGCGTTTATATTTGTTTTTAAACAACAAAATTAATTAATATTTGTCTATTTATTTATTACTTGTATATTTTAAAATAAATACTTTAGAAAGCATAGTAACCATTCGCATATATACATGATTTAATACTTTTTAATAAGATGTAAACTAAATTTCAATATACAAGACTTTTACAGTTGTTTATATTACAATAATGAGCAGATGTGCCTATTAACAAGAGTGAAACTAAATGAAATAACCACTTCTGCAAATCGCCCAGTTGGTCATAGTTCTTTGCAGATTAAATCTAAAAATAGCTGATTACATTGGCCTGTACCAGCAGTGTTAACATACACTGGATGTCTCTACTTGGTTACAAAGCCTTATATCTGGTTCAAAGGGAATTGTAGATCACTGTTTGAGTGGGTAATGAGGCCTGTGTTGTCGAATATGTCTTCAGGCAGCTCAATCTCTTGAGCACTGCGACCCCTGCAGTCGGTGCCTGGTTGGTTCCCATTGACCAGCTGAAATCCTCTCTCGAGAAACTGGACATGGAGGCCACGCTGCGAGTGTGTGCGGTCATGGGCTGCATAATGACCGAGGCTCTGGAGGTCAGACTTCTCAATACTGACACTGTTAGATGTTCCTTCGATTTGGAGCACAATGTACTTCAGCAGAATTGTGCACTTGGTTTAGCTGATAATGTGAAGTGTGTGCGTGTGTGCGTGTGTGTGTGCTTTAATCCAACAGAAGAAGAGTATTCACATTCCGTTTCGCAGCAAGTATAACCGTGTGACAAAGCGAGCCCGGTATCTTCACGAAAACCCATCCTGTTTACTGTGTAATATTCTACATCGCTACCTGCAGCAGGCGGATTATAGCATCATTGAAGAGGCCACCATGGTAAGTCTGTTAGGCTTGTGTGTTTATAATGTTTTTTCATAGACATTAATTGCAGTAATTGGGTTCTGGAGGGGAAAATGATTGGTTGAAAACTACATTACCCATGATTTTGTAGAGAATATTCTATCAATTAGAGAGTTGCAGTTAGCTAAAACATCTTTTTAGCTCTGCTCTTACTCATATGAAGCACTGCAAATGACAGAATCGAGTTGGAATTTATATACAGTTTTTGTATTTTTGATTTTACATCAAATTACTTTAGAAATATGATTTTATATGCATAGAAAAACAAAAATGTCTACTTCATTATTGTTTCAATTTACTTTTGGGAAAATAAAATGTCAAAATATGGGTGAAATAATGTTCTGTTGTCATTCGGCATAAAATATTTGTTTATGTAAACATGAACTGTAGTTTTTAAAATATATAAAATAATAGGTGATCATTGTATGTATATGTAATACATTTTGTTATTATTTTAAATTATTTAATACTGTTTGCTGATAAATAGGTAAAACCTAGTGGTTTGAAAGCTAGTGGCATTAAGTATAAAGATTTCAATTGACCATCAATTAGTATTTTAGGGCTTCACTTTGATTCTTAAATAGTCTTTTAATTTTTAATCATATTATTCTTGTTCTGAATATATCTGACAAAAACAAATGTTGGTATATAAACTACTGTTACATTATATGACATTTAAGTGGGTTTCTTCTGTAAATTATGGTAAAAGTGTAGTCTACTTTAAGTAGTTACTTACTTACTCCCAGGGCCATATATTGAAGTTGATATTCATCGGCACCATGTTGGTGTTTTCTAACATCTAGTTTTTTATGAGGTGGGTTGTTAGCCCAACGCTTAACCATATCATATTATGAATATGACCAACATTCAATGAATAGGTCTGTTTCTCCACAGTCCCAGTATATTTCTTTTCCCATTTGCATTATATATGGGATTGTAGTCCCTTACTAAAGCTGCTTTTTTGTTTGTTTGTTTGTTTGTTTGTTTGTTTAGTTTTTTTTTTTTGCTCAATTGTGAATTTAGTTTTTTAGTTTTTTTGGCTTTAAATAAAAGGTTTGCGGTGTTGTGATTCACCTAGAAGCTAATTGGTTTGGTTCATGGATTGTAATGTTTAAACAAAGACTTGAGGACTCTTAAAACCTTTGCAGTAAAACATGAATGGGAAAAAATTTGAAACCAGTCACTGAAAAAGTGGCGAGGCAGTAAATCACCCTATACAGTTGCAATTTTCTGATTGGTTGATTCTCCTTCCATGACCTCCAGATTAAGTTCTTCATGACTGTGTTCATGACAATATGACAAAAATATTGCAATAAGTGCATGTGGTTCTGTAACTAACTACAGTGGAATAAAAATTAATTTGGGGGCATTACTCATTAAATATTCTTTGCTAAACTTTAACTGCTTATTCATCTTTATCTTCTCAGAATGATGGACTGCCTGCTCTGGTGACCCTGAGGAAAGGTTTGGTGGCACTTGCTCGACAGTGGATGAAATTCATCGTTGTGACTCAGGGCTTTAAGGCGGTTGGTTTGCCACAGCAGCTTCCTAAACCCAAAGAGCAGGAGCCCGTGGAGCCTGACCAGACCCCGGGTCTGGACTGTGGAGCCGCCTTGCAGAGTGACACCAGCGCCGATGGAGCAGAGTTTGAGTTTGATGCTGGTAATTCAGTCAAAACTTTACATCCTTTTACTGACACAAACAACAGATTTAAAGTGCCACTAGTATGCATTTTAAAGGTTTCTAATTTAGTTTTGAAAGTCTTCTACAATACGTTTACATACAAAAAAAAAACTTTTGTTTTTCAGACAAAATTTGTCAGATCAGTCGATATTTATGATGTCAAATCTCTGTTTCATCCAAGTTCTAAGTAAATGGGGATTTTACTCCTATGTGAAAGTTGTAGAAACAACTTTAAATTTCTCAAAACATGACAAACACAAATTAGACATATAAACATTTTACAAATCTGAGGTTCAGTATTTATAGCAATAAATATTTATAAAACATATTTTGGCAGCCTACAGTAAATTTATGGCTATATCAGTGAATAGAATTTTTTATTGGATTACTCATGGCACAGTGTTTCATCTGTTTGTCAGATCCATTGAAAATTGTCAGCACGGTTTCATCTGCCTTCAAACTAAATCACAGAAACGTTTGTGTTCTTCGCCGTTTCATCTGCTTCTTTTTGTAAAACGCAATTTTGTATCGCCAACCAGAAGTATAGAGTTCCCAAGTTTAACAAAGTCAAATTAAAACTCTCCTTTGTTCATTAGGCAATATTAGAGCTAAATAAGACACTTTATACTAAATTAACGTTTGTTTATTTTTTATGTCACACTCTGTGATTGAAGTGTTGTGAATCTTCTCTTGAGTTGTTTTTGATTGAAGTGTGTCTAATAATGATTATGTCGATACTGTTTCACAAGAAAAATTTCAGACTTGTCTGACAATAAAGTGTACAATATATGTATCTATTGATTAACACATCAGCTTTTTTCAGTCTCTCTAAATGCTTCCTTTTTGAGAGCCTACTGTGCTCTGATTGGTCAGATGGTGGAATCTGTTGGGATTGGTCTACTGTCGAAATCAAACACTCATTATCATATATTTGAATTTAAGCTTTGGAGGCTTCCTCAGCACTTGTTAATACAGTGATAAGAACAATAACCATGGTGAAATTTATATTGTCCCAATTTGACCGTAATTCCTGACAAATTAGGAATTCTCTTGTACTTCAGTATAAAATCCATTAATCATAGTAAGGTCTTTGTAGACCTCTAACATTTGCAAACCTCTATATTACACACACACACTACCAGAAAGGTTAAATTTTGAATGCAAATTTGTTGACTTTATTATTATTATTATTATATTATGTCTCATTTGTGTGTATTGTAGGTACAGTAAGTGAGCACACAATGCTGTTAGAGGGAGTATGCAGTCGCCCTGCACCTACCGGTAACTCTGCGCCTGTGACTGGAGTGGAGATCATGAGAAAACTCTCCAAATC
Organism: Danio choprae; assembly: GCA_903798125.1. Classification (NCBI taxonomy): domain Eukaryota; kingdom Metazoa; phylum Chordata; class Actinopteri; order Cypriniformes; family Danionidae; genus Danio; species Danio choprae. The sequence continues at coordinate 1,690,070 of CAIGQW010000302.1, read as the reverse complement.
ACACACACACAGCGAGTCTGCCCTCAGGATCAAGGTACTGTTTTCAACTGGTTTCATACAGTTAAAGTCAAAATTATTAGCCCTCCTGTGAATTTTTATTTTTTAATTTTTTTATTTTGTCTTTTTTTTTTTATATATATTTCCCAAATTATGTTTAACAGAGCAAGAAATCTTTCACAATATTTCCTATAACATTTTTCTTCTTCTGGAGAAAGTCTTATTTGTTTTATTTCGGCTACAATAAAAGCAGTTAAAAAAAACAAAAAAACATTTTAAGGTCAATATTATTAGGTCAATATATATCAATAATTTTCCCCCCGGGTGTCTACAGAACAAACCATCGTTATACAGTGAATTGACTAATTTCTTTTCAGCTTAGTCCCTTTATTAACCAGGGGTCGCCACAGTGGAATGAACTGCCAACTTATCCAGCATATGTTTTACACAGCTGACCCTTCCAGCTGCAACCCATCACTGGGAAACACCCATACACTCTCATTCACACGTTATTAGAAATTAGTTATTAAAACTATTTTGTTTAGAAGCGTGTTGAATAAATCTGCTTTCTATTCAACTGAAATTGGGGAAAAAATATATACAGGGGGGCTAATAATTCAGAAGGGTTAATTATTCAGGGGGGCTAATAATTCTGACTTCAACTGTATATCAATGTAAAGCTGTAATTAAATGCTTTCTTTTTTTAGGGTTCCCACCCTTACCAGTCCCTGAGCTACACGAGTGGAGACACAGCGGCCGATTCTCCCGCTCATGTCAGTCGGACAGGCTTACAGTGCAATCACAGCCCGAGGAAAGAGTCGTTGCTGAGCTACTTAACAGGAAGCATCCACAGTCTGCACAACCTGCTGGAAGCAACACCTCATCGAGCAAACGAACAAACTGCAACCAAGAGCAGCTCTCTGACACGCACAGGTACACGCGTTTCTGCATTCACAGTTTATTGCTTTTTTTTTTGCAATCTAATATTAGACGTGTGAAAGTGTGAGCTTGGAGGACAAATGCATTTTCTTGATTTATGGCGTTTCCTATAGTATGAGAGCAGGTTGCTAACCCTATTGCATTTGATTTTTTGTGTTATTTTTCTGCTCAGAAAATGTCTGAGTCATCACAAAAGTGCTGAGGCACCAAACTGGGTTAGTCATAAATCACAAAGAACAGTGAACTTTGGTATTTACACGTACATATGGGTTCATGTGAAGTGCATCATTTCTGTTTTTCTTTTTTTTTAAACTTAAATGAGTTTAAGTTTTAATTTCTCTTTTCACCTAATAATTTAACCAGTGTTTACGTTTTGTGGTTCGAGTTGTTCATTCAGCTAGACAGAAGAGAACAACAACAACAACAACAAAAAAATACTGATGATGGCTAAAACAAAAGATGCTCATGTTGAAATGTGTTAAGTGTGTCAATATTAAATGATATCCACATCTGCCAGAATTCTGACAGTAGTCAAAACAAGAGCATATCAACCATTTGGTAGAGGCTAGTGACATTAGGAGTTAAGAAATGCAATCCAAAAGTTTTTTCTTGGTGGGGCAGTTAAAGGGTTAATAATTAAATAATATATATTTTAATAATCTTTAACACACACACACTCATACTATTATGTTGTTTTAGGGGATTTATACAGTTACATTCTTTATAGGGTTTACAATCGCCCTCAGAGATAAACGTGGGAAAGAAGTATAATGAATAGGACCAGGAGCAGCAAAACAAAATAAAAATAGTAAAAAATTAAATATGAAAAAGGCTATGTAAGGTACAGCAGATATAAGTCCTAAATGCTCAGTAAATACCTCACGTATTGTACATATAGGGAAACAACATCCCTTTGAAACCCCCTTTGGAATCATTTTTTAGAAACAGTATGTAGTTTTTCCCCTAAATCTGTGGGCTGAAAACTTGAACAAAGTGTTAACAACACCTTAGCTTGGCAGCTTTTAAGTTAAAAGCACAACTTTTGTTTACATCAGCAAAAAAAAAAAAAAAAAAAACCTAGCCAGTGTTAAATGTCTCTTGTCATCTCGATTAGGCAACAGTGTGGGTGCAGATGTGTTGACTGAACATCCTCTTCTGTCGGAGCCGTTTTCCGTCAGCTTCTACAACTGGATGTCAAACGCTGTTGGCAACCGTACCGGCGGCAATGTCCAGGACTCACCACTCAACCGCTCTCAACACAACAGCCTGCAGACCGGCGGTGAGTCTGATGGTTATTATACTGATTAAGATCAGTTCTATTTCCATCAGTATAATCACAAGTGGATGAAACTAAATACTGATGACAATAAGCATTAAGTAGGAAGGATTAAACACTTCTTGCTTGATAAGTTTCTTTTATTTCCCATAAAGCACTCCTTTTTTGACAAAATGAAAAAAATATTGACTTTCATGACACCGTAACATTCTGTAGGTCTCACTTCAATACAAGTCAACATGGCATACTTGGTTTGCGAAAACAAAAAAAACAAACAAAACAAATGAGATCAAAATCCACATTTAAAACATTTGGAGTTTAAAAATATTTAATTTATGTATCCAATAAGGGTCCCTTTTTAACAGGATATGATCTAAATCACCTCCTTTACTTCGTTTAGGGGTTCCCAAACTTTTTAGCCCGCGACCCCCAAAATAACAATCCCAGTTTGAACCCCCACTATTTTCAGAGATGGTTATGTTGCAAACAGCGGCTTACACACACACACACACACACACACACACACACACACACCAATAGGCCTATGTAAACATATTGACAACACAAAAGTTCATTTATTCATTTATTTAATTTATTATTAACCTCACCTCAGACTGGTGGGCACAATGTTTTCAGCACAAGTCTTTTCTTGGTTTAGTTTTGGAGACCGCCACTTGGAGATCATCGTTATGACCTATATTTATTATTTATATTTATATTTTATTCAATGTAATGTAGTGCCGTAAAGGTTTTAGATAGTTTAGGCTGGTGACTAACATGAACACCCCAGGGGTCACAATCCAATGAAAGAAAAAAAAAACAATAATCAAAAGGCTAGTGGCTTTTTTTTTTTGCATGTTGTATTTTTAATGAAACACTTTTTTATCTTCTGTAGCTTATGGGAAAAATATGGTAATTTTAATAGTTTATTAAATTTAATTCGATTTTTGGAAATCACCAAGTGAACCCCCCATTTTGTTCCACGACCCCCACTTTTTTTTTTTTTGATTCCTAGAGTAGTCATTAATGTGTGCAGCTAATGTATCATTTATATTTTTACATCTTATTGTCAATGGGACTATTTAAAAAATCCGTCAAAAGGTTTAAATAATAAACAATTATTCACTGTATTTTGAAGTGCCCACAATGTCAATAGTGTGTATGTTTATTATGCCTATATATTGTAAGTTTGAATATCAGTGTATGTCTAATTGAACATTTAATTGAACATTAGCATAACACACATCAATTGTCAAGAATTTTAAGAATTGTGTTGTTTCAGCTCATTTTAAACAAGGCATTTGTGCCTTGTCAGTGAAAGTGCTTTTTTATTACAATCCGCATTTTAATTTCAGCAAATCTGTCTAAAGCGAAACAGGTTATTAATTGTAGCAATAATAGTTTACAATGAGTATGTTTACATGGACACCAATAATCTGATTTTAATACGATTAAGACAATACTCTGATTAAGAGTCTACCATGTAAACAGCGATTTTTGATTACCTTAACCCAAAGAAAGTCATACAGAATCTAAACAGAAATGAACAAAAATCTAAACAGAAATGAAATTAAGACATGTGGAGTGTGCCGATTTTAGTTGCTTTATTGAAGTGCAGTACAGACATGTAAACACCTTAATCTTAAACACCTTAAACATTTTGCGACAAGATAGTCTATAAACACGCCTGTTTGACACTATTTTTCACACCTACCGAGTCAGTGAAGGACTACAGACACCTGCATCATGAAATGCAGAGAATTTCTTTCCCGTACGGCCCTGTACGGGCGTGTTTAATTCCATTAAAACAACAATCTTCCAGCAGTTCATACTCGCATCCAATATCTCGTTTGTCACGGGGGCATGCATGAAAATGTTCCTGAATGAAAATGGAAGTGCCAAACTGCAGTTAAAGTCGACAAATTAAAAATGAAACACCCAAAATTACGTGAAACTCCGGAGGATATTTGGATAGCTTGGTGACGCAATGACGTTAATCGAATTATGTGCTATAACATGTAAAACAGGATCATGAAAGGAACATTCAAAAATCAACTCATGTAAACACCTTAATCTTATTATTATCTTATTCAGTCAGATTAAGGCAAATAATTCGAATACTGATTTCCATGTAAACGTAGTCAATATGAAAAAACATCACCTATTTCTATTAGAACAACTATCATACAAATAGATTAGCATGCGGATGTATAATGCATATAAAAAAATAATAATGGGGTGCACATACACAAACTCGCATATATGTAGTTGAAGGTGAAATTATCAGCCCTGTTAGGGATGTTTTCATCCACTCTGAGATGATTTTGAGTTTTAATTTGACCACAACTTTCTCTGTGTTTCAGCAAATAGAACGATTTCTGGTGACAAATTGTATTTTAATGGATATTTTAGGAAAATGCTCAACAATACTCAACAATACACTCTTGTCAAATTTACTTCCCTTTTGTTATGTTAGTTTTTGCCCCATTGACTTGCATTATAACAACATTTTATTTTTATTGCAAAGCCAAGACACCATATAATCACGCATTCTTGTAATTTTTACTATTGATCATTAGTTGCAGTGCTAAAAAAGCTTTAAATGAAGTATAATGCGTGTATATGTGTGTGAGAGAGTATGAGAGAGACCTCTGCGCACTTACCTTGATATGAGTGAGAAAATCTAAATAAGCACCTCAGCTCTCAGAAAATAGAAAACATAGTAAGTGTATTTATGCTCGCACACTATTATTTGCTGTTATACTCCATAGAAGTCCATGTAAAAGCCAGAAACTACATTATTAACTGATGATCAACAGTAAAAATTATGAATTTGACCTCTTCCAAAAGGGAAAACCACCAACAATCAAGAATGATTAAATGATGCCATTCCTTTGACGAAAAATGTCATTATAATGGAAGTCAATGGGGCAAAAATAGCCACCAACACAAAGAAAAGGGTAGTACATTTAAACAATACACAGGGGTTAAATTCTTTTAAAGTGATATTTAACAGAGCAAGGACATTTTTTACAGTATTTGTTATTATGTTTTTTCTTCTGAAAGTCTAATGTCTTATAGTATGGCTGGAATAAAATTTGTTTTTTTAATAAAATGCAATAATCAATAAAGATTTTCAAGGTCAATATTGTTAGCCCCTTTAAGAATCAATATTTTTGATTGGCTACAGCAGTGTTTTCCAACCACATTGCTGGAGGACCACCAACTCTGCACATTTTCCATGTCTCCTTAACCAAACACACCTGATTTAGATCATCAGCTCATTAGCAGAGACTGGAAGACCTGTAATGGGTGTGACAGACAAAAGAGACATCCAAAACATGCAGTGTTGGTGGTCCTTCAGGAACGTGGTTGAGAGACACTGGGCTACAGAACAAACCACTGTTGTCCAATGACTTGCCTAATTAACCAAACTTGCCTAGTCAACCTAATTAGAACGATTCCTTCCGTTAAACATAGCATGGGAAATATTTGAAAAAGAATTCAAATTTTACAGGTGCGCTAAAAATATTGCCTTAAACTGGTGAACAAGTACTAGCCAATAGTGATTGCATTGTCGAGGTGTGCATAGAGGGTAGCAAGCAGCAAAAATAGTTTTGAGTGTGTCTTCTTTAACTCTTTGCTTCTAGGAGTGCTCCCCACCATTCCTTCTGCGTCAGACTTCAACACGGTACTGTCGAGTGATCAGAACACACTGGACACACACTCTCAGCACTCACACTCGCAGCACAGCACGAGTCAAGAAGACCTGCTTGATCAAGATGAGACCAATCTCTGCCCTGCAGCTGTACAGCTCGCCGATGCTCAGGTGTGTGTGTGCGCACCACCAATACTTATTAGGATGTTATTGTTTATTTATGACCTTGCGCATGTCTCATTCTGTTTGTGTCCTGGGATAATCCGTACAGGTTGTTTTCAAGCCGTTGTTGAGTCACATTGGGATCCAGCCCCAGGATGCTCCTCCGCTCAGTTACAAGATGTACTTTGGGGAGCATCTGTCCTTCAGCGGCACTCTCGAGTGTTTGAGAGCTGACATTGTCGACTCTGACACCAGCAAAGAGAGGAAGAACAAACGAGCACACAGGTAACAGAGCTGTCCTGCTTTAGCTGCTGTTCATCTGTCTAGAGAGATTCTGTTTTTTCATCCTGTTGCAGTTTTTATTTCATGGAAGGATGGGTACTCAATAATTGATCGATCACAGTGTTGTTATTGTTAACTAAAACTAAAAGGGAAACAGTTTGTAGTAGAAACAAAAAAGAACTGAAGTAAAATATAAAATTAGAAAATGTATTGACTTAGCAAATAACTATTATGAGTATAAAAGTTAGAGTATTAAAAATAGATAAAACTGAATTAATATTAAATGAATAAGTAAGACCAAAAATTTTTTTTTACTAAAAACGATCAAAATTGCTAAATATGCCAATATAACTAAGAAAATATCAAAACATAAATAAGTATTATAATGGTATTTTAAATTCCATTTAAAATAACATAATTAATATAAAAATAATTTGGGCAAATTAACTCAGTCAGAAAGTGAACAATAACTGGAATAGAAATGGGTTAAGTTACTCAAACTCAAACTAAAATTGAAATAACTGAATATTAACATTTAATAAAAAATTGTATAACAAATCTAATAACAAACAAACTTAGACCCAAAACTAAAAATATACAAATAAAAGCTTTCAAACATTGCACTTCATATAGTAATTAAAATAGCAAGATGAGCAAAACTGAATGGAAAAAATTAAGAAATGTTTCACAATTCACAAAAATTTCACAATTTCGTGTCTAATAGAACCATTCAGGGGAGCATTATACAGATAAAGAAACCCAATGCAATAGCCAAATATCTAAGATCACTATATATAATATAGACAGAATTTGTCTTCCTCTGCATTTCTCCCTCTAAATGCTTGTATTGCAATTAAAATGTTAGCAATTCCATCTCCTCTAACAGTAACAATTGTGAATCTGCAGAGGGCTCCTTGGGACATATTTTTTGGTCGTGCCAGTGAGTTTTGGAGCAAAAATTTCAGATTCTACTCTAAGGCTTATTTTTGTGACCTCGTCCCTGATCCAGCAATCACTGTTTTTTCTTGGTTTGACTCACTTCGTGGGTTCAGTCATCAAATTAAAAAAGGGGTCCAGTATAGAATGGCGGTAGCTAAAAAAAAAATATTGTTTGTCTATGGAAAAAGACATCAAAATCACTTTATAAATCCTGGCTTTCTGAATTTTCTAACACTTTGCATTCAGAGAGACTTGCAAAGTGCTATCAAAATCTTTCTGATAGCATTGCTGGCTTCGAAGCAACCTGGAAACCCTTTTTAAATTATCTGTCAAATGTTAAGGATAACAGTTTAAAGGTATGACGCTGTCATTGTGCCCAGTGCCCACTAGCCTAGAAATATATAAGTAACATTGTTAACCTATGTATAAAACTAAAGGAAAAATTTTTTGGTTTTGTTTTGTTTGCCTTTTCTTTTCTGTCTTTATAGTTGTTTTTTTTATTGCTGTGTTTTAAGGTCAAATTAAAAATATAATATATATAAAAAAAATGTCATCAATCGCTAATTCTAGACTGGTTTGTTTTGATATTTCAGACAGGGCATGGTGAACCTCCCTCCTCTTGATTTCAAGCCTGCGCTGATGATCGAGACGTTCAGCTTAAATGCGGTGGTGTTAGAGAAGTGCATGTCCACTCCTCCGTCTGCCAGTGCTCTGTCTTTCCATGAACTGAGTCGCAGACCCCAGGCCAGCGTACACTGCCACTTCACCGTCGCCTGCCAGGCCATTCGCCAACATGTGGACATGGCACTGGTTCGCCTCATCCACCAGTTCAGCACCATGATCGACGACATTAAAGCCACCCAGACGGACATCAAACTGAACCGCTACACTGCCGGCTCATCTTCCCCCACACCCACCAAAGGACGTCCATACAGGGAGTTCCGCTCATCTGATTTCAGCCGTAGTTCGCGTGGTAGTTTAAATGGAGCGGCTCGATTGGGCACGCAGAAGGGCAAGCGTGGCATGGTCGGACCGGGTCTGGACACATTAACAAGGAGCCGGGAGCCTCGTGGAAGGGGGACGCTGGGACGCTCAGAGCGGAGGACGTCCAAGGTGTCACGGAAAGGGTCCCGCGATGTGGCTGATCACATGACTATTCAGATGGACGACTCCGACTCTATTACTGTGTCCGAGCAGAGCGAGCCATCGGCCGAGTGCTGGCAGAACATGTACAAACTGCTTAATTTCTACTCGCTCATTTCAGACCCCACAGGAATCCTGGAGAAGAACCAGGACAATGCTCTATCTGGTAGGACATCTTTACGTTTGATTTCTTTACAAATTTAAAAGCCCCATGAAATTAAAATAAAGGTTTTTTTTAGAACCTTTTAGAGTTGCTATAAGCTAGTGCGCTCCAAAACAGTGACAAAATTCGCGTTTACAAAATATAAAACTGATATACACATGTAAAGCTTGTAGTTTGTCACTTCCGCCTAAATGGATCAATGAATTTATTCACGTCACCTCATACTTCAGTTTCTCATCAAATCGTGACCAATCAAATGCTCTCTAGTAGCTGACATGCCCCGCCCCTTCAAGACGCTTCACAATTGATGCGCTTGAGCTCAACCAATCTCACTGGCAGAGTGGTGATGAAACAAAACTTTTTTCTTTTTAAAGGGGCAGGGCTACACTATGTCCCACCCTCTCTTCATGTTTTGGTTGAGATTATGTCAAACATGAAATAAAAATACATATTTCAAAGCACTTCCCTGAACCTTTAAAAAAACTGTAACACTTTACTTGAAGGGGGTGTTCATAAGACTTGACACGTCATGAATCTGACAGATTTTATTCATGTTTATGACAAGTGTCAATCCCTCAGTTATGTCATTTTAAATGCAAAGGTGACGTTGTTTGAGATGTCTTTGTTTTGACAACTTGACATTAACAAGACAACATAATAAATCTGTCATAAACATGTCATGAAGCCACTATAATTGTGTCATGAATTTTATAACAGTGTCATTAATATTTTTGTTGACCTCAACTGCAGAGGTGCAATTTGAATTTGTCATTAAAATGTCATTAAATATTAATGATTCTGTTATAAAATTATTTGACAGAGTATTGACACATTTACTGAAAAGTTTTTATGATGAAATTAATTTTGTTCCACAGAAAAAAAAGTGGTCAGAAAGTTATTCATGAGACCGTTATAATGTTCTCACGAAAATCATGTTTATGACAAGCTATGTCTTGCTAATGTCAAATTGTCATACCACAGACAAAAGATTTTTATGTATTTGTATTTGAGTTAAAGACACTTAATGACAGTTGTCATGGATAAAGTCTCATATTTATGTTAGGTTATGATTATAAAGGTCTTATGAACACCCCTTCAAGTAAAGTGTTATTGAAAGTGTTTACAAAAAATAGCATAATAAGAATGAAAATAAATGTATGGGATAAATTAGAAGTTTTGGATTTTTATGAACGTTTCATGAACATTTTGGTTACCGTGTAGATGTGTAGTGTAAAAAATGACATTTACATTATTCTCATTGGATTTTCAGCACTGTAAAATGGTAGTGAGCATCATTCTTGTTAGATTGTGTTTGTTAATATTTCATATTAAAGACATCACAACATTTGTATTCACCATAATGCATACTGTGAATACAGTAAAATATATTATTATTTTATTCTGTATTATGTTATGAGATTTTTCTTTTACTGTGTTGTGATCAAGAAGCTTAAATGGAGTAAATGCACAAATACCAAGAAATTAAAAACACCATCCTCCAGAACTTTTATCTTAATGCTTCAAACATATTTGCCAGTGTAAGGTTCCAGTGCTTTTGGTTGTATCTGCCTATTCATTTTTTTCATTCTTGCTGTTCAGAGGGTGGGCGGAGCCCTGCAGATCCTCCATGTCGATTGGTGTTTGAATCAGAGGAAGAGACTCCACCCAGCCGCCTGGGTCGTAGGCGGAGCCTAGTAAGCGCTGAACCCCAACATGTCACTCTCATCGTGTTTGGAGTTGGAATGGTGAACCGCACTCATCTGGAAGCAGACATTGGTGGACTGACCATGGAGGCGGAGCTTAAGAAAATACACGGCAGCTTTACTCTAAAGGAGAAAATGAAAGGTAATGCGTACAGCATTCACACACTTAAGAATATGCTGTACACTAACAAACACCTTACACTGTCAATTTACTGTAATATCTGTATTCTTGCTACAGACATTCTTCATCAGAAGATGACAGAGACCTGTGCCTCGGCCCACATCGGATGTGTAAACATTGTGCTTCTGGAAGGAATCTCACCAGACATACAGTCAGTAACTCAATTAACACAAGCAATTTACATTCAATATATTTTTTCAGTACACACAAACGTAGTTTCTCATGTAATGCTGTAAGCGACTGGTTTAAGAGGATGGCTTTCTGGAGAGTGTAAACACTGCCTTACTGTTTGGTCCGTTTAACTCTCATCAACTTACAGACTAAAAAACAACATTGACTAAAATGCTCACCATAAATCAGTTATTACCCTCTATTTTTAAGTAGGGTTCCCGTGCTTTTATTATTTTATGCTGATGTGTGTTTAATGTATAAAATATTTATTGATCTTGCACCACCACCTCTTAAACAATGTGTGATTGTCTGCAAGGACAATATAAGACAGACTAGGCCATCGGTTAGAGGGGATTTTTTAGTTAAACTCAAGAGAACTGTTTTTAGACAATCAGTTTTTTCAGACAGAGCAGCAGAAAGATGGAATAAAATACCAGTGCATATTAGAGAGAGCACCTCTTTTATTCACTTTAAAACTGTCCTTAAAGTTTGTCTAAAAGAGAATCAAATATGCCACCACTGATTTCATTAAATTTTATTTACTTAGATGTATTGTATGTATTGTACTGTAAGTGTATATTGTACTAATTAATTTTTAATTTATTTTTTTATATATGTTTAAACTTGTTGCTACTTCCTGCCCAGGGACTACAGCTAACTCTGGCACAACATATCATGTTGTACATTGTCCCTGTATAAATAAATTTAAAAAACAAAAACAGATATAGAACTATTACAGATATAGGTCCTTGAAAGTGCTTGAATTAAAATTAAAAATGCGATTTGTTTATGTTTTATTTTAACAATTTTACTCAATTGTCAAAAAAGAATCGAAAAAAAGAGAAATTCTTGAATTAAAAATTGTACATTTAAAACTTGTACAATAGCACTGACAAATAATATTTCAAACACATTTGAATATAACCAGTATTGAATTCAACTAATTTTATTAAAGCTCTTTGAACATGACGTCTTAAAACAGTCAACATTTTTAATGTAAATATAAATTTTTATGTGAAATGTTGAAAAAGTGAAAGTACAGTAGGGACTTTCATGGCACTACATACTTTATGCTGGGGTAGGAATTACAAAGGTGCTTGATTTAAAATTAATGTTCATGAAAGCGTGGGAACTTGTTTAAGAAAATTTATTACAGCACTTTTATATTGCTATTTATTTTAAAGATATAATTTGTTCTTGTGATGACCAAGCTGAATATTCGGCATCATTACCCCACTCTCTAAAAAATGTAGGGTTCTACACAATTTCCTCATGTTAACCCAACAAAAATTGATTGTTAACTTCATTGTTTTACAAATTTAAGTGGATTGAACATAAAACAGTTAAGTTGTTGTCGTCGTCGTCCCCGCCCCCCCATGAGTTTCAACTCATTTTAAATAAGTACTTTGGACAAGCAGCAAAAGTCATTTTCAGAGTGCAGTCTTCAATGTCACATGGTTCTTTCAAGCCTTTAATAGGCTGATTTTCCTTCTCAGGAAAGCATTTCTTAATATTGTTAATTCTGCATGTACTGTCATGCTACAGTCTCATTTAATTGAAATTATAATTATTTGCAGCATTCTAAAAGTTATTACTTAACTATAAGCAGTCATTTATTGAAAAACCTTTGAATGGTTGGAGTATTTAAAGACCAGAATGTCTTTTTTGAAAAGCCAAAATAGAGAATTAGTCATGTTTCTGCTATTACTTATAGCTTCAAAACTGTAAAACATCACCCTAGAAACATACCTTAGAACAGAACGCCTCAGCAAATGTCAAATTCTATTTCCAGGGTTGTCATTCCACCCTAATAAAGCAACTGTTGTATTGGATTTATATCTTTGCAATCGCAATATTTTGTTATTCAAGTCATTTTGGATCTGTTTGTTTCCTCTCTCTTTCTCCTCAAGCATGTTTAAAAAGATTTATCCAGCCAGTTTTAAAATGTTTTCTCTGTGGTAACTTTCCCCTCTTCTACTTTCCTCCTCTCTACTCTTATCTTTTTGTTGGTATTTTTTCTGCCTCTCTGACTGGCAGACTAGAGGATTTTCCAACCTCACCTACCAGCACAGCCAAGCAGGAGTTCCTGTATGTCCAAGTTTCCTCAATAACCTTGTCCAGTCCTCCATGAACATTTATAGCATCTTCATGATAATCTGATATCACAGTCATTTCCATTTGTCAGTCATGTGCCACATCCTTCACTCTTTCTTAAAATAATAACATTTCATTCTCTAACACTCCAGACACCTCTCATATAAAGGCTTCACAAACTATTGAAACTATTTTAGCCTGCATTTACACTAGTGCTTTATAATAACTGCGCACTATTAATCATTTATTAAGCATTAACAAATAGTTAGTTTATAATTTTAGCATTATATCTAATTTATAATTACAAATACAAATGCTGTATTCTTGACTTATAAGCATGTATAATGTGCTTAATGATTGTATTGTTGTACTTTTTTGTTAATGATTAATTTTTCATTACTAAATTAAGTATTGCATTATTTAGAGACCAGATATATGAGTTGTTGTTTTTTTTATGGTCATTCAGAATGAGTAAGTAAATGATTAATTAACTATTCAAATGAACATTTATCTTATATTTCAGGCATTGAGTAATACATGCTCTGTATGTTAATAAATACTTTATTAACAGTTTTTGTGAGCTCATCTAAAATGAGGACTATTTATGCTTTATAAATCCCTTGTAAATGACAGTTCACGGCTCTGTTATATTCTAAACAACAAAGAAAATGAATGACTAAGTGATTCAGAACAAAAAATATTCCTTCAACTGTAGCAAATGAAAAATAAATCTTTGCAATCTTATCTAAAACCAAAATTATTGTACAATTTTATTATCGTTGAACCATTTCCAAACTAAAAAGGTATCTTTAGAATTTTCAAAGCTCTCAAAAAAGTATTTTTTACATGTTGATCACAACAAAATATTTTAATTTTAGATAAAAAATGAGTAAATTAAAATAAAAAAGGGTAAACGGCATTTTAGTGTCATTTGTACTTTTTATAATCCACCGTGCTTTGTGGGATACATGGGAATAGTTTTCACAGTGGTGTGTTTTTCCCTGTCAGCATTAAGTTTGTCCACTTTAGAAGCTGCTCTGATGTAAGATCTGCACATTTTTACTAGAACTCTATGAAATTGTCAAGCCCTCTTGCAGATTTTACAGTGGTTTTGAGATGTGAACGTGTTGTATAGACCAACAGGAAGCTGTTTGGTGTATAAAAATAAAAACACACACACTCCAAAAACCTCTACACTGTTTGACTTGACAGTATTTAGTTTTTTCTTGCATTCAAATATTTGCCAAAATGTTTCACTTTCAAAAAAAAACTGTTTTAAAAAAAACTGCTTTAAAAAAGATATGTGAAGACTTTTCTTTCATTTCTCCCAGTTCTTCCAAAAGTAATAAGTACAGAGTATTTCACAAGCTCATAACTCAAAACAGAAAGTAGATTATAAAATTCTGCTTGTGCATATTGAGTTTGTGTGCTGTTACACGCCTCAGACAAAACTATCAATATCTTTTAAATACTTGCTTCGAATCTAACATAAGTTATTATATCCAGTGATTAATTCTTTCTCAGAGGCGCTAAACACTTGAATACAACCTAGTTTCCCAGTTGACTTGAAATCTGACAGCTGGAAGTTGCATATCCGTCAATGTTAAAGGAATAGGTCACCCAAAACAGAAAAACATGTTATAATTTCCTCACCCTTTACTTGTTGCAAACCTATATGAGTTTTTTTCTTCGTTGAACACAAAAGAAGATATTTTAAATTAAAGTTTTATGTTGGAAACTGGTAATAGTATATGGAAGTCAATGGTGGCTGGTTTCTAGTATTCTTCAAATGTCTTCTTTTGTGTTCAGCAGAAGAAAGAAACTTATAAAGATTTGGAGCCACTCATATTTTCATTTTTGGGTGAACTATTCCTTTAAGTAGCTTATCCATTTTGTCAGTTGCCAATTTTGTGTACATTTTGAATTAATCATGGTCATTTCTCTTCATTATTAATCCATCTAGATCTCCCTCCTTGCAGTTCTCATATTCTCAGGCCTCGTTTCCAGACGCTCGAACATTTACATATTGCCACAGTCTGTCTATCCACATTTCATTGTTTTTTGTAACTCCTTTGTATTTGATCCAGCTTCTGCTTCCAAAGTGAGCATCTGTAGTAAGCTCTTGTTGTTTTTTTGTCTATTAGGACTGTGGTGAAATGTAACATTGCAAAGTCCCAGGCTTTATACAGCGCACAGCGTGGGCTGAAGACCAATAACGCTGCCGTATTTAAAGTGGGCGCCATCTTCATCAACATCCCGCAGCATCCTGCAACACTGCACAGCATGATGGTCCGCAGCTCCCACCAGCTCTCAAAACAGATCTCAGACCTCATCCGTCAGCCCTCCAACACGTGAGACCAACTCTTTCCTTTCCTTCTCTTCACTCGTAATCATGTTTTGTCCCTCAAATATTAAATTCAAATCTGTTTATGCCAGTCCGCCTCCCAATCGGGAAGACACACCGATCCCACAGCCGTTTGAAGTGAGCATCAATCAAACGCCGGTGGAGGCCAATGAGTTTCCTCAGCTGCCTGAGGGACTGGAGAAAAAGCCAATCGTGTTGAAGTTCAGCGCTATGCTGGACGGGATTACGATCGGTGCGGCTCTGTTGCCTTCGCTCAAAGCAGAGTACAAGATGGGTCGCATGAAGAGCCATGGCATGACTGGTACTTGCAAGAATATTTGTTCATCTACTGAAAGGGATAGTTCACCACAAAATGTACATTTACTCGCCCTCAAGTGGTTTCAAGCCATAGTAGGACAAACAACTGCTATGGAAGTCATTGGTTACAGGTTTCTAGCTTTTATCAAAGTATTCTTTTAAGAAAAAAACGTATAAAGGCTTGAAACAAGTCAAGGGTTAATAAACGATGGCAGATTTTTCATTTTTGGGTGAACTATCCCTTTTATTGCAATCTGAAAATATGGATACAAATCTCATTGGCTGTGTTACAGTCCACTTTTAGACCCGCACTCATGAACTTCCCTTCCCTTGTTCCCACAAGGGAATCCCCCCCACCATTTTAAAGTGCGTTCCACTTCATCAAGTGAACAAGGGAAGTTTATATGGACATACCCTTGATCCCTTGATTTTGACAGAGGAGGCGAGTCAGCTTCATATGTCCACTCCAGCACCTATTTGTCCTATATATGATAATGTCAGTGTAGTTCCCAAGTGCTCAAATATTTAGCGCATTCCATTTAAACCCATTCAGATTTTTGCCTAACGTAATCAATGACGTACATCCGAGGGAACGAAACGGAGGCAAGTTAGCATCAAAATTTGGACTGGAATGCAGCCAGTGTCTCTAATACACTGCTGTATTTGTGGCGACCTGAAAGCCCCAAAGCCCAAAGTTTACACCTGGTCACTTCATGTGTTTTCTCTGATCTGATTGCTATCTGATTTATGAAAATGCTTCCATATACAGTTGACCACATAAATGTGTCTCTGCTAAATATAAATCCAATCTTCTTATCCTGTGCTATATGCTAAATTAATTAGGTTACGACAAAACCATCAGATACACATTTTTATTTAAATTATAATTTTTTTCACAGAAATGTAAGCTATACATCTTATTTCTCATACAAATTTCATTCACGGCTGCAGAAGGCTTTGTACTTCACTTCTGTTCCAGTAAAGGCGGGATCCGCAATTATTTACATTAAACAGGGTTTCCCCAGGTCATTAAAGTTTTGAATCTGAACAAAAATTGTAAAGGACCTGGAACGTTTTGGAAACTAAACATGCATAGGGAAAGTGTTTGAGTTTATTTTGTATAAGAAGTTTTCTAACTTGCTTGACTTGCGCTCATTGGAGTGTTTACTGCGTGGGGTACTGTGTGATGTACTTTGCCTTGACTTTCACATGCCCACGAATCTTAAACTGCTGATAATATGTTTCCTAAATATATAAGTTAATGCAAAGTTGAATTGCTTTGCTTGTTAAGATGATGTAAACCAATGAGGCAAGAAAAACATATTCATATATCTTAAAGTATATGTAAATATGCAAAAATCTCTTTTATAAGGGGTTTAAACACAGTTGTGTGGCAACAGTCTGTGAATATAACCAGCTTCCAAATGTAAAAGTTTATTTATTTTATTTTTTATAATCACACTTAATAAAAACTGCAGAAAGACTTTGATTAACATTCTTTCTTTGTACGTGTAATCAAAGGGTGAAAGCTCCGTCCATTAGTGACAATCTCTCCCTCATTAGCATAGGACGTTAGTCTTGTTATTGAACCTGCCACTATGCTGACACACAGGCATTTGTAGCTCTGCCCTCTGTGTAAAAGAGGGCTGTGAGCACAATCGCATTTGAATTTAAAGCGACTGTCACCAAAATGGCACAATTAGGAACAAAGCCTAAAAGGGGCAGTTTCAAAGTTTATTTGTGTGGTATTTTGAGCTGAAACATCACATACACACTTCAGAGACAGACAAAACTTTTTACAAGATGTAAAATAATAGGCCCCTTTTAAAACTTCTGGTTACATGAGGCTATAAAATAAGCCTTTTTCCAAAAAAAAGTGTTCCTTTAAATACTGCAGTGACGTAAAATACTTTAATATAAAACATAAAGTTGCTAAACTGTTTTTAAATAACTCACTTTGTATGTGTGTGAAGTGCCACCACAACTAAAAGCAAGTTTGTGGGGAAACACTGCAATCCATACTATTGGTTAATGTTTGCCTGTCTGCCTCTCACAGGTGCCCAGACCCGTTTCACTTTCGAGCTGCCCAATCACAAGCTGTGTTTCCAGTCGAAGGTTTCCCCTGTGGACGTATCGGCGATGCCCCCCACTGCCAGCCTGACTCTGCCACCTGTCACCATGTCAGGACAGTACATCATTCAGGAGCACGAGGGCCACAGCGACACTGCCTGGGCTCCTGAATACAGCAGCTATCTGCAGGGAAACTACTTGCGCTGTGTTGCCGAGGTGTGACATCGATACTTCACTAATGCTTCATTGATTGCTGGTCACATGTGTCAAGCGAAAAAGATGAATGGATGGTTGGGTTGTAATGCATAAAATTGTTTTGTTTGCTTTTAGATCGGGTCTTTCGAACACAACTTGACCACAGATCTACTCAACCATCTAGTCTTTTTGCAGAAAGTCTTTATGAAGGAGGTCAATGAGGTCATTCAGAAAGTGTCAGGTGTGTGTGAGATGAAGCATGTGGCATAAATGTGTAACTTATGCCATTTGTTTATTTGTTTTGATAGATTTTTTTAATAGTTTCTTTTTGTTTTATTTTGTTATTTTAAAAACATTTTTACTTCAGTTACTTCAATTGTTTTACTTCAGTTGTTATTGTTTTTTTGTTTTTTCTTTTTTTTCTTTATGTTTTTGTTTAGTTTTTGTAGTTTTTATACTTTTCATGTAGTTATTTTTTTAGGGAGGGGGTTGTTTTTGTTTTTATACTTAAGTTTAATTGTCTTTATTTTTTGTTTTGTTTCGTATTTTGCTTTTGTAGTACACTTTACTTTCATTTTTGTGTTATTTTTGTATTTCATTTTTGTGTTTTTGTTTTAGCTTTGTTTTTGCATTGTTTTTGTTTATTTTTTGTTATTTTAGTTTTTTGTACTTTTTGTTTGTAAATTGTTTAGTTTAGTTCAGTTTAGTTTTTATGTTGTTTGTTTTTGAGAATTATTTTAATAATACATTTGTTTGTTTTAGGGTTTTTTTTCCTCTGTTTTTGACTGTTTTTTAACTTTGTAAAATGTGTAAAATGTGTTTCTGTAGGAGGGGAACAGCCAATCCCACTGTGGAATGAGCATGATGTGTCAACAGATGGTGACAAACCTAAAATCCTGCTTTACTCCATAAATCTGACATTTAAGGTTTGAGTTTTGCATGAATTTAGGCTTTCTGCAAATAAATTGTGTTTAAAGACTTTGTAAGCATGTTTTTTTTCTGTTTTAGGGAATTCAAATGACGGCCACCACTCCTTCTATGAGGGCGGTGCGCTTTGAGACAGGATGGATTGAGCTTGAACTGTCCAATCGCGTGCAGTGTAAAACTACTCCCACAGGAAGCAACTACCTGAAGCTTTTTGGGAAATGTCAAGTGGATCTCAACTTAGCGTTGGGCCAAATCGTCAAACATCAGGTAGCCACTGTAAACAGTCTCTGTTATGCGTTAGCATGTTTTCTGGAAAATAATTTGCATCGACTTTAACTCACAACATGTAAAAATTTAATAGTTGAGCGAAAAACAACTCTGATAAGTTGCACTGGTGTAAAAGTCATGTTTTGATTGAATTTTTTGAATCATTTAAAATGTATTATACATAAAAATACTATAAATATGTATACTTCTGAGTGCTTCTGAAGGTGTGTATTTATTTTCAAATAAACACACAGTTGAATTAGTTCTAAGCAGGTCTCAACCACATTACAGTTCCATATAACTACACCTCAAAGCTCTTCACAGCCTACAGCAGCAGAAGAAATAAAATCTGCTAAATGTATTAATACGATCAAAATTATAAATCTGATTAAGCTTTCCTCTCAAAAACAACCATTTTATCACCACCTAGCAACACCATAGCAACCATGCTAGCAACATGCAAATTCATACTAGAAACAAACGTAGCCTATTTGTACTCATCTATCTTTGCCAACAGTTTCAAACTTCAAGCTTCGTAAAAACTACTTCAGTTATTTAAACTTTAAAACTGCTTTAAACTTACAGGCTAGGCTTTCTCAAGTCACCATAAAGTTTGTCTACGAACTTTGCTTTTGTAGTTCACCTTACTCCACTTCAAATAGTTTACTTTTAACATTATTCAGAAAGAAATTATTAAAAAAATAAAACAAACAGAAAATATACTGCCATTTGCTGATAAATACATCAAACCTGAACAAATGTATTTAAAGTAAAACTGAAATAAACAAATATTCACATGTCTCTCTCATTCGGCACAAATGCAACGCACTTTTTGCATGTTTTAATTATTTAAACATGACTCATATTCTTGAAAATTCTTTATTTTAATGAATTTTTAAAGATGCATCATGAATCAAGACAAATCATTGTGTTTAACACTTATTGTTGAGTAAAGTTACTTTTAAAAGTGGTATATTACAATCTTAAGCCTATCTTAATAAAAAAAGTAATAAAAGTAATACAAAACGTACTTTCAGATTACTTTCCTTAAAAAGTAACTAATTAACCCATTTATCTACTTTTTTGTGACTCAACACTCTAATATATTACTTTTTAAGTAACTTTGTAAGTAACTTTGCCTCAAACTGATAACACTGCAATATCATTAAATCCATTTTTCTTGCAGGTGTATGAGGAGGCGGGGTCAGATTTCCACCAGGTGGCATATTTCCGGACTCGGATTGGTTTGCGGAACGCTCTCCAGGAGGAAATCAGTGGCAGCTCTGACAAAGAGGCCGTCCTGATCACACTCAGCCGTCCTATCATTTTTGCTCAGCCTGTGGCCTTTGACAGAGGTCGGTCAATTGTTTTGTTCGTCAATTCATTCTCATTGTGAGATTTTGTGGGTTTGTAATTGTGTATTTGTGTATGTGTGCCCTCTAGCTGTGCTCTTCTGGCTGAACTATAAGGCTGCCTATGATAACTGGAAGGAACAACGCTTAGCTCTCAACTCCGACATTCATATGGCCACGAAAGAGGTTGTTGACAAACTGCCAGCCATTCAGCAGACCAGCGTCCAGGCCTTCAGCACACTCTTCCTACAGCTCACGGTCAATGACCTGGGCATCTGTCTGCCCATTACCAGCGCCACACAGGTGGATACTTGCAGTCACAATCTACATTAACGCTCAGGATTTTGTGGGATCAGTATGATTTTTTTAGAAATGTTTCTGCTCATAAAGGCATATACAAATAAAAAACCAAACAGTTCTTATATTGAATGTAATTTGTTAATTGAATTTATTCCTGTGATTTTAATTTATTCATGTGAATTTTCAGCACATTTCCTCAGTGTTACATGATTCTTCAGAATTCGTTATAACATAATCATCTGCTGCTCAAAAAAACATGTTAGAGGTGTTGAAAATTGGTCTGCTGTATGTAAAGTGTGATAAAGTACTGTTAAAAATGCATTTACTTTTATTCATTAGGCATTAAATTGTTCAAGACTGAAAGTCTAATTATAATAAAGACATTTATAATATAAAAACATAAATTTTATTTTGAATAAATGCTTTTATTTTTAATTTTCTTTTCCTAAAAATGAAAATTGATCACAGTTTTCACAAAATTCAGCAGCACAATTTTATTTTTGATAATTATAAGATTCATTATTGCCGATTGAGTACCAGTAATGACTGATCATAATAGAACAGAAAATGAGCATATTATAAGGATTTCTGAGGGAGCATGTGACACTGAAAACGGGAGTAAATGCAGCTTTCAATCACAGGAATAAATTACAAAACAAATTAAATTTAATTGTAAAAAATATTTTGACCAAATAAATGGAGTCTTGTTGTTGAGGAGGAGACACTTTTTAAAACACAAAAAAAATCTAATCCCAAACATTTCACTGTTAATGTAAACTTCGCTCTATTTAATGATTAGACTCATCTGATTGTCTTTGCTTCACATGCACTGTTTGATATATTTCCATTTACATGTTTGTTATTCTGTTCTGCTGTGTTTAGGCCAATTACAGTATTGATTTTGACACTGGTTCAGCACTGGTGTTAACCATTGAGAGTACACTGATTACAGCCTGCTCCTCTGAATCGCTGGTCAGCAAAGGACATTTCAAGAACTTTTGTATTAGATTTGCTGAGGGGTTCGAGACAACTTGGGATGACTGGAAACCTGAGATCAGAGGCGACCTGGTCATGAATGCATGTGAGTAACTCTAGATGATAAAGTCTGCATGAAATCAAAATTTACAATGTTTATTTTGCTAGCGCAGATTGTTAGTCTCAAATTAAACAATTAATCTGTGCTAGTTAATTAATTTAAAAAATAAATGTTTGTTTTAGTTATCTTTAATCAAAATCTAACCATTTGCTTCTGTTCTGGAATGGTAGTCCCTCTCTGATGTTGTCAGTTTGACGGCTTGGGTGAAATATGCTTAGCCACACCCCTACAACTATTAGTTAAAAGATGAGAGGAGGATTGCATAAATTAAACCCCACCCCCTACTCAATATTCTATTTCAGTTTGAAATACGTTATGATACAGAAATAAATGTCTGCAACCATTTTCCGTTCACGCAGACTTTAACTCGGTTATGTCTGTTTTTGACCCCATAATGTTCCTCTGATTCTCTTCATATAATCATCATTGTGTGTTGTGCATTTACTGTACATGGACCATCCTAATCCAATTATGAGATTTTGCCAATAGTGTGATTAAACTTCATGTAAATGCAATCATTTGCAAAAATCTATATAATGTTTAAGCTCATAATCGCAATAAGCATAATTGTATGAAAGGTCCCATGAAATTAAACTAAACTATTTTAGATGTTAGTTTCAGTCTGTTAGTTTTAAGGATATCTATAAGCTAGTGTGCTTCAAAACAGTGACAAAATTTCTGAAAAAGTTGATAAAATATAAAACCAATGTAAACATCCAAAGCTTGAAGTTTGTCACTTCCGACAAATCGATAAATTTTTTTTCTTGTCACCTCTTCAGTTTCTCATCGAATCTTGACCAATCAAATGCTCTCTAGTATCTGACAAGCCCCACTCCCTTCAAGACACTTCTCATTTGCTTTTTATTTGATGTGCTTGATCTCAACCACTCTCACTGGCAGAGGTGTGATAAAAACTCAACTCTGTGCCCTGTTTTTTTAAAGGGGAGGAGCTACTGTGTCCCACCCTCTCTTCATGTTTTAGTTGAGATTGTCAAACATCGAATAAAAAAGTGCACATTTCAAAGCACTTCATGGTACCTTTAACATAGGTGGTGTATGCTGATTGTATTCGGAGTATACAGGCATGTAAACCGCTTATTCGCATTATTGCTGTTCTGACCAAAGTGCGCTTGTGCGAGTGAAGGTGGCAGTACAGTGTGCCATCTAGGGAATGCACTTTCAAAGAGGTTTGCTGCTCCAGTGGTCAGGTGCACAAACTGAAATCTCTTGCAGTCTTATTCGGAGACAAAGTTCACACAGCTTATATTCATGACATTCTGAAACTTTCCCTCTGACATGTAAATATTATATTGCGGTTAAACCCTCAGTATGATTATTGGTAGCAATAACATTATTCGTGAGCATGTAAACCATTGTTATTGTGGGTTTTCAGGTGTTGTGCCTGATGGTACATATGAAGTTTGCTCCAGAACAACAGGCCAAGCCTCTGCAGGCAAGTGCGAAACAATATTCAGACATCTAAAGAAAAAAAAAAAAAGAGTTACACGTTATAACAACCTTTTAATATTCCAGAGAGCAACAGTGCCGGGACATGGACGCTGAACGTCCTGTGGAAGATGTGTGGTATCGATGTGCACATGGATCCCAACATTGGCAAGCGTTTGAACGCTCTGGGCAACACACTGACCTCTCTGACTGGAGAAGAGGACAATGATGACATCACAGACCTCAACTCTGTCAACATGGCCGACCTGTCAGACGAGGACGAGAGTGACGGCATGTCTCCACCCGTACACATGGTCAGTCATTTCACTAGCAGTTGTTATCAATATCAGTGTTGTAAAGTGTTTTATTTGTGTAAAGTGCTTATTTGACATGTTTTTTCTGTATCTTTGATGTCATTTTTGTGTTCAGTGCTGTAAACGTGTAGTAGGGCTGAACGATTCTTTGCATATGCAATATTATCACAATATTATAAAACAAAGGCAGTAAAAGTGTACACTTAGTAAAGGTTTTTGCAGAGAAGGCATAAAATTTCGGATGTTTTCAGACATTGTTGGGATGCCTTAATTTTTATATAATATTCGAACTGTGGCAAAATCATTTGAGAAATCGATTCTGCTTTGATTATTATATTTTTCAAATTGATCACTATTTTCTCTTGAATCAATTCTGAGCTAAGTTTTTAACAGAAGATGATGCTGTAGGCCTTACAAACATCTGTACTCTGCTTGTATCCAATTACTTACAAATACCACTTGAACATAAAACAATCATTATTAAATGAAAAGTTGTTCAGAGTGAGCTGTTTACGTGAATCTCATTGCATAAAAGCCAACTTACGTGATTCGACGAACACACAAGTGCTCTTTCTTGTTGGTATTTGAGTACATGGATAAATCTAGTCTAGAGTACCATCTGCTGCTAAAAACTAAGCTCAGAATCAATTCAAGAGAAAATGGTGATGTATTTAGAAAATCTCAATCTACGCTGAATTGATTTCGGGAGCGATTTTTTTTTTTTCGCCCACAGCTCTATAAAATATAGTAATATTGTTTAGTTCTATAATATATGTGTTAGGGAGTACATAATTAAAATCTAGCTTAGAGTGCCATCTGCGTTTAAAACTAAGCTCACAATAAATTCAAGAGAAAAGGGTGTTGTATTTGGAAAATCTCAATCTATGCTGAATCAATTTTGAGAAAGATTTTTTCGCCCACAGCTCTATAAAATATAGTAATATTGTTTGGTCCTATAAAGCATGCCTCGGGGAGTTGCTGTGAATATGCAGGTAATGAAATTGCCTTTTAATGCGTATTCATTTTTCACCTGGACTTTCGCTTTGAATGGTGTAAGTTAACAGCGCCGTCTAGATTTTAAAAAAATTCGGTTTCTAATTGGTTAAACTGCTAAAAAAACGTTAATCGATACAACTAAATCTAAACAATAATCACTTAATAACATTGTGTTGGTTATACTGTATAATAATTTGTTGCTTGTCCTTGTTGAACAATCTCGTAAAGAACTTTGACAAAACTGCATGTTAAATTACAATATTCCTCAAAACAAAATAAAAAATCGCAACTAGATAATTTTCTTAATTCGTTCAGCCCTACTGTGAGGTGTTCTTTTGTGTATTTGTGCTCATTTGTACTCAATATTTGTGTAGTGCTTTGCGTTTGTGTTTGTTGTTAAACCGGCCCCATGTTTGCAGTTTGCCGAAGGCGATCTCAGTCCCAGAGTTTCATTCAGGAAGCGGCTGGTGCAAAGCATTCTGGGAATTAGCCCCAGCCCCCCTCCCCTCTCACCTTCAGAGTGTCGTAGTGTTTCTCCATCGTCCTCAATCACTCGGCTAAAGTCGAGAAGCGTTCGCCTGCCATCCTCAGCCAATGCAGAACGAACTAGACATCCCAGACCCCTGTCCTGGGGCTGTGTATGTACTTCAGAGCCTCCGTTTGCTTCTCAAATCCTCTCTGTTTATCTGTCACATTCCTTCTCTTCATATTGTTCATTCTCTCAGGGTGGAAGTTTCTTTTAAGATCAGTCAAATTGCTCAAAACCTTCTTGAAATCTGCCTAGAATTTCTGGTTTTGAGCAACTAAAATAAGCCGAGCGAGTCTGGATTTTACAGTTTCCTGCTGCCTTTTTTTTTAAATTTTTTTTTAAGATTCCTCTCCATGAGAAATGAACGGTCGTCACTTCTTGAAAACATCTTGTTTTCCAAATCCAAAGGATGAATTTCTCATGGATTGGCTGTGCTTCTGTAATCAGTTTGTTTGGGATGGTGCAGTGATTTTTTTTTAAATTTTTTTTAAAAATATTTTTGTCTGCTGTGCTGTGCTGTAATGATCGACACTTGTTTTGACTGTGATTTAACCGTCTGTGTGATTTAAGCATTTTTTTAAAAACAGATCTAATGTGCATGTTTGTACCTAGGGCTGGGCGGAATGATACTGTGAAACTGTTGAAATATGCCAACAGGGTATCTATACCATTTATAAAACATATGATTCAGAAATGAAACATTCTATTTTGGTGTCCATATTAAATAAAATTACTTATGATTAATTATAATATTAGTTATAATTAATTTATGTACAGTTGAAGTCACAATTATTAATGCTGTTTAATGTAGAGAAGATTTTTTCAAAACTTGGGCTTAACTTGGTTAACTAGGCACATTAGATTATTGTGGCAAGTTATAGAACAAGTTATAGAACAACAGTGATTTGGTTTGTAGAAAATGTTTAAAGTTTTTCTTAAAGGGGCTAAAAATTTACCATTAAAATGTAAACATTTCAAATTTTTTAAATATTTATATATTTTTTTTCTCCAAAAGAAAAAAAAAATACTATAGGAAATGTGTAAAGTTCCTTGCTGTGTTAAACATCACTTGGGAAAACTTAGAAAAAAATAATTCAAATTTAATAATAATCATTTTGCTAATCATTTTGCCTTCAACTGTACATGGAAAGCAAAATAAATGTAAGGAAAGTGTCTGCTTTAATGTTTAAATAATTTTTAAACATTTTGTTAAAAATTTTGTTGAAATAATCATCTATTGTCATTGAACGTAACAAACTGAAACAAACATCCATATAAAAAAATCATACATACATACATACATACATACACACACACACACACATATATATATATATATATATATATATATATATATATATACACACACATCCTCAAAATACTAATTAATACTATATATAACCTGTCTTGTTCTGAATATGCCTGACAAGATGTTATATGTTATAGTACTGTACATAAACTATTGTTTGACTGAACGGCATTTAGGCAGGTATATAATATATATATAAAATATGTATAATATATATATATATATATAATATATAATATGTATGTATGTATGTATGTATATAATATAATATAATATAATATAATATGTATGCATTTTCATTATATGCATGTTAAGACAATTTTTGTCATACCGCCCATCCCAAAGTGTGTCTTGTATCTAAAGTACGTTTGGTTATTTTGACAGTAATTTCGCTCTTACAGGAGTCTGTGGACCTGCGAAGACAGGCAGTTATGAGTAATCAGATAATCGACGCTCGTGGACGAAAGTTCTCTAAACGCCTGGTGGACATTAGAGAACTCAATGAGCAGGCCAAAGTCATTGATGATCTCAAGTAACACCTACCTTTTACTAATATACAAAATACCTTAATTATTTGTCTAATGTCTGAAATCGCTAAACGTCTTCTTTTTTCTTTCTCTAAGAAAACTGGGAGCAAGTGAAGGCACTATAAATCAGGAAATTCAGCGATATCAGCAGTTGGAATCGGTTGCTGTCAATGATATTCGTCGGGATGTGCGCAAGAAGCTGCGGCGTTCCAGTATGCGGGTGAGAAATCCATTATTCAGCCCTATTACTACTTTTTAATGTCTTATTACCACATTGTAAATGTAATGGAGATAAAATGTTGCATTTCAGGCTGCGTCATTGAAAGACAAATGGGGTTTAGGGTACAAGCCAAGCTACAGCAACAGCAGGTCAAAAAGCATTTCAGCTGCAGGAAGACCAGCCATGAAGAGATCAGATAGACCCAGGTACAAACCCACATTCTTGTATATATGGTTTGCGAGGACTCTCCATAGGCCTAATGTATTTTATACTGTAAAAAAACAGCTTATGGTATGGCTTTACCCTACCCCTACTCCTAAACTCAACACTCACAGGAAACTTGTGAAGTTGTCAAAATACCCTGTTAATAGTTTTATCATTCTGAATAATGTTGACACAAGACATGTCCTCATAAACCACCTTAAGACCTTAATCACATCGAAGGGGCTTTATGCGCTGAGAGGTGCCTTTTTTGAATGGTTTGCTAATGGCTACAATTGGTTTGCGCACTGCTTATGTGCACCACGCGCCTTGCATTTTAACTGCCTGCTGCACCTTGTGTTTTTGCTGTTGCAAAAGTCAACTCTGAGCGGAAAAAGCACACTTTGTCAGACGCATCTTCTTCATTCTCCAATCAAATAAATACAGAGGCGGGGTTTCTGTTGAGGTGACAGCAGAGTTTGTCTTGTCAAGATGACTACAGAGACTATTAAGATGGAAGTGAGACTAGTGGTCGCTTTTTCGAGTTATTCGAATCTGACTTCACAAATCTTAAATATCACAATATTATTAAATATTACAATTCTAACAATATCAACAGCATCGCTCGGTCAAAATACACAGGTGATTTAGTGGTTGCCTAGCGACATTAAAATCGCAGCGCACTTTTTTTTCTCGTCAACAAAAAAGGGCATTTAGGTGCGCCTTCGGTGTGATCAGCCCATAATAGAGTACAACTAGGTCATTCCCATGCCATTATACAATTATGTCATCATAAACCACATAAACAAGTTGTTTGTGTGAATTGTGGGGACATTACCATTATTTTTATATTGTACAAACTACTTTCTATCGCCCTCGCCCAACCTTATCCCTAAACCCTCACAGTAAATTGTGTACAGTTTTTCTTTATGAAATAAAAACTCATTTTGTGTGATTTATGAGCCTTTTAATAAATGAGGACATCAGTGATGTATTCATAATTCACTATCGCCTTGTAATATCTGTGTCATACTTATGTCGTTATACACATTTGTGTCCTGATGTCACAACAATACATACACACACACATACAGTAAACTGCAGATGGGTTAATGTCTTTTTTACAAATCCTTGTTTTCTGCTATTCATTTTTGTCTTTCTAAAGGGACGACCTGCCAGACATCAAAGTGGAAGCAGCATCTCCTGCACCAAGAGTGACCTTCAACATCGACATGGTACTGTGCACGTTTGCATCTGACCCTTTTTGTGCCTCACACTTTTTTTATTATTCATTTGAAATGCATCTTTTGTCGTCATTCTAATATTCCATCTTCATGTTCATTGTTTACATGTCAACACTATAAAGCTTTGCTCATGAGATAAGCCATCATTTAAAATGTTTGGGGTCAGTAAGCTTCAATAGTGTCTGGCTGCAGCCTCAGAAATGCACTCTCAGGCACATGCATTCAATAGAGCAGGGTTAGGGGTGAGGTAGGTGTAGATGTTAAAAGCCAATAGTGTCTGTGAGTGCATGTGCAGTCAGCCTGCAGCCAGACTCTTCTTGTAAATTTGATGAAACTTAGAAAAGCATCATTTAATCTGTTACAAAATATTGCTTTTTAAAGAAAGAAAGTCACGTTTCTGAGATTCAGAATTGTAAAATCTTGGTTGAGAATCTTGGGGAAAATTTGCTCTTTTTCCTTTTTTATTTAATCATTTTCAACAATTAGTTTTTTTTTTCTTTAATGTTTTTATTATTTAATTTATATTGAATTCACTTTTTTTTATTATTATTATTTTTTTTTAGATTTACTGTATTCTTATTAAATTAATCCGCTATATAGCAAACTCCCCCCCACCCCCCCCCAAATATATTACAATTTCTAACTGAATTCAGAGAAATAAAACTTACTGACCCTGAACTGATAACACTGTAGTTTAGGCAACACATATTTACTTAAAACAAATAGTTTTTATCCAATAAACTTCTAAATATTGCTTACCGATAGTAAGGCATTTGGCAATAATAGCAATAGAAAAACTAATATGAATGCTTATAAACAACCAGTTAAAAAGAATATGTGTTCCTTAATCTGCTATGAACTATGTAATTTGTAATATGTTATACTGGGAAACACACTCACATATACTGAGTGGTTGTATGGTTTCACCTACGAGGTGCTTTACTTCTGACTTAATGTAAGCCGCTTGTAAAGTATACATTTCCATATATTGATTTCATTTATGGATGAGATTTTTATGAATTTGTTTGTGTTTATGAAGGAATCCACAAATCCAAGTCCAGCTGACTCTGTATTTAAGGTACCAGTGAAGAAAAACAAAATCTAAATCCAATCTTATAACCACTTTTTAATCTCTCTCTGCATGAAAATCTCATGGTGTGAAATTGTTAAATCTAAATGTACTCTTCAAAACCCAATCAAAAATCAAAGGATTCGAGCCTCTTTAAATCTGAGGCGGGAAAGTGGTCTTATTTGCTCTTGATCTCTTACTCACACAGTGATTCAAACACTCCTTCGCTCCATATGTTGCAGCTGCTGTGTTTGTGCAACTAATTAACTCTTGTTTCTTCAGCATGTCTGGATCTTGGTCTTTGTCCATGATGTCTTTCTTATCATCTTGCCATCTTTTCATCCTTTCATTTCTCATCCCTCTCTCCTCCGCTGGGTCTTAGTGGAAAGCATGAATTGGGAAAAGGAAAAGCTTTCTACTCACTTGTTATGAGTTGTCAGCCAACAGATGTAGATGGATGAGTTGACCAAAAAGAATGGTCATGTTATTGAAGTCTTTGACACGATGATCTTAATAGAAGCCCAGTTGGGGAGATGATTAGTAAGTGCTAGAGAGCTGGATAAAAGCATATGAATGGTAGATCAGATTACTTTTTTTTTTTCAGTTTGATCCTGTAATCTAATAGTCTGACCCAATAGAATAGTTCAGTCCCCCATTGAGCTTTTAGACATGTAAGGGTTATGTTACACCACAGAATCACAAGGAGTTGTGTTTTGCCTCAAACATTTATTTAGATTTCTTGAATTTACATTGGATTTTTTATTTTTAGTTCCATGAACATTCATCTGGTTGTTAAAACAAAGGGACTTCTATCATCCTGAAGTGGTTTAGGTAAGGGATTAAATACATTTAGGAGGTTGTTATCTGAGAATAATGCCTGACAGGCTTATCGGCAATCTGACATGAAGTGGTGGGTTGTTGTATAAAGGCTGGAACACACCAAGCTAATGGCAAACAACTAGCACCAACAATACCCAACTGTGTCGTCGCCTCCCAGCTCGTATCTGGTCCAGTGTGGACCAAAAATCTGTGCATGAATGAGTGTCTTGCTGCACCGTGTGGGACAGTAATCCATTTTCTCATTTTGCAAAGGGAAACCAAACTTCTGACCTGCACAAAGCATAAACAAAGCAGCATTTAGTACCATTATTACAGTAATTGTTTACTTGCTACGTCACGTCACTACGTCACACTTGCAATCTTGAGTCGATGACCTGAAGCCAATTCTATATGTTGAATCAGGCTAATGTGATCCGACTTTAACCCGACAAGAGCCGATGGCCCAACGAAGCCCATCGGTTGACCGTCAGCTTGGTGTGTCCCAGTCTTAAGACTGAAGGACTTTATTATGTGAGAACAACCGCCTGGATGTACTTTATCCTGCTAATTACACGGCTAGTTGCCACAAAAACACATAAATTGAGCTGTAATAGTTTATTTATTCTTCAATTTAAGGCAAAGCTGACAAAATACAAAATGTCTGAATGGAGCATGCATATTATTAAGCCACAAAAAACAGCAGTGTGACAGACAAGCATATAAATATGTATGTGAACGTTTTAACTGGCAGTCAAGATGAAGATTCATAGTACCCAAGTGCACTTGTGTTATTAGTTTCAGCGATTGTTATTTGGGATTAACATACCTTGTATTGTCGTGACTGACCAATCAGAATCAAGTATTCCAGACAGTGGTGTAATTATAAGAAAACACTGTGTAAGTAAACAACTGGCTAAAATTGCTCATAATTTTAAGCAAGTAATTGGAAACAATGTTGATCTGAGCCAAAATATTTTGAAAACTCACTAAATGCAAAACAGTTGCTAGAAAGCATTTCATTTTTAAAAAAGAAATAGAATTTGCTAAAAACTAAATATTTAAAAAATAAATAATTTAAATTTAGTCATCATACATTTTTATTAAAATGTTGCACATCAGCAATCCTAAAAATAGGCATTGATTTAATATGTAAGAAATATTATTCTTTTTCTTTTTTTCCCTCACCTGATTTTGTGGTGAAATTAAACCTGGACTATTCACTTACATGTATAAGGAGCTCTAAATCTTTTAGGAGAGATAAATGGATGGATATACAGATTATCTGACTGTTGGCTTTCACTGATTGTTGAAGTTCCCAGAGGAGACAGAGATGGAGCTGTTGTCTGTCACCATTGATGATGCTGCCCATTACCCATCATGCTCAGTGTTCAGTGCCCCTGGCACACCCGCAGTCTTTTCACCAACCGTTCCCTTCCAGCCCGATGACAGTCGGCGTGATGAGCTCTCCTCAACTTCATCAGAGGACTCAGACAAAGAAGACGAGTTTGACAGGGACAGACCGCACAGCTATTACCGTCGACCAGGGTGTGTTAAACAGACATTACATCCAAACGCTTGACAAACTCAACCAAACACCCTATGAACTGACTTTGCATATGGGTAATATTTAATAATATAATAATAATTAATAATATAATGGGTAATATTTATGACTTCAGATGCAGATTGAAAATAGTAAGGGAAAAAAACGTTTGCTGAAAGAAATTATTTCCATTATATTTATTAAAAACCTATTTAATTGTGATAATTCAGTATTTGTCAAACACAAGTTAAGTGGTGTTGTTGTTTTTTTTTTACTTTTATCTGGCAAAAATAATTTGTCAACATTTTGTCTTTTTTAACTTAAAAAAACACTTATTAGCATACATGCTAAGGCACTATAGATGCATGTCACTAATGAAATTAGGATTAAAAACTATTAAAGAACCAATTGTGTAATTATTGATCAATTCTGTAAATCCTTTTTGATAATAATAGCAGTTTTGGCATTTTACAAAATAGGATGAAAATATACCTTTCGCTGGTTTGTGTCTTATCATTGAGGAAAGGTGATATCCATTTCTGGTATCTTAAATAGTTATGTTACTGAATGGTTACAGAATGGACTGAAGACTTTAAAAACATGCAGTTTTATAAGATAAAAGTTATTTTTAAACTATTTAAATGCTGTATAATTATGACAATGACTGTTTAGGGCTTTTAGAAACACAATAATTAATCATTACCAAAAGAAAAGTTAAATAAAATATTTTGATTACAAAATAATGCATGATAAAAAATATATAAAACTATTACTATTATCTGTTACATCCTTTGATCCATGACAATAAGTAACACCTTGTTAAAATAGTCAAAAATATAGCCATTTGATAAAAAGCTGCAAGATATAATGACATTGCAAACCAAACGTACCTGCTGCAGTAACAGAATGACATACATGTTTGTGTTCTTCAGGGGCTCTCAGAGAAAGTCTGCTCTGTCTGCATTATTCAGCGAGCGATGGCCGGCCACACCCTCTCAGCGAGGAGGATTAGCTCCGCCCACCGAGCGAAACATTGACTTTGAGCTGGATGTGCGTGTCGAGATAGACAGCGGCAAGTGTGTTCTTCATCCCAGCACTCAACCAACGGAACATGAAGACCTCGCTCTGAGAAGGTAAAGAGACACCAGAACATTAGATCATCAAAAAGATCTTTGTTTTATGTTGAATTTAGAAAGCACTGGAGAGTTGAAATTGCTAATCTCTTCACTTTTTTTGTCTTTTTTCTAGTTCAAATATCTAAAAATTCTAAAATCGAGAAGCATTTTCTAGACAAGCAAAACATATTTTCTTGTTTTAAGAAATAATATGTCCAAATTAAGTGAGTTTTTTTTTCTTAAAACAAGCAAAGTAATCTGGCAATGGGGTAAGCAAAACAATCTTTTGTCAAAAAGAAAAACAAGATTATTTTGCTTAGCCCATTACCAGAATATTTTGCTTGTTGGATGTATGCATAAAATATGTTCTATAAAATATAAAGGTATTTTAGCATTAATGTAATCTGGACGAGATGCATTCGCCTTGTTATTATTTTCACATAAACTATCACTGTCAGTCGTGTCATTCAGAATCCCTCTCCCGTGACCTTGTGAGATAATAAAGTGTTCATCAGATGTTAAGTGTGATGACATTTAACGTCCCCAAAAACCTCTATATTCCCATTTAACAAACGCCTCTTATTAACAAACCTCTTTTTCTTGAGATGTTAAGCCTTTAAAATCACAATGAAAACATTTTTGAAAATAATTTTTGTGTGTACCTTGTATTCTTTACGTTGTGGGGACCAAATGTCCTCACAAGTATAGCAATACCAGTAAATTTTGACTTTTTTTTTTTAATTGGTCCCCATGAATCACAAAGAATGAAGTGTTATGAAAATGTAAAAAATCCTATAAAAATCTTTACATCTATGGGAAGTGGCCAAAAAGATAGCTATGTGTGTGTGGAGAGGAAAACATTGAAATATCTTAAGGTTTTGATGAAAACAGTTCTGACTTACTCAGGCATTTTAACAAAAGCCTGTTTAAAAAAAACCTTCAAGACAATTGATGTTGAAGTGCTAAACTGTTAAATCATCTGTAGCTTTTGGCTTCCAAAACTATGTCATCCTTGCAGCAGTCTATTGGTTTGGCTTTCGACAGACGTGTTTCTGTGTATTTAAAATATCTCTCACACTTTTTTTTTTTTTTTGTTCTTCAGGAGTTGTGAGCGGAGCTCGAGAAGTCTGGATCAGGATTCTCCTCCTAAGAAGCGAAAGGTGCAGCCCAGTTTTCCCTCAAGTTCTCATCTGCTGAGTGCCAAGCGAGTGCCCACCTCTCTGCAGAGCAAGAGCAGCGACATCGAGACCACCGTCTTCTACATCCCTGGAGTGGATGTTAAGGTCTGCATTGGACCTCTTCTTCACACAAATATGTGTATTTTCCGGTGGTTAAAGTAAAGCTGCGGCACACAGTAAAATTAATCCCACACTGAGATTTCATTTTTGACATTTTTAAGTGTCAAATAATTATATCAGAACTGATTTTGGTTTGCCACCACATAAAAGTGCATTTAAGCGATTTGCGATAACAAAGCAATAGTTGAACACATCATAAAAATAGTTACTTACACTTGTGTGGTGTAATATTATTGTTGAATGAATCCAATGGTCAACCCAACATTGTCTTTTAGTTTCAGTCTTTCTGAAAATCTAGCTTTCAATCTTTCCTTGTTTGTGATAAATTCTTGGTAAGTGAACAAAGGACTGAGGACTGACACGTCTGGAACTAAAATTATCATAATTTTATTATAAAATTATTAAAAATAAAGTTCATCCAAAGTCATGGTGAAGGCAATTTGTTTTCCACAACTCGACTCTGAAGAGTGTCTGCTTGTCTTCAGTACATCTCTATCATATTAACCTACTTTATGTAGGTAAATCAGTGGAACTGGAGTTTAGAGTGGCATATTCACAGCTTGTTGATTTAGCACATTGGCTTTAATACTGTTGGCTGTTTTTAGACTTAACAAAAGGATTGAGGTCTGAAACTAACAGGATGTTTTATAGTGCAATTGTTTTTTATGTCACAAGATAATGAAGGGGAATTTTAATTTATCAGTTCATGAATCCTTTAAAGGGTATTTCATATAAAAAAAAAAAAAAACATTCTGTTATTGTTCCAGTTTCCAGAGACCTTCATTCGTCTTCTGAATACAAATGAAAATATTTTTGATGAAATCCAAGACTCTCTGACCCTTTATAGATAATAATAATAATAATAATAATAATAATAATAATAATAATAATAATAATAATAATAATAATAATAGTAATAAGACACTGTTTAATGGTCTGTCCCTCTATCTTGCGCGGGAAGTTTATTTTATTGCCTCAAGAAACTCTTGTACAAAAGACGGATGCGGTGATTTGGTTATTATACCACCCCTATCTGGAATGTCTAGAAAATATTACATGTGACTTTAGTGGTTCAACTGCAATCATATGAAGCTCTGTGAATGTATTTGTGCATCAAAAAAACCTGAAATAAAATTCTTTCCTTGCCTCTGTCTTCTCTTCCACCTCAGATTGAGGTGTGTGTTTACCGCCAGCAGTATGAAGTATTTGCCGTTGGAGTCACCAGTACAACACACAAGGATTGTATTGCCTGTAGTAAACGTGCACCCTGACCTGACAAGGAAAACATTTGCAAAAAAGTTTTTTTGGCTCACATAAAAATGTTCTTGGAGCTTTTTAAGATTACAGTTGAACCACTAAAGACACATCAAATGTTTTGACAATGTTTTGGTTCCTTTTCTGTACTGTTACCGTCTCTAGAGCGTTGCTGTATATAGAGGGTCAGAGAGCTCTTGGATTTCATCTAAAATACCTTATTTTTAATTTTAATTCATGTTCAGAAGATTGAAAAGGTTGAAATGACATAATGGTGAGTAGTTAATAACAGAATTTACATTTTTGGTTGAAATAACCTTTTAAATGTCTCTCATTTACACTTGGATTCATGCAACTGACATACCTGATTGGTTACAACACTCTACAATTAAAATAATAGCACCATTAAGATACACTTTTCAACATCTAAAACAACACAACACCCTCTCTCTGTCCGTTTACAGCTACACTACAACTCTAAAACACTGAAGACAGAGTCGCCCAATGCCTCTCGTGGATCCTCCCTTCCCAGAACGCTCTCCAAAGAGTCCAAGCTGTATGGTATGAAGGACGCACCAACACCAACACCAGCACCAGCAGCCTCAGGCCCTGGCAAGACAAACATACTCCTCTCCCCTCCTCCTCCTCCCCCTCCTCCTCTCCCTTCAGGTACACACACACACTCTCTCGCCGTCTGTCGTCGCTGCCGCTGGCCTTCTGCATGCGCTCAAGCTCTTTTTTGTGCTCCACTGTAGAGCATGACTATCAAGGATT
This sequence comes from Danio choprae, assembly GCA_903798125.1. Taxonomy (NCBI): domain Eukaryota; kingdom Metazoa; phylum Chordata; class Actinopteri; order Cypriniformes; family Danionidae; genus Danio; species Danio choprae. The sequence continues at coordinate 1,653,835 of CAIGQW010000302.1, read as the reverse complement.
GATGCTGCAAGATCCTTTTTTTCTGCTGTGTGTTCATGGCTTGGTTTGAGACAAGCTTACATTTAAATTTTTTATTGGCAACAGTTTTGCTGGATTTATTTATTTTTTTTATGTTACTGATCTCAAGTAAAACTAGAAAAAACAATATTATGTACACTACTTCACAAACGTTTGGAGTGGGACAGATTTGTTATATTTTTATGGTAATAGAGGCTACGTTTATTTGATCAAAAATAAATGTAAAGCAGAAACAAATGTTTTTCTGAATATATTTTTCTTTTATCATTTACTTCATATTGCTCTTCAAATCTGACCTATTTTTTTTTCTTTTCTTTGAAACACAATATTTAGACACCTGCGTTCCACAGATTGCACTTTTTACATTTTTTTACAACATTTAATTTCAGTTTACGCTTGTGTTAAACAATTTTGGGGTGTTTTGGCTGCTCTTGTGCATCATGCATATTTTATGCATGCTGGGGGTGCATTAGGCGGTAAATAAATAGTTGCATCTTGATCTGAATCTTTTAATGCACAATAAATTGGCAGCAAAGAAGAATTGTTCTCAACGTTATGTTTATGTGTGCAGCTAAAGGGAAGGCTGGTGTAGGGGTGAAGACGGCTAAGCTGTATGCCTGGGTAGCCCTGCAGACGCTGCCAGAGGAAATGGTCATCAGCCCATGTCTGCTGGACTTCCTGGAGAAAGCGCTGGAAACCATTCCCATCACGCCAGTTGACAGGAACTACACAAGTCAGTGCGGTTTGCAGATTTCACTTTAAGTGTTAAAATACAGAGGATAAAATAAAACATTTTGGCCATGTTTGTGTGTATATTATATGGTGACATTAACTCTTTCTCCACCAGTGTTTTTTTTTTTATGGCCAGCATCTGTCAGGATTTTTGTTGATTTCCACTTAAATTTGATGAATATATCAGAATATATTCTTCTAGGAATATCTGCTATATACAGGGTCTCTGCAGTCTCTCTGAAACATTAAAGTGTTGGCAAACATGCAAAAAAAAAAGAAATTAGTAAAAGGGGCAAACACTTTTTTCACACCACTGAATATAATATATCATATTATATCAAAATAAACAACCAAGCCTCTTCTTTTAATCAAAAAAGCATTTTATTCTATCTTAATGTGTCCGTGTGTTATCTCCACTTGAATGCAGATAGGTTTCATTAAATATGCATATTTTTGAAAAAAAAAAAAAACTGAGAAAAATAGAAAGTAGTGCATTTTCAACATGTATAATAGTATATAATTCACATACACACACAAACACACGTGTGTTTGTGTGTGATAAAACGATGTAAAGAATGGATTAAGCCAAAGGACAGTTGTATAACTCTTCATTTTTACATGTTATCTAAAATAAACTTTCTCTGATTGTATATTTTGGACCCAGGAGTCCCAGAAGTCCAATAACTCATTCAGGACATGTGCTAGGGCTTCCCTTACCATAATATACCTAAAGCATGGATTGCTTTAAAAACTTGTCAATGGCAGGGGAAGCATTTTCATTGAATTGACTAGATATCTTGTCAATGGCAGGGAAATAGTTAATATATATGTTTGTGCAGCACTCAATGTTCATGAAGAAGATGTGGGCCACTTCGACTCTGTGGAGCCTCTAGAGGAGTCTCAGGTCTCTCTGGTGTCTTCAGCTACGTCTCCTTACTCGTCCTTCCCTGTGGATGTGGTAGTTTATGTCAGGGTGCAGGTATGCCAGCGTTCCTCTTAGTAATACTTGCTAGTCTTAAATCTCATAGCGGACTGTTGATTTCATTGTGTTTGTTTCTCAGCCGTCTCAGATCCGCTTCAGCTGTCTCCCCATGTCTCGGGTGGAGTGCATGCTGAAGCTTCCCTCTCTGGACCTGGTCTTTTCCTCCAATAGGGGAGAGCTGGAGCCCACCAGTGCCACCCATCCATCTGAGGGCCAGCACACACCCTCCTCCACACCTCCATCAGTACACAATGCCAACAGAGTGCCTGGAGGTAAAGGTATGAATATAGTTCACTCTAGTAAGAGTTTTCCTCTGTATCAGTAAGCGCCATTTCTGAAGCGCCATTTGTGCTAGTGCACAAGCTGTAAAGGCCCCGCCCTATTCCTTCATTTACATTCGTAGAGACACACAAAAAAAACTTTTTCTCCAGCAAAAAATGTAGTTATATAATATAATAATGATCTGTAAGGTTTTATTTTATTTAAAACTCCACAGACACATTGTGTGGATTTTTGTAAAGATTAACAACAGTTAAGACCAGGGGTGTCCAAACTTTTTTTTTATTTATTTTTTTATGAAGATCCAAAAACCAAACTTGTGGTTGTGGGAAGAAGGTAAATAAACCAAACTGTATGACATTAAAGTTTCCATGAGTAATTTCCTAATTTATTTCCTAATATGTAAAAATAGCTACAAAACATTGCTTTAAATGATGTTAACTAATACAGTATATTTGAATTTTTTTATAATCAAATTATTATAGTAAAAATATAAATAATCCCATTAATAACACAATAGAGCTCATTGCTGAATACACTAAGCTGCATCTGCCTTTAAAAGGTTACATTATATTTGAAATGACAAACTCTGTTAAAGATATTTGCCCCAACCACCTCCCCATTATATTCCCTCTCTTATCAAATGGGATGGTGAGCCAAATCAATGGTTAGCATGGGCCAGCTTTGGCCCTCGTGCCCTAGTTTGGTCATCTCTGGTTTAGACTATGTAAATTTAAGTCTATAATTTTTAATAAAGTTCCCAGCTAAACTATTATAATGGGATTAGGGTTAGTACAGCAAGTTAACATACTTGCAAAGAAATAGTGAGTTGAATGTTGGGGAAGTGTTAACAGATATTAGCCAGGTATGCTAATTAGCATGTAGTTGCCACTTACAATCAACAGAATATCTAAACCCCGAATATCTACTTACCCCAAACTTTTGATCCTTAGTGCTTGTTTTAGTATGTATTATTTTGACAATTAATTGGCCAATGGTTATTTCTTCTATTCCTCAGGAACTTCCACAGGATTAGGCAGTCCTCTAGGGCGGAGTCGTCACCACAGCAGCCAATCAGATCTCTCTGGCCCACCCATTAACTCGTCAGGCCTGAGTTTCACCGCCTGCATGTCAGATTTCTCACTCTATGTGTTTCATCCATATGGAGCTGGCAAACAGAAGTCTGCAGTTACTGGCCTCCCGCCTGGACCAGGACCACTGGGTAAGACATTATTGCTTTCAAGGAAATAATAATGTATTGTGTTATAAAGAGCATTAAAAGATGAGATGTTTTTTTTAAGGATCAGTAGAGGATGAGGCCTCTTCAGTGACGGGCAGAAAAGACTCTCTCTCCATCAACTTGGAGTTTGTTAAAGTCAGTCTTTCCAGGATGAGACGTACAGGATGTCCAGCATTTATTGATACTTTCATTGCCAGCAAGGGTGGAAAAATGGACACAACTTTAATCAATATTTCAGGTGAGATATTCAAAACGAGGTTCTGGGGTATTTTTCAGTATTGTGTAACCTTACAATGATCTTGTATAACTATTGTCTTTTGTGCTTGAAAGTTATGAGGGTGTCCGCTGGGTCTTAAAATGTCTTGCGCTTCAAAAACTAAATTTTAGACCTTAAAAAGTCTTAAATTCACTGAAATATTGGCTTGTAGGTCTTAAATCATTTTAAACAGGTCTTAATTTCCATATGTCCAGTTGTCTATCTAAAGCTACCCAATGATGACACCCATTTAATCACCATTTCATTAAAACTTAACCAAACTCTATTCATAACACTGTTTACCAATATCATTCAATTATCTTCCTTACAATAACATTTGTTTAAAAGTTCTTCATGGTTTTATAGACCGTGTGTGTTAAATTATTTGATGTAGAGAAAATTGTTTGCATATAACTAGGGTTTGCTTGTTTTGACACATTATTTAAAATATGTGGCTAAGAAATGAGTAATTAAAAAAATGCTTACAGGGCAAAAGAAATTTTATTCATAAAGGTCTTAAAAATTCTTACATTTGAAAACCCTGGTTTTAGTGTTAAATGATCCTTCAAATGAAATACAGAAATTATTTATAAAGAAATCACTTAGATTTCGTTTTTTAAAACAATATTAATCATTTTATTTTGTAAGCGTGCATTAATATTAAAGTGACATTAAATATTTTTACATTTGAACTAAACCATTTCTTTAAAAAAATGCTCTTTCTATTTTGTATTATTTAAAGAAATATTATATTACTATTATTTTTCTGTGGTAAATTTCTATTCATCACAGAAGGTAAACAAATATCACAGAAATATTAAGCAGCACAAGTGCTTTCAACAGTGATTATAAATGCTTATTGTGCATTATATCAGTATATTAAAATTATTTCTGAAGGACAGGTGAACATTCAGTTCAGCATTACAGCGTTCTCTTATATATTTTAAGGTAGATGTGTTGTAATATTATTTCACTAATCTTGTTAAGCATAAGATACTTTTACATACTTAAATATTTGAAAAGAATACCAGTTCCAAACTTTTTTTTAGAAATGTAGTCCAAGATGAATATTTCAGTCTGTAACTCTTATGCGTTTGTCTTTTTTTGTAGCGGTGTGTGATATTGGTTCTGCCTCTTTTAAATATGACATGAGACGTCTGAGTGAGATTCTTGCATTCCCACGAGCTTGGTACCGCAGAAGCATAGCCCGGAGATTGTTTCTGGGAGACCAGACAATCAACTTACCAGGTAATGCTTGTATACTCTCATAACTGCAATATTGTGCAAAAGTTTGGATTCACTGTTAAGCTTTTGGAAAAATGGATGCTCCTGTTCACAAGTGTGGCATTTAACTCTTTATAGCCCTTAAAATGTGCAGTCGTTTGGGTTTGACATTTGATTCTGTAATGTTGGGCAGTTTTGATTTATGTGCTGTTGAATGATCATGCTGGCTCAGGTGTGCAAACAATTCCTCCATCACTTTTTTCTGCTGCTTTTTTGCTTGTTTTTCAATTCAGAAGATGTCTAATAGCAACCCCACCATATAACAGTGAAAATTGGTAATTCAACGACAGGGAAGTGTTGTGTTGTGAATGACAGAAAGATTTTTTCAATGCTGTTAAAGAGTTAGTTGACCAGTTATTCAGTAGTACATATTTAGAATATTATTATTGCATATTTTAAAAGCCCTCTTTTTGTCAGAGTTGGAAAATGATGTAATACCAAATTGTGGAAATCACAATTTTAAAGTCCATTTTTGCTATCAGGAGTGACCAAAACACACTTCAGTCTGTTGTTTTCTGAGACATGGAGGGTATTTCATGCAATGTTGTCTAGAAAGAAGAAAACAAACTGGCAAAGGATGCAATAAGCAAAAAGAAAAAAAGTAATAATAATTTGAGGTATTCATCCATTAAAAGTGATAATTCACCTAAAAAATAAAAATAAATATTCCCAGCAAAATGATTTTGAAATCTTTGATTGCATAAATACCACATATGTGCATTCATAATTCTGTTTATGGACATTTTATTTTTATCTATTTTATTTTATTACTATTTATATTCATGTTTTTATTGTCTTTACGTCTGCACTATGTTTGTACTTGCTGTACTGGAAGCTTCTATGTCCAGGACAAGTCTTTGTGTGTGTAAACACACATGGCAGTAAAGCTCTTTCTGATTTTGATTCTAATTGATTATATAAAGTAGACCTGTATTTAAGACTAAAACATTAGACTCCTTCACATAAAAAACAGTCTATAGACTTTTATAGATGACAACAAGCTGTTCACGCATTGTCAGTAAAATGATAATTAATACATGGAAATTATTAAATATAGCCCCTTTAAAATAAATTTTTAATGAAACTTGAAGTCTATGTCCCTCCATTTAAAGTCCATTACTTCAAAACTTTGAAGATTCAAAAAGGTCATAAAGGTCTTAAAAACAAATTAGTATGAATAGAGGGATTTAAACCAAGTAATGCAATCACTTTATTTGATGAACTGAATTAACTCAAGACTGTATCATATCACAAAAACTGAATTAAACCCCCCTGTTTATGTGGATTCCATTTACAATACCTTTATGATAATGAGTTTTTTTTGTTTGTTTTTCTTTACAGATTATACCTTTAAAGGGATAGTTCACACAAAAATGGTCATCGTTTACTCACCCTTGACTTGTTCAGTTTTTTTTGTTTTGCTCAACACAAAATGAGATATTTCGAAGAAAGCTGATCAAATGAAATCATTGACTTCCATAGTAAGAAAAACAAATAATGAAAGTCAATGGCTTCCAGTTTTCTTCAAAATATTTTCTTATGTCTTGGTTTGGAACTAGTCTAGGTGAGTAAATGATAACTGAATTTGCATTTCTGGATGAACAATACCTTTAGGATATGCTTCAGAAACGTGATGAAATTTCACCTGAATGTCTTTACAAAAGCCCGCCTTAAACTTTTCGACAGTGATGTATTTCTGGGTCTGAACATCATGCATATTCTCTGGACAGCATTGATGATATCTATCTTCTGTATGTGTGTGTAGCCTCAGGTCCTGCTACACCAGACTCCGTGGAGAGCATCGCCCAGCACCTTTCCCCTGAATCCAGCCGAAAAGCATATTGGAGGACGTGGGACGGTCAGACCACTCAACACCCTTCCTCCTCCGTCTTCACTGACGCCACACCAAGCCATGCACACCTTAAGTCACCGGCCACCGGACGCACTCGCAGCGTGTCCGACTCCTCAGCACCGCGCAGAGGTACACATGTTGACACACATCCAGCTTTCTGGCTCTTCTAAACGTGCATATCCGCTTAAGTTGGGACCTGTGTTGAGTGTCATTATGAGTTACAAAGTAACTGGTTACTGTAATTAACTTAATTGTAATTAACCCAATAAAAAAGTAAAACAAGGGATTACTTAGTAATTGGCCTTTTATAATGTGCTTGGCATTAATACTGCAAATGAATTCAACAGTTCTGTATGAATCAGTTCAGAGGAGCAGTTAAACACATATTTTGCAGAATAATTCTATTTCTGGACTAAAGAAGGTTACATTTGTAACAATTGCACATGCTTAAACAATGCATTAAGATATTGACAGTATATGGTATGTATGAAATAGGATGTCATGACCTGTTATTCAAATGCTTAAGTTTTACTTTTATTTTAATTTTGAAAGGCAATATTTGACTTAAAAGAAGTAAAAGTAATAATTTTATAGTCTGTGTTGAGATTTTGGTAGTATCGAGTCAAGTAATTAAACTGATTATTGAGTAATTATCTTAGTTAAAATTACATTTTAATAACTTAAATTAAGTAATTATTTTTTTAGCAATTATTTTTCGTTTACTAAACTCTCTGCTGCGTGGAAGATCCCAATGTTTAATGATTTTTCAAATCTGAATCACTGTCTGACCATGTTTGCATGAATATAAACATTATGATCATGATTTTAACACACTGTTAGTGTATATTAATACCATTTGTTGTTCACTAGCATCTGATAGAGTGTTCGTAACATCAAAATGAACAAGTGTATTAAATCAGTTGTATTTGTTTCTGCAGACTCTGTTACCAAGACCTCCACCCCGTCGTTCCGGAATGGGAAAGCAGCGGCGCAGCAGGGTTCACCGTGGGAGACACTGGTGGTGTTCGCCATCAACCTAAAACAGCTTAATGTCCAGATGAACATGAGCAACGTCATGGGCAACAATACGTACGATCGAGCAGCTGAAATGATTTGATTTCTGCATCTGGTTAATAGGGCTCAGTTTGATGACTGTTTTACATGCGTGTGTTTCAACAGTTGGACGACGAGTGGGCTGAAGAGTCAGGGCCGTCTGTCAGTGGGCAGCAACAGAGACCGTGAGATCAGCATGTCTATTGGACTGGGACGCTCCAAGCTGGATTCCAAAGGAGGAGTGGTGGGTGGAAACATTGATGTCAACACGCTGGAGATGGTCTGTAAGTATGATTTTATAGATGCACATTTTGTGGCACAATATCAACAATTGCGTAATACGTTTGAACTAATTATATATCTAATTTTATCATAGTTCTGTGGTCAAACTAATTAAAAAGATTTTCTCCTTGGCCATTCACTGCCATAAGATGCCATTGTTGGATAGCTTATAAAAGTAAATATTTTGGCATTAAAATAAGTGCATAACAGTTTTATTGTTCCCATGTTGTGGCTGAAAAAAATGTTTACAATAATATAATTTAGTGTATTTCATACATAAGTTTAAATAATCATTTAAATTACTGAGGTACAATTCACTCAATATCTGTTGGTGAATCTGTGTACATAATAATGTTCATGGGTAGTTCATATCAATAAATGAATGTCATTAAACAATATTCTAGTAAAACGTATTTGATTTTGTCTTTATACATATTGTTTTGCAGTTTTGAAAGTTTGTTTTACAGATGACAAAATCAAGATACCAGTGCTAATGTTAATTATTAAAAAAATAATAATGCTGTAAATGGGGTAACATGGTTAGAACCTCACAGCAAGAAGGTTGCTGGGTCAGTTGGCATTTCTGTCTGGAGTTTGCATGTTCTCCCTGTGTTCGTGTGGGTTTCCTTCCTCTGGGTGCTCCGGTTTCCCCCACAGTCCAAAGACATGCGCTATAGGTGAATTGAATAAACTAAATTGGCCATAGTGTATGTGTGTGAATGAGTGTGTATGGATGTTCCTCAGTACTGGGTTGCAGCTGGAAGGGCATCCGCTGTGTGAAACATATGCTGGATAAGTTGGCGGTTCATTCCACTGTGGTGACCCCTGATGAAAAACGGCACTAAGCCAAAGGAAAATGAATGAATGAATGCTATAAATGACATTAGTAAATCCCATGACGTGTGCTTTTTCTTTGTGTTATTGAATAGTTTTGCTTATAGATGCAAATAGATGAACAATCCCTGTCAAAAACAAATCTGCAAAAACAACTTGTGCACATTACTATTTTGGTAGTCAAGTCGTTGTGCATGCCTGTTGACTGATCACACAATACACACACATTCATGTTTGTTTTTGTAGTTTAGATGATAGTGACATTGTTTTCAAAAAAGCTAATTGAAGGGGTTTTCCAATGTTTGCATTTGTAGGCTGCACAATATATTGTTTCAGAATCGATATCGCACTCGCAGTAGTCACCGTCACAGTATCTGCAATGTTGAGTTGGGATTATAGTTGATCAACAACGGAGACTGTACAATGTTATTTTACATTATGTTTGATTATTCAATTACTGTACCTGAATATCTGACTACTGTTTGACTCTCCGTAAAGCACTGCATATGTCACTTTTATTTTTGCTCTATCTTATTTATTTTTGCAATTTGTTTGATTCACTCCACTACAAAATTACCCCAATCAATCTAAATTCATGATTTGCTTCCTAATAGAGCTATTCAAGTCATCTGCAGAAATGATATTCATATCGCAATATATACTCAGAAAAATTGTTCCAATATCGTGCAGCCCTACCCAAAATACTGTTGACATAATTAAACAGCAAGAGTGCATAAAATATTGTAATTTACACACCCCCTTAGTCAGCCTAAACCCAGTCTGCTTGCATTTAACTGCCTCCATCCACCTTAACAGCTGATGGATTAAACCAAGACCCTGTCTCACCTTTTTTCCACACTCAAAAAAAAAAGACTTTTGCTGCTTTTTCAAACAACCTTTTTTAAAATGAGTTGAAACAACACAGTTCTTCTCACTTTATGTTCAATCCACTTAAATTTGTAAGTTAACTTAATAGATTTGTGTAGGGACAATATGAAGAAATTGTGTGGAACCCAGCATTTCTTTACAGTGCACTATCCATTACACTTAAATGTGCATCCTAATATTTTAATAAGATCTATCGTTGTGTCACCCATTTCATTTAAGGGAAATTTTATACAGATGTATCATCCATTTTTTAAAATTCTATTCTAAAATGGTGTTTGGTCTTCATCGTCAGTGACGGATAACTGTTCTTCTAGCTCACATTTCAGAACATCCAAACCAGCAGCCCAGTCATAAGATCCAGATCACCATGGGCTCCACAGAAGCCCGTCTGGACTACATGGGCTCCAGCATATTGATGGGCATCTTTAGTAACGCTGACCTGCAACTCCAGGATGAGTGGAAGGTGAACCTCTGCACAGCCGAGGCCAGTCTATCTGAGAAAAGGTAAGTCAGAAATCCCCAATAATCACATGAAGGTAACGTAGCTGTAACTTTAACTAATGTTCTCTGATTCCCAGTGAGATCTTTGTGCACGGAGACCTGCAGTGGGACATTTTCCAGGTGATCATCTCCCGCTCCACCACTCCTGACCTGATAAAGATCGGCATGAAGCTGCAGGAGTTTTTCACACAGCAGTTTGACACCAGCAAGCGAGCCCTGTCCACCTGGGGCCCAGTGCCCTACATGCCCCCCAAAACACCAGTCATCAACACAGACAAGGGATCTGCTGAACTCTGTTAGTGTGCTTATGGCAAAAGTCCAGTTTTGTGTATTATGCCTTTTTTCCACTGAGCGGCACGGTACAGTACAATTCAGTATAGGTCACTCTGATCAGGCTTGTGTTTGCCAACAGTAATCTTATTTGGTAGACGTTGGTACCAAAGCAAAACCCAATTTTGGTACCAAAGCAAAACTCAAAAACCATACTAATTAATCAACACTCTGTTTTTATTAAAGGAATTGAGCAACATTTAAACGGTTTAAAACATTATCCTTTTCCATTATCCATTTTTTTTAACTTTTTTTTAAAACATTATTAATAATTTTTTTATTAAGAGAGAGAGCATAATTCTTATTTTACATGTCAGAAAGTGTTTTAAAATAATATTAAGTCAAAAATCTGAAAATAAGTAGTATTGTGTATAGTTAATTATAGTACAAAAAACCATACAGTTTCAGTTCTAATTTTGTTATGAACAACATACAGTAGACCTATACGTCTCTGACCTTAAGCCAATACCAATTAAATGGCTTATTTGAAACTACTTCTCTCATTTAACAGAAATGTATATGTAATATTTATTATAAAAACAGAGGCTATGTACTTCTGGTGTGTTTGAGGTAGAGTTAAATAAAAAAAGAGTAAAATAAATAACAAGTGAAAATAAATAAATAAATAAATAAATAAAGAGTGCAATAAATAAATAATTAAATAAGGTAATAAATTGCGGGAGCGGTTATTTGCTGAATAAAACCTGGCAGGAACAGGACTGATAAAACAGCACAGACCTGTACTATAGTTGCCGTGTCTCAGTGCTGAAATGATGGGAGCACTCACTGCTCAGCTTTTACTTTAAGGACCTTGGTATTACCGGTACTTAAGAAAACCTGGTGCCTTATTGTTGTTGTTTTTTTATTATTTATTTATTTTTTTTACCAACTTGGTACTGAAGTACCTTTTTTTTGACAACACTATTGTGATTTATGTCATTCATACTTGTAGAAGAAAGACGAATGGGCTGTTTACATATTGCGTCTTTTGTACACTCAAGTTTATTATTTTAAATATAGTTGAGCGGCAAACTCTGGCAAATAGAAAGAGGAGGTGACGCCACTTGTGCTTTATGCACACTTAAAATTAAAAGTAAGATAACTATACTTAAGATTTCTTGAAAAAAGAGAACTTACGAAGGCTTAAGTAAAGTAAGAAGGTTTAAAAATAAGTATTATAACACTTATTCCAAGCAGTGTATTTAGTCTAATTATCTTAAAACTAGCTACTTAACTGCTTTTTAAATAGTTTGTTTTTCTTATTTTGTGTGCAAATGTTTTAAATTCCTCTTAATTTAAGAGTTGTATATTCCGTCTTAAAATGAGTCACAGCATTTAAACAAAACATCATTATTATATGAATTAAATCAGCACATACATGCATATTGTATCGTTTTTAAATTCATATTAAGACTTGACAGTAGTTACAATGCATATTATTACTTGTTGCTTCTCAAAATACTGAAGCTTACTGCAACAAAACATATTTTGGCACTAAAGAACAATCATAAATGTCATTGAGCATATTTTTAAATGGGCAAACTTAAAACAAGTTATTACAGCTAAATTAAAGTCTTAAAATACATGGCTAATCTTAAATCACTTCCTTGATTGTAATTGAGCAAAATTTGCAGGTAAAATACCTAACTAAGCTTTACCAACTAAGAAAAAAAAAAAATCTTAAAGCACAATCTGATCTTGCACAGTATTGTATTCTTGTACAAGATCTATATGATATTTTGGCTTGAAATAAGATTGTAATTTTTGACTAAGGAGTTTTTGCAGTGTAGCATTTAGCAGCAAGTCCAACTCCATCCTTTCGGTACCATACTGTTGTGCTAAACACCTATATGAAAGGGTCCCAAGTGGAAGTGGAAATGGAAATAAACTGTACATTTCGTATGTAGTCTACCACACTGTACCACTCAGTGGAAATGAGCCATCAACATTTGTATTTAAACAAACACGAATGTTTGTTTTTCTCTCAGATATGGATGCAGCTCATCACAGGCACTGGCCCAATGTGTTGAAGATGGTGGCCGGATGCCACATTTCCCTCTTCCAGATGCCTCTCCCAGAGGATGCCGTGCAGCTGGGGGGCTCTATGAGTCTGCATGGAAACCACATGACTCTGGCTTGCTTCCACGGACCCAACTTTCGCTCCAAGTCCTGGGTGTTGTTCCATCTGGAAGAGCCCAACATCGCCTTCTGGACTGAAGCACAGAAGATCTGGGAGGACGGTACAGACACAGTGCTGCTGTTTTTATCATTCCCTTATCCACATAAGACTGCTGTGTTTCAAATTTTGGGTTGCACTTCCAGTTTGGTAAACTTCCATTCAAATAATTGAATTTTTCAGACCATTTTAAATAATAAGGTTGTTACAAATAATTCATATACATGAAGGGAGAAGTTCATTTGACGTGGTTTATATGTCAAATGTTTATATGTCATGAAAATAATGTTACTCTTGGTGTTTAAAGTGACATTAGTATCACAAGCACCTCTGTGGCCAAAGCTTTTTTGAGTTTCTCTTTGTATTCCATACAGTACTATAATATTCAATAGCTATGTTTCCATCCAAATATTTCTATAAGTCTGGAATATGGCATAAAACATTTGTAAATAAAACACTGTCTCTATCCAAAGAGTGAAAGAGAACAAAATCGTCACTTCCTGTTAAATGGGGACAAATATCAAAAAGAAAAATGGTATTTGCTGCATTAGGAGAAGCCAGTGTGGGCCTTTTTTCTTATATAATAAATCACTGGTGCCTTAAAAGACAAAGATGGAATTGAAGACTGCACTTTAGAATGATCAAAACAACATTTCAGATGTTTTACAATGTGGTCGGACTGCTGTTTTGTCCATTTAATGGTGTCTCATCGCGCCCATTTTTGTTATCACATGATCTGTTAAACCAAAATCACATTACATTTTTGATGCGCATGCTGGAATTTGTTCCGTAAAAGGGTTTCCATTGTAATTTATGCGTAATTTGAAAATGTATGCACATCTGGACATTTCCATTAAGCATTTTTTTGCGATATTCCAATATGCGCCTAAAAATAGGTGGATGGAAACATACAGTGCCTATAGAAAATCATCATACCCTGTGAAAATCTATCATTCACATGCTGCTTTCAAAAGACCTTTGGGATAAAGTTGTAGAAAGGCACAGGTTAGGAGAAGGCTACAAAAACAGTTCAAAGGCTGGAAAAGTTATTTGGATTGTGATTTAATTTTAGGCTATATGACAAATAAAGTAATTATTTCAAAGGGGTATGATGATTTTCTATAGGCACTGTAGCTAATAAAAATTCATAATATTGCTGTGGGAAAAACTTGTCTTGAGTTTTTGAAAGTAATTTATTAACTCTAATAAGCTGCCTATTGACATTTTACGGATAATCTTTGTGAGGAACATAATGCCACCTCATTTCTTTCAATCACTTCATTAATTGTTTACAGTTTAATGGAAGTTGCTCCCATAATTCACACAATGCATTATGAGGTCTTGGAAAAAGGTGCGTAGGAATTGTCCAAACTTATTTTCGGAGGATTCCTGTCTTTCAAAGTAAATTTTTAATCCTAATTAAACACCAATCCATTAATTAAGATCTTCAGACTCTTGGAAACTTTATGACATGTGTATTATCTATGGTGGGAACTCATTTCGGCAGTTCTCCAGGAGCAAGTTTAAACACCTCTGCTTCTAAATTGATGGTCTTTATTGTGACACACCAATTGAATTTTTTTCCATTTAGGCTGCAGTGATGATTCTACATACATAGTTCAAACTTTGGACTTTCACCTTGGGCATAATACCATGGTCACCAAGCCTTGTGGTGCTTTGGAGAGCCCCATGGCGACCATCACTAAGGTCACCCGTCGTCGACATGAAAACCCCCCGCATGGAGTGGCTACAGTCAAAGAGTGGTTCAATTATGTCACTGCCATGAGGAACGAAGGTAAATGTTGCACACTTAGTAGCTCTGTTCTGAAATGTAGTAGGCTGCTCTGCTGTCTGTTCCCTACATAGACAGCTGCCTTCTCAGGGATTAAATTGAGCCTCAGTAGTGACTTGGCAATTCTGTAAACAGTGCTCCTCGCCTAGGGGTGTTGCAGTTTATTGGTATTTATGGTAGCCATGATATTTTTATTAAAAAATATATTTTATTAACTGTTAATTATCACTAACTGGTTGATATTGACCAGTGACACCCCTAACTGGTTGATATTTTAGCACCAGTAACTAGATGACATGTGCTAAAAAGTAAATAAACAGCCTCTGATTTGGATTGGAGCTGAATAAATAAGCTTTCCATTGATGTATGGTTTGTTGTGATAGGAAAATATTTTGCTACTATTTAAATATCTGAAAACTAAGGGTTCAAAAAAATCTAAATACTGAAAAAAATCACCTTTAAAGTTGTCTAAATGACGTGCTTAATGTGTATTACTAATCAATATTACATTGTGATATATTTACAGTAGGAAATTTATGAATGTCTTTATGGAACTTAATATTCAAGTGATTTATGGCATAAAAGAAAAATCTGTCATTTTGACCCATACAATGCATTTTTGGCTATTGCTATACAAATATAATAATACATATTATATATAATTTGAATGATATGAATTTTTTATCTAACTTTGAGTAAATCATTGAATGAATCGCCCATAAAGATTTCACTGGATGAATCAGCATTTGTGAAGAATCTCTTAAATGTGTGTTTTACAAGCAAGCAGGAAGGCAAGCGGATTATAAGGATGTGGATTGTAACTGCGATCACATTTATAATCCATGTGTTTTGGTACAACGCAGCAATATAAAAGTACTTTTTTCATTTAATTTGTTGCATTGCATTATGGAATTAAGTTCGCAACACTTTAGAATATAGGCAAAATCATAATCTAATTTGTAGCACGTCTGTGATTTCTTACAATGGTGTCACTTGGAACAGAGCCATTCTGCTGTCATTTAGTTTTTTTAATTGATGTTTATTAATCAGAGATACAGTATTAAATATAAAGAATCAATAAGATGGTTTAGAATTGAAGCACAGATCATTCATTTTTTATATAATAAAAATAATAATATTAAGATAAATAGAATAAAATGATAAGGAATTCTAAGATGCTGTGCAGATAAATATGTAAATGCAAATATGCAAAAGGTACAGCAGTAATAATAATAAAAAGAACATCTAATGTTTTCTGTGCTTCTCCATTTAGGCAAGGAAAATAGGCCAGGTGTTATTTGTTTTATCATTTTATCCCATCCTTTATAAAAAAACAATGTTATGTGACAGGAAGGGGTGCCAATATGAACATTTTTCTTGAAATAACCCTCTGCTTTCCTGTGTCAGAGCTGAATTTGCTGCGAAACGTGGATGCATACAACTCTGAGAGTGGCACAGCAGCAAAGAGCTCCAGCCTCCTGAGCGGCTTCAGGGGCTCTTCCAGCTACAACCACGAAACGGAGACCATCTTCGCCCTTCCCAAAATGCAGCTCCAGTTCAAATCCATCCATGTACAAGACCCAGAGGAACCGTCGCTCAGCGGTACAAACGGACCCATTTTCATACTCTGCTAATGTTGCTAGACGCTCTGACCTTTGCATTATGACACTGAGTGCTGTGAATTCACTGACCCTATTACAGATGCCAACAGCAAACCCAAAGTGGAGTGCAGTGTGGTGACCGAGTTCACCGATCACATCTGCGTCACCATGGATGCAGAGCTCATCATGTTCCTGCATGACCTGGTGTCGGCGTACCTGAAAGAAAAGGAGAAAGGTGAGATGATCAAGTCAAGGTTCACTCCATTTCCTTTTCTTCAGAAGTAGCACTACATGCGCAAAATCAAATGGCGAATTGATATATGCCTAATGAAAGCGTGTATTGCTCATATATTGCAAAAGATATTTACACTCTCACGAGGCAGTTTTTCATGCGATCTGAAAAGAATATTTAGCAAATCTGCAATGGAATTTTCTTTTCTGATTTATTAGTCATGTGGTATACATGAAAAGTCATATGATCATTTCAAAAATTGCTTATTAAACTGATTAAAGACCATAATAATTGCAATTACAATATTAAGATTCCAAGCAGTAGAGAAATGCCATCATTTACCAATACTTGGAGGCAGACATGAATGAGAAGGGCTTTGTGGCATATCTTACAGTCCACATGGAAAATCCTAAAGCCAGAGTGTATTCCAGAGAAGAGAAAACTTGGCCTCGGCTGTGCAGAGGTTAAACTTCCACTGGTGGGAAAAGTGTATTTCGATCAAGTGGAATTTTTTTTACAAGATGCACTGACACAGTTTCAATTTGAATTTACTGGAACTTCTATGTTAAGCTACAATCTACATTGTAAAAGCGCTATAGAAATAAAGATGAATTGAATTGAATAGCTTTATTAAGTCTTTAATTCTTCAAATCATAAATCATATTAATCTAATTTTAATTGCATGACACTTGTTAATAAAATGTATAGAACACTTTAGGTGTGTTCTAAGTACCAATTCATACTACTAACTAATGTCTTTTTAGTTATTACCTGGCTATTATTAAAATATATTAAAATATTCACTGTTTATTAGTATTTATAAAGTACGATCTTATTCTACATTCCTAATCCTACCCAATAGCTAAACCCAACTACTATCTTATTATTATTAAGCAGCAAATTAGTAGTTTATTGAGCTAAAATTCTTAGTTAATGGTTTGGTAACTGGAAGAATTGTGCCTTAAAGGGATAGTTCACCCAAAACTGAAAATTCTATCATCATTTACTCATCCTTCACTTGTTTCAAACCTTTCTTCTGTTGAACACAAGAGAAGTTATTCTGAAGAAAAATGGAAACCTGTAACCATTGACTTCCATAGTGGCAAAAACAAACACTGTGAAAGTCAATGGTTACAGGTTTCTTTAGAATATCATCTTTAGTGTTTGGAAGCACATGAGGTTGAGTAAACAGTGAGTAAATTAATTAATAAAAACTATCCCTTCAAAACAAAGTGTGACCATTTTTTATTGATGTTTAGAAAACATGACAAACGTTTTGTGTAATTTTGTAATAGAAACACTCCTGCTTAAGTGAAGTGTGTGTTTTTGTCGCAGCTCTCTTCGCACCGCGCATGTTTGCGTCTCGGCCTGGCCAGAAAAGCCCGACGACGCAGCAGGACGAGGCTTCATCTGACAAGAAGGAGAAGGAGAAGGAGAAAGAAGACGGAGTCAACTACACCACAGTGGACTGGAGAGAGTTCCTCTGCAACACGTGGCATCTGGAGCCCACACTACGGTAACACTGCAGTCACAGGACCTCAACATTTAACACACAGGCCCTTTTTATACTTCAAGAAAACGTTGGGAAATATTGGGGGGAATAAAACAAACAGTCATGGTAGTAAGAAAAATAATACTATGTATGTCAATGGATGCTTTCTTACAACATTCTGATGTGTTGTCTTTGATGAATATGAGGTAATTATGAGATAGCCCCTCCGTCATGCCTACTCAATACTTGGCCTGTTTTAGGCATGATTAACTGCATATTTTAAAAATCTTTAGATATAACATTGTTTCAGTTTTTATTTAGATACGTTTCTCAGTTAATGCATCTGAAAAGTGCATTGAAGTTGTAATATTGTGCGAGTGCTGTAAGCTCTCAGTGGAGCAACATCGATTTCTCCCCGAACTTGATCAGAAAGTTGATTCATTCAGCGCTTCTCTGCGGCCAAGCTTTGACTGACATCGTTTATGTCACACATCAGTGTAAAACAGAGGTAAACGAAAGATTTTTTTCTTGCAATATATTATATTGTTGGGGTATGATGAAAGATACTGTAAAACACATTTAAATGTCTTATGAAGTCATTCAGCTTGTAAAAAGATTATAACATTTACCTCAGCACAGCTATTCCATGTCCATAAACTTAGTCAACAGCATCTATCCCTAAAAAGCTTTTCGTCTTCTTCTTCGTCTTCTTCTTCTTCTTCTTCTTCGCTATTTAGGTATAAGTTTTACTATATTTTAGCAGAAATCACTATACTGCATACTAAACTGATAGCTGAGACACTATATTTATTAAAATAGTGAATGTAAATCCTTTAAATAAATACGTTATTTTGTCGATATTGCACATCCTAATGTATATTTTTCATTTATAATTTTCATTTCATTGGGTCTTAAAAATTCTTCAATTTAATTGTGAATAAATGTGCAAGATCCCTGCTGGTGTTCATGTACTTACGGTGTACACTAGGCTATCGGAAATGTACCCGGGCGGATGGCCGATGATTTATATATATTTTTGCTTTGAATTGTATACTTTTAAGACTATAATATGAACAAAATATAAACACAAGACCAATCCTGAATAAAAGACAACAAGCTGGCAAAAAATTCAATTCAATCCAGAGTTCAATAGTAATGATGTAGGCTGCTACCATAATGGGACATTTATTTAAAGAAATTTCAGTCACACTTTAAAATAAGGTGTCATTAATGTTAGTTAATGTAATCACTAACATAAACTAATAGTGGACAATACATGTACAGCATTTATTAATCATAGTTCTACATAGTTACTAAAGCATTATTAAAATCCAAATTCATCCTTGTTAACATGAGTTAATGCACTGAGTTACTATGAACTAACAATGAACAACACTGTTTTCATTAACGTTAACTAACATGAATAGATACTGTAATAAATGCATTGTTCATTGTTTGTTCATGTGAGTATAACTATTAACTAATATTAACTAATACAACCTTAATGTAAAGTGTTACCAAAATTCCTTTAGTCCAATAAGTCAACAAAATGAAATTAAATTCAAAGCAAATTTCTTATACAACAACATTAAAGTACACAGGTCTCATTAATGGGTGCAAATTGATTTAAATCAATATCACATATAATCAAATCACATATAAACCAAATTTATGCTGATGTCATATCTTGCTCTATGGAGAAAATAGAAAATGATTTGATTGTAGCTTAATCAGAACAGGTTCAACAGCGCAGGGGAGTCTGATTTGTTTGAAGAGTCATATTTCGATACAACACTGGCCCTGGCCCGGTTGGAAGAGGTGGGCCAGAGAGTGGTTCGATTTGGCTCAGTGGAAACGTCACCTTTTTTCATATGAATTTATTCCTCATTCTTTCTTTTCAATTATCGCAAACTGTCATAATTTAACGTTTTAAACGTTTAACGGCATTGTGTGTGACTCATCATTCCAGAAATGCTTTAATTAACGTCACAACAATTACATCAAGTAACCACAAGTTCTTATCTGTCATTCTTATCTGTCACTGTGCTGTTTATCTGTCATGACAAATAGCAGGAAATGGAGACATGCGTCAGAGCAATCCGCTTGTTAAGTGTGACATCACATGAAGTGGCTTCCGGGTCCAAGCGTTTTATCTAACTGTATGGGGAGACTCAACAAATGGTAATAATAAACGTTTACAAAGCTATGTAATACTTTGGAAAATCACGATCGCAGTATATATGATTGCCAGAAAGTGATTAATCTTTTATAAATTGTTAAAAAAAAATGATGTCCGTGATGCAGCAAGCCCAGAGACTGTTGTGTACACCGAGATTTTATATAAAACTCACTTTAATGTGTGATATGACTAAAAAAAGTGGCCATAAACAAATATTTTCTGAATTCAAATGAGTAGCAACTTGGACCCGGAAACATTATTCCATACGTCACCGTTACGTCACGACTTAAGCAGAGAGAGAGCAATCTCTGTGGCTCTGACACACACGTGGGAACGGTGGGTGGAGAGAACCAGCTCATTTGCATTGAAGGCACAGGCAACAAAAACAGCTACAGTGTGCTCAGAGTTAAAAATCCCCATGTTCAGAAAGGCCTCATAAATAATCTGACGGGTATTTTGAGCTGAAACTTTACAGACACATTCTGGAGACACAAAAGACTTGTCTTAAATCTTAAAAAAGGGGTCAAATATGTGCTCTTTACAGTCAGTAATGAACTGATTTGATGCATTGATTGTTTCAGGTTGATCTCGTGGACGGGCCGTAAGATCGATCCGGTAGGAGTGGACTACATTCTGCAGAAGCTGGGTTTCCATCACGCCAGAACCACAATCCCCAAGTGGCTGCAGAGAGGAGTGATGGACCCTCTGGATAAAGTCCTGTCTGTTCTTATCAAGAAACTGGGCACGGCTCTGCAGGACGAGAAGGAGAAGAAAGGGCAAAGAGACAAAGACGAGCATTAACTTCAATGCATTCATACATTTCCGCTATCTGGAGCCATTACGTTCTTTTTTCCCCCCCTTGTCTGAAACCACTGGATTTGTCGCATTCTACTGTACAGCACACTAAAACACTGCTATTCTGTGTGAATGTTTGCTCGGGGCCATTGCGTTTGGACGACTGAAAGTGTTCCTTTTTGATCTTGTTTGATTTTATACGTTTTAAATTTGCTGCTGAACGTCATCTGGACTTTTAACATGCACTTATAAGTCACTGACACTAACAAGCGGCGCGCAGTGATCTTAAAGCTACAGTATATACAGGTTTACATGAGGAGCGTCCCGTGTTGTTTCTCTGAGGTGAATGTTGCCAATCTAGACTTTTTAAAGCCGTTTTAGTGAACGTTTTAAGAGCGCCGGTGACGTGTTTGTTCTTTCAGCCAGCGGTGGAAGAGAGCGAACATCCCGAAGCCCAATTATTCCTTTGAGAGTGACCAAATTTTTTCTGATGCCTGCTTAGCAACACGTTTTGAGGAGGGGTGATGTAGTGTAAAAAAACCGCCTCGTATATTCCTGTGAATAATACATCCGAGACCTCAGATTATGCTGTGTAAATGTGAACTGGCCTATAAAGCGAGGCTCTAACTTATGATGATAATAATAATAGTAGATCATGGAAATGTAAATATCTGAAAATGCATAAGCTGTTACCCATGTTAGGCCTGTGGTGATAGTGGTTTTTTTTTTTTTGGCTTTTTCATAATATGTGCAATAGACCGTTGTATATACTGAGGTAAATATGTTCAATGTGCTGATTTCTTAACTGAATTAAATCATTACTACTAAAATGAATGAGACCTGCAGGTGAGTCTTTTCTCTTTGGTTATGCTGTCATTTATCGCTCATTCGTTGATCTGGAAATGTAAGGTTGCCATATGGATCGTAATTCATTATTAATATTTGTGTTTAAAGGCTATTTTGGTGCTTCAATATGGATAAAAATAGCATAGAAATATTTGCTGCTTTTGCAGTATTTATGAATGAAACTAAAGCTAAATGTTAAACAAAAAAAAAAAAAAACAAATCATAAAGTACCATTTCTATTAACGGTTCAATTCATCTTTACGTCCATCCTGGAGAAGCTGCAGGTGTGAGTAGGTCACCGGCGGGTGTACAGGCTGGCCCACAAGATCAATACGGAGACTCGTCTGTTACTGGGTCTTTCAGGAATCAGTCTCATGCTCTTCACTCCTCCACAGCATCTGCTCGGGATACGGCCTGGTCCAGGGTTATGGAGACCTCTAGAAGTCCTCTATGGTTGGCATCATCTCTTCACAGGACTTGAATCACATCAATGGCGCTGCACAATCTCTAGAGGCCTCGGGATGAGTATCCCCAGGTGGAAACCGAGAACAAAGAAACAATTAGCGTAGCTGCAGTTCATAGTCTATTTAAACAAGAGATATTAAATATTAGGGCCTCACGGTGGCGCAGTGGGTAGCACGTTCGCCTCACAGCAAGAAGGTCGCTGGTTCGAGCCTCGGCTGGGTCAGTTGGCGTTTCTGTGTGGAGTTTGCATGTTCTCCCCGTGTTGGCGTGGGTTTCCTCCGGGTGCTCCGGTTTCCCCCACAAGTCCAAAGACATGCGGTACAGGTGAATTGGGTAAGCTAAATTGTCCGTAGTGTATGAGTGTGAATGGGTGTGTATGGATGTTTCCCAGAGATGGGTTGCAGCTGGAAGGGCATCCGCTGCGTAAAACATATGCTGGATAAGTTGGCGGTTCATTCCGCTGTGGCGACCCCGGATTAATGAAGGGACTAAGCCAAAATGAAAATGAATGAATATTGAATATTAATGGTAAAAAGGTGCCTTACTAGTGCAGCAAACTAGTGCCTTATTACCGGCTTATTATTAAGATAATACCTCCTTATTATTGGCTGTTTATTAGCACTTGTAAAGTATGATCTTATTCTACACCCCTAAATCCTACCCAATACCTACCCCCAACTACTGCCTGATGAAGAGGCATAATTAATGATTTGTTAATAGCGAGAACTGTACCTTAAAATAAAGTGATTGAATATTTGTGGAAATGATCACATTTATGAACACATTTATTGCTAAAACCAGAAGTCATAAATCGCAAGTTTTTGTTTCTGTACTATAAATAATAGTGGGATTTAAATAATAGTGTAAATATATATGTGTATAGTAAACATAATTTAACAGAATTATTATACGTCATTGATTTATACACTGGTGCTTTTTGATTTTTTTTTACATAATTTTGAGAAAATTCATACACATTTGAAAAGAAAATTGTGGATTTGGTTTTTTTTGTAATTTAGTCATAAATATAGTCTGTTGAATATCAAGTAATATGATGATTGTATACTTAATGCATGTTTTTTTAAATACATTTTCTTCCATCTTTAGTCCATATTACCTATATAAAGATAAAAAATTCAAGCATGCAAACTGAGTATGTGAAGGAATAATGTGAGGTGCTCTATCGCCCCCTTCTGTATAACTGGCGAACATGAACTTTTCTGTAACTGTACTCTATACAAATACACGTAAGATGAGGTGAACAATGAAATATGACAAAAGACTGACACACAATAAACTAAAACCCCACCTGCGTCTTTCCACACCACCACCAGTGTGCAGCATCCACTTGGATGATGTGATGGCAGCCACAGGACAACGGCGCCAGTGCACTTGGCACACACCAGCTATAGGGGGAATGGAGAGACAGTGAAAGAGCCAATTTGGTGGATGGGGATGATTGGGAGGCCGTGATCGGTAAGGGCTGATGGAGGGAATTTGGTCAAGATACCAGGGTTACAACCCTGCTCTTTACAAGAAATGCCATGAGATTATTTAATGACCAGAGTCAGGACCTCAGTTTTATCTCATCCGAAAGACGGCCCTCACTGACAGTATAGCGTCCCCTTCACTATACTGGGGCATTAGGGCTCACACAGACCCCTGCTGGCCTCACTAACACCACTTCCAACAGCAACCTAGTTTTCCCATGTGGTCTCCCATCCAGGTACTAACCAGGCTCAGCCCTGCTTGGCTTCAGTGAGTAACCGGTCTGGGCTGCAGGGTGATCTGGCTGTGGTTAGTAATAAAACAAACATAATACAGATGTACAAATTTCCTAAGCTTTTTTTTTCTAATATAAAAACAAATTCAAATTTGTTACAAATCCATATTCTAATGGATAAAATTGTTTTGTAAATGTACTAATCCCAGTTAACAGAATGCCCATGATCAATCTTGAATCAGGAATCTTTTGGTAGGCCTACTACTTTGGCTAAGAAAGATATAATAGAATAAAAATATTAAAACAATAAGCCCATTAAACAAACACCGTTCATTTAAACTGTTCACATTCACACAGCCTACGATGACTTTATTGTATGTTGAACAACAGCTGAAAGGGTTATTGTTTGAACGGTCCGAAATAATCATTTAGCGTAAGTGTATCAGTCTTCTGATCGCTGCAAGCCAAATCAAGTCAGTTCTTCTACATTGAAAGAAAAATAAAATCTCAGAGGATTTGATTCCTCTTGATGGAATCGCTTCCCAGCCTCGCAATCAATTCTCAGCGCCTCAGAATCAACTAATCCATTCTTCTTGGAATCAGTTTCCATCCCAGCAGTCTGATATTGATCTGGAGTTTTAATATGGGGCTGTCACTTTCCCTGTTTGCTTGAATTAGGGTATTTTAACCATTAATTCCCCAAATGATTTGCTTTATAAACGACTCATTATTCGGTTAACGATGCTCGTTAAACAACCAGTTAGACCCATAAAGAGGTGAAATTAACATTTTACACAAATCTGACCATACCTCAATCAAATGATTAGGTCTATAAGCTTACCTTTGTCAAGTCACGGTTTTACTAAAACATTAGGTACTATATCTCCAGCAGACTACAAACAGAAGTGGCAATTGTTTGAAAAATAACACAGAAAATTCCCTGATATAAAAACCATTTAATGTAATGTTTGATTTCTTTCAAACCACGACAACTAAACTACATTTTCAGCTTCTCAAAAGGAAACAAACAAACAACAAAACTGCTTAAAAACAGCTTTATTTCTTGTATCACAAGAAGCCCGTCATGATTCACGATTCGTTCACTTTTAAAACTCTGAATAGGTAGATTTAACATCCTAACATTCTGGTTACTCAAACTCTAGAATGAAACAAAACAAATGAACCAAGCTTTAAAAAAATGTGCTGCTCTATAGTTAAATGAACTGACTCTAAAACAAAACAAACAAAACAAAATTAAATGGCTACCCATAGTGTCTTATTTAACCAGAACACTTGTTAAAAAACAAAACAAAAGACTCCTGGCACTTGTTACTAACAATAAATCCAGTATTATAATTTTGGTCTTTCATATACATTTCCATATACATATCTACTGTTTAAAAAAAACAAACAAACAAAACAAAAACTATGCCAAGATTCAATCGGTTTCAAGTTTGGCGCCCGTAATGCTGTTTATTTATGGTGTTCAGTCTGTCAGCCCTGTCATCCATTCATCACACAAACATACTAACACACACACACACACTCTTGAGTGGATCATGAAGAGGCAGAACGAGTGGAGAAGGGACCTGATTAGTCAGCTTTGAGGAGCTCTACAGTGTTAGACGCTTCCCTGATCAGACACGTACAGTGCTTCCAGAACAGTCAATGCGACGTCAATATCACTGAATCATTTGGGGCAGGAGCTTAGATTAGCGGGAGCTTCCACAGTTCAAGAACCCACTACACACACACACACACACTACACCTCAGCGTTTTTTCTGGGCCTCTTCTTGAGAGGTGCTTTGCTGGTGGTTTTGGCCTCCGCTCTGCGCCTGTATTTGCGTGGTTTGGTGGATGATGGTAGTTGAGCGGTCTCTGTCTGCGGGCGGATGTCGGAGTCTTCATGTTCCTGGCAGCAGAGCTGGCCTGTGAGCGGGTGAGAGCGCAGCGCCCCCTCCTGGTGAGCCTTGCAGAACGAGTTGGGGCACAGCTGGCAGAAAGCATCAGAGTTCTTGCCGCACACGTCACAGTGATGCCAGGGACAGTCCCAGCGGCCTGAGGACACACATCAGAAAGATTAGGTTAAAGAAAGAAATTGAGACTGATTTTTTTTTTTTTGGGCAACATATGCAGGATAATTTGGCCAAAAAATAAAACAATTATTTATTATTATTTAAAAATTAGATTTTGTTTGAAGCCAACTATAATTGAACCTGCCATGAGTGTTTTTCCAGTATTCAAAACATTTCATTCACATGACCAAATGAACGTGGATATAAAGTATTCCCATTCAGAACTAGGGGTTGAAGGACTAGAGATTTTTGGAAGTCAACTTTTATGTTACCAAAGTAGAGTCAACGCTAGCGACGTCATCAATTAAACACAAGATGCAAATGTTTTGCCACAATTTGTGATTTAATTGCAGGAAATATATATACACATGCTCATAACACGTTGCAAAAACAATGCAACATTACCAATGACTAATTTTAGTGCAAAACAAATGCCCTGTCAACACTTTAATTTCTCTAACAATACAACATTAGCACCCAGGCTAATTTTACTGCTAAATAAATGCAGTCAACACATTGATCACTGCACGTTCTAGTAAGATTGTAACAATAACAGATATTTTAGTGCAGAAGTGATGTATACGTCATCAGCACACAGATTCATGAGAAGTTATTTCATAACATAACGCACAAAAGACAAAGGCTATAACGTTAGGCCTTATTACACTGTCAGAGACTTGCTCAGATGCATATGTAACCGCTATGATCGTGCACGCTAGAAACCTGCTCAAACTTCTTCTCAAGTCGGGCGTTTTTCACGGTTAGTGGCTCATCTTGGTTATCAGATGTCTCCTCGCTGCCCATCTTCACCATGTGCACCTTGGATGATGTTAACACACGCTATGAAGTTTGCCACACATCCGCGGCTGCGCACTACGGTTTCTGTGCGGCTTCATGGTTCATTCACAAAATATGTCAACATCTACGTTTCGCAGAGGACAACAGCCCATCACATTACTTTTCCAGGGCTGCGTAAATGTGATTGGCTAGCATCTGCTCAAGGGTATTTGCATGGAGCGACCTAACTGGCATATGTTCATTCATTCATTCATTTTCATTTCGGCTTAGTCCCTTTATTAATCTGGGGTCGCCACAGCGGAATGAACCGCCAACTTATCCAGCATATGTTTTACGCAGCGGATGCCCTTCCAGCTGCAACCCATCTCTGGGAAACATCCATACACACCCATTCACACTCATACACTAAGGACAATTTAGCCTACCCAATTCACCTGTACCGCATGTCTTTGGACTTGTGGGGGAAACCGGAGCACCCGGAGGAAACCCACGCCAACACAGGGAGAACATGCAAACTCCACACAGAAACGCCAACTGACCCAGCCGAGGCTCGAACCAGCAATCAGCGACCTTCTTGCTGTGAGGCGAACGTGCTACCCACTGCGCCACTGTGAGGCCCACTGGCATATGTATGACGATTTAAAGTTCACGTGATTCTTTGACGCTGACATAAGAAAAATAACATTTAAAAATGACTTTAAATAATTCGAGGGCAGTTTCCACCTTTGTGTGTAAAGTTGCCGTGTATTTCAGGTCAAACTAGTCGACATCAATCAAAAAGCGTCACTGCAGAGCATTGTGTGAAGTCGATCAGTCGGTGCAAGCCCTATTCAGAACAAGAATATGCTTAGGCCTACTTTTATTTTATTAGGTTTGTTTACATTTTGTCAAGGGCTTGTTTAGAAGGTTCACTACTGAATATCAAAGTTGCAGGTTAACTAAATCCTAAATTTCTCAAATTATTGATTAATATAAATTAAAAACAAAAATCTAAATAAAATGAATCCTTTTGAAATAGTCAAATAATTGATCAATTTGCGATAGATTAAATTGATATAAATGCAGTGGTTAGTGGCAGGCCTAATGCACTACTAACCATACTGTACTGCTCAGGGGAAATAAGCAATGATATGACCACATTACCCTTTCACTGCAATAACAGGCCAAGTCACAAAGCTCAAATCATCTCAAATGGGTTTCTTGGACATGACAGTTCACTACACACCAATGTAGTTCCCAGATGTCAGTCCAGTGGAGAACCCTTGAATTAATGTCATGAACAATTTAATAAATTCTGAAGACATAAACGCTGTCCGACATGATACAAGCAAAGTGGCTGGTGAGTGTTCATTAAATTTTGTAACATAATAGCATTAAAGTTTGCTGAAAGCCCTTACCAAAAGGTCTCTTGGTGCGGTCCAGACAGGAGAGGTGATAGGCTTTGGTGCAGCCCTTCTTGTCACACAGAACCAGCTGTCCTCCATCCCCACAGCGGAAACACTCGTCCTCAGACTTCTTGCCTTCATTGCGGGCCCTCTTCCGTTTGGGCTTTTTCTTCTGAAGTTTGGCTTTGGGCTCAGAAGCATGTCCGTTCTGAGGGTGACGGGTGAAAAGATGGTGTGAAGATAATTCGACTAAAAATATTCACTTTCATTCTTCAACTAAGAACTGGATTTTGTAGCAGCTGTTTTTAAAAACTTGGGACAAACTTAATTGTTATGGGTTTTGATCAAGGACCCACAGAGGTGGCAGCTCACATCTGTCAAGGCTTTAACCACTACATCCCACTATCAAAGCTATACTGACAGCAGCTGAAATAAAGATATTACAGTGACTCACCTTGGGTCTGTCTCCTAGGAAACCACTGCAGTTGGGAGCTCCACAGCGACACACAGTCTTCTCGTTCCCCAAACAGTCTAGGTTGTAGTTAAACGTCAGCTCAGTGCCTGAATGCATACAAAGTGGTGCAGGGGACAAAATACGTTTGAATAACAACACAAAATCTACTATTTAATTAGTAAAACCTAGGGTTGGGCATCGTTAGATTTTTATCGATTTCGATTCCAATTCCGCTTATTGTTTTCAAATCTTATCGATTCTTAGTCGATTCAATTGTAAAAAATAAAATAAAAAGGTAATTTAGGCCCTGTTCATGAGGGAATACAGATCACAAATGGGCAAACGCTTTACAATAAGATTGTATAAGTTAATGCTAGTTAATGCATTTACCAACATGAACAATGAATGATGCATTTATTAGAGTATTTGTTCATGTTAGCATGAATTTGGATTTTAGTAATGCATTAGTAAATGTTAAACAATTATTAAAAAAAAACAAAAACTGTACAAGTATTGTTCATTATTAGGTCATGTTATTAAATCTATTAACTTATGAAGCCTAAAGTGTGACCAATGGACAAAAGAAAACATTTGGCTACTGATGCAATTTTCATAAATTTACAAGAAAAAATTGATTTCCTTTATTTACGTCTATTAGACATATACTTCACAATGTTTTACAGTTAATACGTTTATGCTTAAATTTTTACAAAATTCGTTTAACCAATATTTTAGCACATCGAAAGTAATTCAATTACGTATATTTGATTAAAAACATTATGCAAAGGATCAGGAATTGATCGTGCAAAAATAAAAACACGTTTCATTTCATGGCATCCATGAATGCTGTTTTGAACAGAATAAATTTATTAAAAGCACATTAAAGACTATACACATGAAATAAAACATGCACAAAGCTGCAGCCTATGGAAAAACACTCCCGACTCCAATACAAAAGCTAAGATTATCAATGTCTCTCCTGCCGATGTGTGATTCAGCAGTGTGTCCCGCTGTTT
The DNA here is from genome assembly GCA_903798125.1 of Danio choprae. Classification (NCBI taxonomy): domain Eukaryota; kingdom Metazoa; phylum Chordata; class Actinopteri; order Cypriniformes; family Danionidae; genus Danio; species Danio choprae. The sequence goes on along the minus strand of CAIGQW010000302.1, from coordinate 1,624,275 downwards.
CTGAATGAGGTGGTGGAAGGAATGCGCTGTTTAGTTTCAACTCTAGGTATGAACAAAAACTAGCGCTCAAAAAACATTTAACTAAAAGTTATTGGCTGACCAGCGATGCACAATGAATCGAACACGGTGCATTCTTTTAATTCGATGTTTGTGAACCAACTGCAGATGCTTTGTCATGTTGGTCGCAACACGCTCACTGCTTGCAACATATTCGTTTATTTCAATGATTACACTTTGCCATCATTTTTCACCACATGTAGCCTTTTAAGCAAGTTACAGTCCATCTAATGTTTAAAGAAAAATTGATTTCAAAGAACCCATAATTGTTTAATACAATGTGTGTATACAAAGAAATATAACTATACACATACACACATTTTGGACTTAAGTTATTAGTTTCTCTTAGTTTGTCAAAATGGAGTTACTTTGAGTCACTCCCCTATTTTATTGTTCGATAGGGATTTGACATATTTCCTTATATTTTTGTATTGAAGCAATTGAGTTGCTCATTGTGGCAAATTACTTTAAAGTTTTGGGCTACTTTTATTTGTTTGCTATATTTCATATTTGCTATATTGAATGGAAAAGCAAGTTACGATCAGGTGGGGAAAAACAGTGAATTTTATCCATCAATTTTCCCCATCAAGACTCACCAGCAGGAATGTCACACACTGCAAACAGGCCCACGCGTGTGTCTCCATTAACGGTCCATTTCTGAGTCTCACAGTTGGGCTGGCAGCTGTGGTTCATAAAGCGAGAGTAGTTCCCTTTGGGTCCCGCATCTATAATCCGATCCTGTTTACACACACAAACATTTGTATTATAGAAGTGCATTGTGTGAATTTCAAATAATCACAAACCTCAATGCTGTCATTTGTGTACTATTTATGGGACAATCTGTAGTATTGTGAACTGTGATGCCACATACTGCTGCTCAATGGCACTCCCAATACAACACCATTTCTCTGGCTCTGCTGTACAGGGCCCAAACATGCCAATATCAGACATGAACCCCAAACACGGAGAGCAAGCAGAGCATATTAACACACACAGGCTGTATTTACCTTGTCTATAGTGAGCATATAGAAATGTGTGATGTCGTTCTCCTGAGCATGTCTGATTCTGCTTCTGCACTCCTCCTCGTCGATTAGCTCACCCACATATTCATTCACAAACTCGCCCTGAATGACAAAAAAAAAGGAAAAAGAAAACAGTAAATCAGTTAATCCAGGGTTCCCACTCTAAGCCAAATATCACTCCACCACTTTTATATGACGTTCACTAAAAAGCTGAATTTGCATGACCTATCATTAATGGAAAAACTGCCTTTAAAACGGTTTAAGCTTAAAAATCATTTTGCAGGACTTCAATAGCCACTGTGAGCACAACAATGGATATTTTACCTCAGATCTTGAAATAAAACTGATGCACTCACTGTTTGTGTGGCAGCGAAGTGCTCTCTCTCTAGCATTTTATTGCTCAATAGTAGTTTTACAAATTTCACATTTTGTTTTTCTGTCATCTACTTTCGTTTTTTTTATAAAACATTCAAAACACATTGGATTAGAATTTTATGTCCAATAAATATTTACACAATTAATTGATTGTACAATATACAATCAATACATAAGAAAGTAAAATAATATTAGATAAATACAATAAGTAAATAATTAAATAAAAAATTATAAAAATAAATACATAATTAAATATTACATAAATAATACAAAATTAAGTAGTAATAAAAAATACATAAGTGATTAAAAATAAAAAGTAAAATAACAAAAATAAATAAATAACGAAGAAAAAAATGTAAAAAAAAAATTTCATATTATATTTATATTTATTATAAAAATAAATAAATGAGGGTAAAAAGAATTAAATTAGTCTAATCCTCCTTCCTTTTTCTGTCATCTACTTTCTAACACACAGTTTTTCAAATGGTCATTATGAAGCCAAGGCTCTTAATTTAATTTATATTATACTGACATGTTATCCTTAGTAAACAGGTACAGATTTTTGACAAAAAATATATTATAGAAAAAGTACATTTTGATAAATAGAGCTTAGATTTAAAGCATCAACTTAAATTCCTTGACATTACATGACATGGAAAAATATATATATATAACATTTTGAAAAAAAATTCCATGTCATTCCAGAAATTGCATGACCCATACTAATCATTTAAATCTGTACAAAAGTCAGCTGACATACTTTCTTAATGTCCCGCAGCGAAACCAGTCCCCAGCCTTTGCCTGCGGTGCGGATGATCTTGGTCTCGGGGTAGAGGCGTTTGGTGAAGTCCTGGTTTTGGCATCGCTCTCCAGCCGGACACACTTGAGGATGGCACTCGTACAGCAGCATTCGGTTCAGACACTCAGACTCAAAGCTGCAGGGCCGCTCAGTTGACGGCTTACAGTTACACTTGGGGATCTCAGAGATGTCTGCGGTGTACACCTGCACTCGCCCACAAGGCTTGTTCACCTAAAGGTAACACATTCATAATGTTAAAAATACTCAAGGATTTCAAGAGATGCACGATACTGAAAATAGATGATTTTTGCTTTAATGTGCGATCAGCAACTGGTGATTTTTGCTTTAATGTGCGATCAGCAACTGGTGATTTTTTTTCTTCTCTCTTTCAACTCAGCCAGATCTTGCATACACGGGGAACTGGAATATTTTTTAGTATAAAGTGTGTAAACTGATTAATAAGAATTAACAAAAAAATAAATAAAAAAACTAAAATTTAAGAGGAAAA
>CAIGQW010000302.1:1608320-1621114 GCA_903798125.1 Danio choprae | reverse complement strand
ATTATCTTTTATTATTCTTAAGAGGAAAACCTAAAATAATTATTTTTACTTTATATTTTGAAAGGATACAATAAAAAAATGATCAAATAAGTTATTTAGAATTATATTAAAAACATTTTTAAAATGCTTTAAAAATTTGCAGAAATCTGTATTGGAATCAGTCAATCTGATTGTGTAAAAGAAAAATTAAATAAATTAGCAAACAGAATTGGCCATGAAAATAAAATCAATCAATTAAGAATGGTGCATTACTACAAACTTTCAACCATGAGAATCTTGTATGAGGATTGCAGTACCTTGATGTATTTAAATGGGGGAGGCTTCTTGTTGTTCTCATGAGCCTCTTTTGCCTCTCTCTCCATCTCGATCTCCTTAAAGCGAGTTTCAGCATCCAGCAGAGCTACACAACAGAAACCATTAAACAACTGCTCTCAAAATACTGACATATAAATAAGATAATAAAACTTATTATTTTTACCATTCTTAAAGACCTTCCCAATGCCAGTCTGCTGGTACTTGCTTCCCCTATCTCCCTCCATGTAAGGAAAAACTCGGCCCTGATGCGTCCAGAAATAGTCTTTAGAGCCAAAGAAGAAGACCGGGAACTCTCCGATCTCGTGACGAAGGTGCTGGATGTTGGTTGGGATGTTCTTAGGATGACGGATCTCTGCAGGCCACCATCTACAGTTTCAAATCAGGTCAAAAAGGTAAGGACAGGAAAATTTGCCTTTGTAGCTCACAGCTTTAATTTTCTATAGAAAATTATATAAAAATGATATACACTTCCTACATGAGGACTTTTATTTTGACAGCACTTGTGAGCCAGCAGATTTATAATCTGGATGTATAATACTCACAAATGTTGATTTCAATTAGAATTACACTTGCATTTTTACTATAAAAGCAGCTTTTCAGTGTTTGTTTGTTTTTTCCACTTGTGAACATGAAAGACTGAAATTAGTAAATGAACTGAAGAGATTACAGGTAAAGATTGCAGACCTTGAGAATTATACCTTTTTAATGCTTCATCAGCATTGACCAATGGTAGTTTAAAAACTGTTTACCAGCCAAGGAAAAATCAGACATTTCACACTCCTGAAACAAACCCCAAATGAACTTGGCCTGATTTTGTCAAAATTATGCTATTCCTGTTTGTTTTTATTTTACTTTAAGAATATTGTGGCCTTGGCCAGATTATTGAATACACAACACATTAGAGTTTACTTATTTTTTATTATCATTTTTGAAAAAGATGAAAATAAATGTTAAGGTTGCATTTAGGGCCGGGCTGATATTACGACATTATATCAAATCGCGATACAATTTATGTCAATAACAATGATAAGCTCTGGACTTTTTTACTCTATATTGATCTAAGAGCCAGTCACACAGCAGAAATGTGCAACAATGAGAATCAGACCTTTGAAAATGGAGGCGTGGCTATACATAATCGCTCTGAGACTGGTCTTCTGTACGAACGTGTACTCATTGCCCCTCTCATATGACCATTACACAACCAATACATTACAAGTACGAAAGCAGTCATGTCAATATGTAGTCGGCAATATGTACATGACCAGTGATCATGAGACTGTTTTTCTGCAGGATTCCCACCGTAAGCCAAATATCAAATTCCCTGACTTTCACTGGCTAAAAAGCTGAATTTCCATGATGCAGATTTCCTGCAAATTTTGAACACGCTGAAAATATATTCGTAAACTAACAATTTTCTGTATTTTGTGATTAATGTTTTTTTTCCCCTTTTTATTTACGCTTTTTTGTGGAATCTTGAAAAACAAGAGTATATTTCCACAGTAAAACAACATAAGAAATGCTACAACATTTGCCACAAATCTGAGGAAAAAAAAAACGAAAAAATCATTTTAGGCTGCAAAAATTGTCAAATTTTGCACAAAATCTGAGAGGGACTCGTTGAGCACTAATAGACGAAAAACAGCCACAGACAGTATTTTAACAGGTTCAGTCTGGTGACTGCATTTGATTGCCTGTTGCAAAGCATGAAAATAAATTAGTGTAAACGGCAACTAAATTAAGCTAAACATTTGTGGGGCTGACAAATTACAAACCTGTAGTTCCCCAGTTTGACCCAGATGATATCCCTGTATTTAGGTTTCTTCCCTGAGCGGCAGTCATTACAGAACCAGCTGCCATCAGGCATAGCGATGTTCAGACAATCAGGGTGAAACGCGGCTGGACAAGACTCACAACACAGCAGACGGCCACCTTCAACACAAAAGGATACATTTCTATAACACCAGCATGATCACAGAACATCAACTGTGCTCATAAAAGGCCTTTCAATTGCAATACTTGAACGTATAACTTTAAAAGCACACTAAAAAAAGAACAATAAAACAGAGCCTGTGTCTTGAATAACAGAAGTGAATGTCATACCTTTTGAGCAGATAAAGCACCAGCTGACGTTGACATGCGAGTGGTGACTGTAGCCTTTCTTAGCCCTGAAGTGGTTTGTGCACACAATGGCAGAGGAAGATATCATCTCACTGCCTGCAGCCACACATAGGTCTCCCGCATGATAGGCCACAGGACACCGCAAACATCGCATCATCTTTCCTGCAGTGAGACAAAGAGAAATATGTTTTAGGCCATAAAAACGACACCCACAACTTCTATACTAACATAATTTAATAATTGATAAAAAAGCATTTAAAGTTATGCCTTGTATTAATTGACATTAAATAAAAGGCTTCACTTTTGCAATATGTACATGCACTTAAACTTAACTTCCTGCAGCTTTGTTTAATGTGTACGTAGTGCATGTACTATTAATTACCTCTTAAAGAAAAACATGATTCCAAGAAAAAAAACTACAAATGTACTTACAGCAGGTATTTTGTAATTAAATGTGAAGTTAAAATGTTTATTTACACAGTAAGTGCACTGTATCAAATTATTGACAATCACAATAAAAATTTATTTATAAAGCACAATCAAAAACAACCTAAGTTGAACCCCTTAACTCCTATAAATAACCCAATAATAATAAATATTAATAACCCAAGTTATTCATTTAAAAAAGGGTACTATACTGTAACTAAAGACACTTGATATAAAAAGACTGGGACATCACAGAAACACCAACAACCAAAAAAAAAAAACACATCGTGTTGTCGTTGCTGGATGCAAAGAAAAACAAGAGCAACACCATTGTAGTCTGATCCATAAATGCATAAATGGATTTCTGTGGTTTTATGAAGGTAAATGTAAGACCAAGTAAAGGAATTTTAAGCCACAATGTGTGAATATGTTCTCTAAAAGTAACTGTCTCACAATAACAACACTATGAGTTGCATTAGCTTGTCTATGCCTAAATAGCAATGCATTTTATTTATATTATTCTCTGGTTCACTGAGAATCCTCTATTCTGAATGCGTAATCGGTTATGGCATGACAACAATCACTAAAACTGATAGCAGACCAGTCAAACGAGTACAGAAAGCCATTTTGAGGTAATAAAATAGGGTAAATTAATATTTGCTCTTTAAGAATTTACTTATGCGTCAAGAAGCAAAATAACAAAGAACATCAGTCACACTTCTTTTCTATGGAATAAAAAACAATTATTTTGAGCTGCTAATGAGTGACCTATGGGAAATTTGTAAAAGTCAAACAAATCTTTCTTAGTGGAACACTAATGCGGAAACACTGCCATCTACAGACAGCGAGTTGCAAAACACATGCATTATGGGAGATGTAGTCAATATATGGTAAAAAGCAGCATGCATTCACACTGGGTTCACGCCAAACCCAAAGCACTGTGTCATTGGCTCAAAGTAATTTGCAGAAAGCTTTTCGCCTCATGCAAATTTTCCTCTCAAGATCTTATATCTTGAACTTGCAGGAAATATGCAAATGTGGAAACACGTTGCACATTCGACATTATTTGAGCCACTCAGTTAGCAGTGACTTTGTATGTAATCCAGCCACACGGATACTTACATTTACATTTGGTGTCAATCATATGCTCTCGGGGGCCACTTTAAGTTTGACACGTGCTGTAAAGTTTTGTTTGGCCTAACTGTATACTATCCTAGTCTTGTCATGTTCCCTTTTATATCTCAGCTCACAGTTTTAGAAGCACTGGTTTTAACAAATTAGTCTAAGTGATTACTGTATTATCGTCATTGACTTGAAGTGTATGTATTTTCCGTACCTTTGGTGGCCTTGCCGGCGGCACGTCCGCTGTAGTGGCAGCTGAGGCAGGTGTGCAGAGGGCAACGGAAGCCTCGGTTTTCAAACACGGTCAGAGCACTCAACCGCACACAGGTCTCATGATAGAAACGACCACAGTGGAGCACACAGCAGCGTCGCACCTCTCCTTCAGACTTCTTACAGGTGAAACACGCGTGTACACCTGAAAGTGAAAGTAAATTGCAGCCCACCATAGTGAGAAAGTGTTTCTAAACATAACATTATTAACATGATATCTGTATAACTCACCTGTGCTGCAGGCGGTGCACAGGATCTTTTCTGCTGACCGCTCTACTCCAATACAATGCAGGTGATATGAGCCATAGCACTGCCCCGCACACGTCACAAGATCCTCCCCGGTCTGCTCACACACCTGTGGAAGAGCCACACCCTCACAGTCATGCCTGTGCAGCACAAGAGATTAACAACTAGCTGCAAGGATGATTCACTCACCAGACACACGCTCTCTTTCTTGGCACCTGGAGTGCGTTCGGTCTTCTTTGAGGGATGTGATTCGTCTATACTGTCACTGGGAGAATCAGGTCTCTGAAACACATTTCAGAATATAGAAAAGATGTATATTGGCATTTTTGGATTTTGGCAGATAGAGAACAAAATATATATATACTTTCTGTTTATAACACTTTCTGTTTTTGGACAAAAAACAAAAGCCAGAAAATGCATTAAATAATTAATTTTAAAAAAGGCTATGCTGCGCCACAGTGCCCAGCGGTGTTCAGTGCGCTGGTTTCACTCTGCCTCTAGTCATTGTTACTGTGTGGTGTGATAGTGAGCTTAATAATCTGCTCTATGGATATTCTGCTCATGTGCCCGCATACATATCCATGCATGTACCGCACATGCTCAGTGGAAAAGCAAAGCCTAAAATAAAGCGCTGACCGAAAATTTGCAATGGTTTTACTGAGCAGTCATAGCAACGCTGGTAAAATGACACCTCATTCACTGATCTCCACCCTGCTCTGATAGTAATAGCTGAATAAAAAATATATTGGTATTTAACATTAATACAGTGGTGGCCAACTTTATTAGAACTGAAAATATTGGCCTTTTTTTGCCTCCAAAATATGAATATTCCATAATGTTAATGAAACAGGCAGATGGTTGCTCTGAGCACAACATTAGATGGAGCGAGTCGTACTGTTTTTATATTAGGTATGTCCACCTTTTGCAGTTATTACAGCAGCTCATCTACTGGCTGAGTGCTAATATGAGATTTGTTATCCCATATCTGACAATGAATAAACAAGTAGTATGGCTACTTCTGCGAAGGAACATGATAGTGTGACATTGACAGTGAAGAAAATAAATAAAATATGATTGCTCTATTCTATTGCTCACAGAGCATAATGATGACTTTTTACTGGTATTATAAAGGCAAACTTAAAACAACTGAAACCTCTAAAATATGCCAAATATGTTCTAATCATTTTGGCCGCTGTATATATTTTTTGTCCGATTTTATGGTACTTTCAATAAAATGTTATTTTATTTGCTTGTGTTTTTGAAAATCTGTATAATTTAAGTTAATGAGTTGCACAATTACTGAATAAAATAATAAATCATTTTAACAAAGCATTTTCTGTTTCTGGCCAAATGCATCCAAATTGTTTGATTTTGGCCCAGAATATTAATTTCGGTGCATTCCTAGAATATATTTTCTTACAGTACATGTTGCCGATGATATTAACACAAACCATTTATTACAGTTCCAAACAAAGTCTTCAAACCCAGACACTGGGTGCCACATCTCACACAATGGATTGTTAGGTTTCAGGTATTAAAATACAGTCACCAAATACACACACCTCTGGCTCAGGGTAAGATAATGGGCGGCACTTTTTGGAGACAGGAAACGATTGTCTGCCCGACTCTTCTTTCCGCTTCCGGCCACGTTTGACTTTAGGAGGAGGTTCCTCCTCTGAAAAACAAATCAGAGCATTTAAAAACAGGTCAACTGTTCAAATACATTATGAAAAGGCATGGATGAAATCATTTTCTTGTAGCTCATTATTGTTTGCAGATTTACTTGAGGCTTTTTTAGTTTGTTTCTTATTTTCATCCCTGTCTGTTTTCCGCCTCCTCCCCCTGGGTGCAGGAACAGCAGTCTCAGATGATGCTGCCTTCTGACAGAAAAGAGAGAGAATTTATTTAATGCTAAAATTTGAGTTCAGACTAAAGCATGAAATATCTTCATATCCTACCTTTGGGCCTTTCCACTTTTTAAACTCCTTTTCAAGCTTGCTTTTTTTCTTAGGCTGAAGTGCCACGTCTTCCTTTGACTCCCGTGAACGTTTGTAGACCTTTTTCATTCCTGAATGAAGCAGTAAGAAAACAAGTTTATAACTTGAATCATTTCTAACAGAGAACTCTAGGTTAGATCTTTTTCCAGTTCATTTACCTTTTTAACAACTGAAATGTTATAATGACTAACTAATAATGAAACAACCCACACATGCACACACACCTTTAGAAGTGGCATCCTCCTTCTCCCAGAGTTTTGAGCTTGGTGCAGATACCTTTATATCTGAAAAGAGGAAACAAGAACTAAACTACATGCAACGGCAGTTTTTTTTCTTTTAAACACATAGAAAAGCGTGTATAGTTTAACAATTATTCCTTATATTCCATATTCTTATTGTTGGATTAATTTATGTTAATTCTCATTAAAGAAAAATAATCGATGAATTTAGTACATTACTTGTCTCACCTGAAATTCCTGCACTAGTAGAAACGGTGTTTATTGTGTCGCAGATACTGACTCCTGCTTTAATTTTCCTTTTCTTCACCGAATTTGGTGCTGCAGGAAACTTCTGCCTGATCTGTCTTGGTTTCTTCTGAGAGGCTTTTGGCTGAAGGTCCAGATCAATACAGAGCAGATCCTGCATATATGGAAATGTAAACTTGAGATGAAAAAAATAAAAATCATTATAGCAAAAATACTGAGGAAATAAAACAAACTTTTTTCCGGTAAGGTCGTGTCCCAGCATTTGTCTTTCCTTTCTTCCTGTGCTCTGCAGTGCCCTCACACTGCATCAGAGACATCAATGTCAAAATATTGGAAACAAAGCATCTCTAGCCTCAGAATGAAATCATAATCCTACACAGAGCTGAACAAAGGCAATCATATTAGCTGCTACCTGAACAGTAGACTCAGTCAGAGGCATCTGTTTTGCAGAGGAAGCTTCAGTCACTATCCACTGAATTGTCGAACCGTTTTGTTTGCGGCGATTCGTCTTCACTGACGGTTTAGGTGCTTTCCCGGGGAGGGCGGTTTTCCCTGATGAAGTGCTGCTGTCTGTGGGGTTAGAGAAGAGGCTTGGGATGGTAGAGGTTGTTGAGGAGTTGGTGGGGCTCGAATGAGTGGAGTCGGGTGGAGTGAGGCTGACAAGCTCCTGAGGCTCCCCCTGATCTGGGTCTTCCTGCGGTCCCTGATTGCGTTGTTCCTCAAGCACTTGAAGCGTATGAGGGCTGAGCTGGGCTGTGCCATTTTCATAAACAAAGCTGAATTTCGCCAGTCGCTCCTCTGTTAATAGGCCCAAAGCTTCTTTTGCCTGTGACACACCCATTTCCCACTTTTGCCGAAACTTACGTGGAACTGCCCGCTGCAGAGATCACATAAAAAAGTTTGAGACCAAAGAATTTCATTATAGTGGTAAAGATATTGACAGAACATATAAACACAGTATATACACTGTACCTTCCTTCCACTGATATTGATGGGGAGCTGGTTGCTGCGGCTAAGTGACTGGTATTGGTGTTTTCCTGAGAAGGTGACTATACACTTCTCAAAAACATATCCTCTTTCTGGAGTATCTCCGAAATACTGTACATGGTACAATAATCCTGTACGGCTATTCACTGCCAAAAAAAATAAATAATAATGATAATAGTATAAAGAAATTCACTTGCTGCAGGTGCTACTTTTCTCAGGCTTCGTTGTCTTCAGTTGGAACCCCGTCCTTCTCTCTGCTTATGTTAGTTCAGGGTCAGACTTGTGCAAACAATTTCTACAATATCTATTCTCTCCGCTATCAGTGTTTTCAAACCATCCTTTTGAACTGGAATAAGTCTTTTCTCAACTTTTAGCTATTTGAGTCACCATCATAGCTTTCTTATGAGGCTTACTCTCCCTTTTACTCATGGTCTCCCAGGGCTCTGTTGTTGGCCCTCTTCTACTTTTTTTTTTTTTACATGCATGTTGTATACAGACTTTGGTTTTCAAATGTAGGTTTATTGTATTTGGGTGGTATGCTTTCAACCCAGTACCACCCAGGTTTTGAGGGATTTGGCAGTCAGACAATATTTTTGTCTATAATTATTCACCTGTATTCTTCAGGCCTCTGTAAAAGCTGTACATATTCATCTTTCAAAATTTCAGAAAGTTACACCAAGGTTACTGCAATTGTAATTAGCCCACCTGCTATTATCATTGCATACCAAAATTGCATAAAACTACATTGGCCAGGCCTTTCATTTCTTACAAAAAAATTGTTACCTTTAAATCTCTTAGTGACCCTTGTGTCTTCAAGCTAAATCTGTTTTATTTCTTTGTCCCCCATGGAGGAAGTCAGAGTGTAGCAAACCCTTAAGTGCAGCTAAACCTAATTAAAAGCCTTTCACTTCTCTACATTTGACTGTTGATGTTTCAATCTAGATACAGTTTAGGTCTAAATATAAATTACTATAGTGCAGCCAACGTCACGCAAGCATAGTAGTGAGACAAACATTTAGTGGGAAATTATGCAAATGCATTGTGGTTGAGGAGGATGTGGGGGAAGTCTTTAAAACAGCAAGTTGACCTATTTAGCACACCTTACCTTTTGACCTAAAGTGCATGTTAAACTCCGGGTCTGTAGTAATCATGCAAGGCCACCATGGGTATCCAGACACTTTGGTCCAAATGACATCTCCCACTGAGAATTGCACATGGGATTGACTCTCTGTATCACTCTCCTTCACATCATCCTCACCCTGTGCATCATCACTCTCATCCGCACCCTGTGCATCATCAGTCTCTTCACAGTCAGACAAAGGTTGCTACAAAACAGAGAATAAAACCTTATGAGGCTCAAGATATAAAAAGAATGATACTTTCAACTTGCAGGTAAACAAGTGTCATTAAACAATACCTCGCCTGGAAAGGCAGTTACACTAGTAGGCGTCTGGCCATCACTCTGCTCATTGGACTCAACTGGAAGACCACACGGTTCAATAGTGACATCATTTGAATTTATGGTGGGGTGCAGAAAAGGGGATTGATCAGAACTTGCGGCATGGGTTAAGATGGGATATGGTGGGGTTCTCTTCCTCACCATCCCACTCTTCTTTCGTCTCTCTCTCCTGGCAGTTGGAGAGGTCAGAACACCTTCTGGTAGTCTCAAAGGTGCATTTGTCTCCTCGTCTCTCTCCCCAGTATAATCTACCCCATAGCGGTTTGACTTCCCCCCTAAATTAACCACACATTTGGTTATTTTGAAAGTGAGTTCAGGAGAAACGCTGGTCTTCCTAGGAGGACTGGCATGTTGAGAAACAGGTTCGACCCCTTTCAAAAGAGGCTGTCCGGCAGGGGCTGCACAGAGCTTTGGAATTTTTTCTTGATCGCCATTTAACAAGCGGGAAGTCAAGTCTTTTAGATGCTCATGGGTGTGGTTATGACCATGACTGCCAATCATCTGCAGAACACTTTCTTGAGGTGTAGCTGCCAGCTGGGTTGCAGCTTTATCCATGAGCATTGTAGGATCAGTGATCCCGTCAACCAGACAGTTACGTCCACCCGGTGAATCTGACAGCTGTTTCATGCTTGTAGGACTCTTGGGCTCTGGCATTGCAGGCAGCGATCTCCCCTTACTGTCTGTCATTGTAAACCAGGGGCCTGCAAAACACAAAGAGCAATATATGCTTACAAAATGACAAAAAGTAAATCAATAAATTCATCTTATTTTAATAATGTGGAGGTAATCTTGTCTGTTAATGTGCAATATTTCAGATTCATTAGCTTTTGCAAGACTGCAAGGCCCAGCAGTTAATTCAGTGTGTGGTAGATGTACTATAAACTATAAAAATTGACAAATTGAAATAAATAGTAAAACTGGTAGACAACAATATCGGTGTAACCACATTTCAATAATATATTAAGAAATACCAGTTTGTAAATACCAAGCAGCATAACAAGCTGTTTCATACAGCTAAAATAACTGAAGGAAATGAAAATCAAACTATCAACACATTACAAAAGAAATGTGCATATCAAAATATAATTTGTTGTTTCTATATAACTCTGTGTTGTAGAGTACTTTAAAACCAATATTTCAGATAAAGGTTCATAAAGGTGCTGAGGAAATCTGTGGACTTGTATAAAAACTATTAAACTGAATAAATAAAAAATAATAACTGACAAACAAACTACATTCATATAAAAAGTTTGAGAAAATAGACCAGAATGTGTATTAATGTTAATATAGATAGTTAAAATATAGAATGTTTAATTTGAGAGGTCTCTGGGTTAGAAAACGACTAATAATTTGATCATTTTAAATATTAAAAAGCACATCAGCATTATAAGAAAAAAAAAACGTATTAAATTATAAAACGAACAACTATGGGGTATATATTAGAAACCAATGCTCAAAAAAGATACTAAAAATGAAATGCAAATATAAATGTCGTCGCAAAACAATAAGCTAAGAACAATATAACTCGCATTTAAACTGACAACGTGCAATAATTATTCTGACCACTGCACCTGTGGCGACTGCAGCAAGTTGCGGGGCCTAAATAGCCACAAATAAAGAGTAGTTACAGCTCTTGTGAGACACTGGGGTCAGGTGAAATAATCTATAGCGAGGATGGGGTTTGAGGACTGGAATGGTTTGGTTCCACATTAAAATGGCTTCCTTGGAGGATTCGCAGTGCGCGAGTGGGTGGCCAGAGGCTTTGATTCAGTTCAATGCACAAACCCCGACGCCTCCTCCTCTTCCTCGCATGAATCCTGGACGAAAATACAACACCCAAGCATTCGACACAGCATGAGTTTACTATCATCAGCTACAGTTCACACGCTTTATCTGCAACATTCACGGCATATGAATCATAACTTAAAACCGCATAAGAACAAAATGAGACAAAGCTTTATGTAAAAGAGGGACTGCTCGAATGCAAATGTCCGTTCGGTCCCAAACAAGAGGCAGTTATCGAGCTATTGTTATTCAGGATGAGCAGCCAGGATGCCTCGTTAACATCAATGAAGGGACATTATGGAGGAGTCACTGATGGACTCCTTTAACCGTCCTAATAGCCCACAGCAACCCGAAAGAAAATAACTAGCGTTAATACAAAGTTTTTAACACCAAAATGAAAGGAAAACACCTTCGTGGGAATTGTGCTATCGATTCAAATGCGGCAGGTACTTCGGAGACCACAGATGTAAGAAAACGTAGACCCATAGTTGAGAGCAGGATACCAAGTCATACGCTTGTAAAAGTAACTGTATGAAGCTAATATGATGTTAGCGAAGAAATGACTCGCCAGAACGCATATAATACTAAACATTAAGCGGAGCCAAATGTGTTACGCTATTAAACATTTAATCTCTGAGAGGGTGGCTGTGATATACATTATACCCACATGGCACGTATTGTTATCTCTCTGGAATAATCTGCTCTTCAAAATGCAGCTGACAAACCTCGCGAACTACAGCTTAGCCAGCTAGCAAGTGAGGTACAGCTGCAGCTGCCTCAGTCAATGACATTCTACAAAACTACTCGTTTTTCCGTATAGAAAATCTCTAATACTCCACCCCAGCCTGTACCAGACAACAATGCCCGCCGTTAAAGATGTGCCATGATTTATTTCAGTGGGAAAATAAACCTGTTTAGAGCATCTTCATTACTCCCGATCTGTATTGAGGAGCTTGCGGGAAACTCTCTCATCCCAATCAGCGCCAAAAATACTCACATCCGATTGGCTGACACGCGACTGCACAATTCAACCGGCCTTTTCAAATATTTCTCTGTTCGCGGCGGACACTCCGACGAACACCATCACTCATCCTCGGCGTACTCCAAACTCCGTCGCGAGCCCGTGGTTAAAGACAAAGCCATGCAATTCTCAGATCACCTGTTTTTGTTTTTATTACGAAAAATGGCAAAGCGACACAGATCACTGCTCGAGGAATTGAGGAGGGCAATTCTCACCATGTGACGTCAGAGGCTAGAGAGGGAGGGAATTTGTTATCTTGTTGCCAGTTGTTCGTAGAATAATGCGACGAATGCTGAGTTTCATGCTTTTGGTTTGAAACAGAGCGAAAATGTTTTGTTATTTGTATTTTTTGTTAGAATATAACGTGATATTGAAACGTGTAATTTAAACCTTAAATATATATGTCGTTATGTAGTTAATAAGATTTAAAGGCATAGGCGATTTGCAAGAAAATGAAAGTGTCTGGCAACCAGAAAATAAGCGCGCCATACAGTGTTGCCATATCCGCTTATTATGAACGACTTTGGCCACGTTTATTTATCAAGTGGCCTAGATACATGTTG
>CAIGQW010000302.1:1584620-1607920 GCA_903798125.1 Danio choprae | reverse complement strand
ATAATGAGCTACAAGAAAATGGTTTCATCCATGCCTTTTCATAATTTATTTGAACAGTTGATCTGTTTTTAAATGTTTTTCAGTATATATATATTTACTTTTCATGCCATTTCATGCCCCCTAGCACTCCCTTGTGGCCCTGGAGTTCCCTGGACCTTAATTTGTAACTCCATAAAGATCAGTTTGCTTGTTTTTCTAAGAAGATCTGGCAACAATGGCGCCAAGACCCATATAACAGACATCGCTGGTCAGGGTTCACAAACCATCAAAATGACCGCTGTTTCAAAAAGGTTTACACGAATTTCATTCCACGTCCCATGACGAATATTCATTACTTTTTTTAAACAGTCGCTTTTGTTAATAAACTATAGGCCTTTACATTATCATCGCATACTTCAATCTATCATTGCTAACTACTAAACATGTACATCTGTACATCTAATACATCATCTTCTATAAATGTTTTCGACTATCTCAACGCTAAACAATAAGCATTTCTGGATATTATTTTCTGGATAAGCCGTAGATATTATTTTAGTCCAGTCCAGCCTCATGATTGGTGGCGATGTCCCGCTTCTTCTCGGTCAGTCACGTCACTCATAGGCAGCGGCTGTACCGCGCCCCCTGCTGGCGAAGCTCCATCTACAGGAAGACGGAAGCAAACGCCGAGCGCCTGCAAACTCATCGCTTGAATCACCGAGGAGGACACAAGGACATGAACCAAGAGCTCGGGATTATGACTTCTGTGGATAGTTCATAAACCGCCAGCTTATTACCTCCGTTCGTCCACCCAGCGTTACTGTAAATCATACATTAACGTTTGACGTCTTTTCATCCACAAAGACGGGAACAGAATGGCATCGATTTTGCTCACCAGATCTCGGACTCCGTTGCTGAAAACATCCAGGTCGTTAAAGAACGAATTCAGAAAAGGTAAGGCTGCTTTTTAATTGTTATAACGGGGTAGATAAGTATGTGGTTTATTTTATTATTTTGAACACTTGAATGGCTAACAGTAATAATTCCACCGTATGTATTATGAAAATCATGAATTGGAGCATTACGAACTGTCAAATAGTAACGTTACTGATGTAGGCGCACAGGAACCGGTTTTGTTTCATTTACACAACAAAACCAGTTAAGGCCTTTAATAAGCCTCAACTGCGTTATTAATTCTAGATATTTCCAAGACCTGTCATATGTCTTCTATGAAAAGAGACACTATGAAGTCATGTGTAAATCAGAATAGCTCTCAATCCTGGCACTCGAGATTATTGAACGACCGTTGAAACGAGAGGCTTAACTGATTAGCTAACAAGCTAACCGTGTAGCCTCACAAATTGAAGCAGTCATAATCACCGAGAAGCGTCTGACTGAAATGTGTCGATGTGCTGAATGTTAGGGATGAGTCCAGCAGGCACAGATAATGGAGGATCACTGTAACCCTGTCCGTCTGTGTCACTGGCACACGTGCTCGCGCTTTTGTGTCATCATGCACTGTTACTGTAAGTCATTTCTGGAAAATAACAGTGCTGTGACCGTTGTTGACCGCTGGCTGGTTTGTCTGCTCATTGTTATGGTCAACACGCGAGTCCTTTCCACGCTTTTGAAGAAACGTTTCGTTTAATTACTTGTTTTATGCTATGACGTTAGACATAATTTCTTAAGAGAAAAGCATTGTTGCTCTCAGATCCTGTCTGAGAACGTCAACGCAATGAACTGAAATCTCTAAGTAAAACCATTTAACGTTTGAAAACGTGTCTGTACACAGTTGTGTGTATTTGTAGTTTATGTTATGTACCTGTATGTCGTCATGTTTTGCTCAGACTGGCGAACAGTCGTGTCTTGTGTTCGAGGTTATCTGAGGACAGACTCCTCCTCCGTCTCAGACACTAATGGCTGCTTCCTTATAGACCTGTCATAGTAAATCATCACATTAAAATAATGCTGTCTTTCATGACTTGACATTTTTGACTTTTTAAAGTGAACAGAATTTCAAGTAAGCCTAAATGAAAAGGGTTTATGGCACAGATCGATGCTTGTTGGGTGGGAATTTTGATTCATTCAAGAGTTTTGAATCATTTGATTTTCAAAAATATTAATTTATTGGACATGTGAAGGTTGCTTCAGCAAATAAAGCCAATTAAAGTTACACTAAAAGGTTTTCCCTTGTTTGCAAAGTTTTGCATACAAACGACAATGTCTTCAAAATGATCTGGAAGATTAATAAAATCCTGTAAGCTAGGCCAAGTGTTGTCAATAGAGAATGGGAACCTACGTCATGGCAGGTTGTGCTCCACCATGTTTTTGGTCACATTCAGGAGCGCATAATGTAAACCAATACAAATCATCACAGGAAAAGCAGACCATTTTATAGTAATATTGTTTGAAAAACAGTTTAGTAATACTTAGAATAAAATGGTGTGTAGATACCTTTATAAACACTCATTGTGTGTCTGAGAAGCTGAAAATGTGCATTCCATAATATGCAACTTTTAGTGCTGAAGTGGAAGGAAGCAGATTAAATAAATTATTAATTTTATCTGTAAGTTTCAGAATATCAACAAGCTGCCAGAAGAAAACATTTTCATATATGATTTTTTTCTTTATTTTGTAATGTGGGCATTTATACAATTTGTTGTTGATGAGTGTATATGATACAATAAATCAATACAGATCAATGGGAATCAGGCTCCCGTATCCTTAATATCCAGAATGCATTGTGATGTAACGGCACATTCCCGTTCTCTATAGAGTCCTGCAATCTGCCATAGAATGCAACATATGTGTCCTGAAAGTTTAAAAACTCCATAAATTTTTCCACAAGGAAATATATTTGTAATAACTGATAATGCTTTAAAGACTTGTTTGGTTCGCTTGTTGGTTTGGTTGGGAAGTAAACGCACATGCCTGTATGTGCACAGAGATGATATTGGCATTGCTTTCAGAACCTTGTACTTTGAAACCCATGTGAATCTAAATGTTGTAACTTAATAATATTTTCAACAAAGTTTTTTTTGTGTATTTTGTAGATTATGTAAACATATATCTTTGGTCATTAATTGAGTGATTCAGTGAGCCATTCCAGTGGATTGGGATCTTGCCCATCAAATGGGTTAAAAAGGTACAATTGCATTTAATTTAGACTTTATTGTGTAATCATACGTTTGGAAAATCCAAACCATACTTTGTTGGTAGTTTGCTTTAGACAAGTACACACCACAAGTAATTTGTAATTATGACCACCAATCTCTGCACCGTGCAGCCATAGCAAGAACTTTTGGCCTTATACCTTGTCTAAATGAAATAAAGTAAATGCTCTTTTGCCTACTTTCTCAACCACATCATTACTGCCACGATATCTATTTGATTTCGAAATGTACTTGAAGTGCTTCCTGAGAAACCTCAGTGAGTCCCATGTGAGGACTTTCTTTCTTGCAGTGGTCTGACAAATGATTAACCACAGCCCTGCATGACAGCCTATAAATTAGAGGTCTGATCTGGAAATGCATTGTTGGGTAAACAAATGATACCATGAATAGCTTTCACAACGTCAAGTCTTTAATGAGGATTGTTAATGAAAAAGCACATCCTGTTATTAAGATGGCAGAATAGTTTCAATATTGTGTATATGTAGCATAAATGTAAACAGTCAAAGAAGAGTTTACACCGACAGGGAAATCTGCAATGGTGTCTTAACCTACATTGTGTCTTGCCAGAGATGGGGTTTTCTTATCTGGATACTGGATACAATCCCCTGGCTTCTACAAAGCTGGTTAAAGGTGCCAGCACAGACTGTGACTTGGCTCAGGCAATCAATTTGGAATGAAGGGCACCTGTTGTGTATGTCAGGTGAACAGCAGTCTAAGTTTGGGCAGGTCTGTTCTTTATTCATTCATTTTCATTTAGGCTTAGTCCCTTTATTAATCCGGGGTCGCCACAGTGGAATGAACCGCCTACTTATCCAGCATATGTTTTACGCAGCGTATGCCCTTCCAGCTGCAACCCATCTCTGGGAAACATCCATTCACACTCATACACTACGGACAATTTAGCTTACCCAATTCACCTATACCGCATGTCTTTGGACTTGTGGGGGAAACCGGAGCACCCGGAGGAAACCCACGCCAACACGGGGAGAACATGCAAACTCCACACAGAAACGCCAACTGACCCAGCCGAGGCTCGAACCAGCGACCTTCTTGCTGTGAGGCGAACGTGCTATCCACTGCGCCACTGTGAGGCCCCTCTTTATTTTTAATACATTTATTTTTTATGACAAATGACATGTTGATCTTTGATCAAGCCAAATGGTTTTGCTGTGTATTTTATATATGCTAAAAATAAAGGTTCTTTATTGCTGTAGATGGTTCCATCAAGAACCGTTTAACATTGATTAAATCTTTTCATTCCTCTAAGGGATTTTTATAGTGATCTTGTATATTTTATAGATGTAGTAATATATTTTTTTATAGTGTATAGATTTTTTTAAACAAAAGAAAGGAGGTGGTTCTTTTAAGAACTAATCACTGAATTGTGTGTAACCAAAATGCTACTTTATGGCATCGCCACAGTCCTTATTTAGAACCTTTTAAAACCTTTATTTTTAATAGTGTTTGAGGTTAAGTGAGTCTTTTTATTACCAGACACCAATTTGAAGATGTTTTACTGCTGTTTCAGTTTTTTAAAGGACCATGTAAGTAAGTCTTAACCTAGTTTCCAGACAGAAATGAGGTATATCTGTCGTACTTGGTATGTTCCACTGAGAGAGTTTTATCACACTGTCAGAGGGACTGCTGCTTCTGATAAGACACTCGCAATAAGAACTTCAACCGTGAATGCTGACAGAGTCAGACACTATCAGTGAGAACGTTTTATAGAGTATAGACAACCTTCTTAACCGTGTGTATATTTATTTTTTGCCCTCATTGTAGCAGATTTTGACAGACTATATGGGTCAAAGACATGTTTGGAAATGTGTATTTCACTGTATTAAAGGCACAATATGTAATTGTCACTGCTAGAGTGTGTATATTCAACAAACAAAGGCGATTTTGTTTTTTTGATGATGCCATGACTGTGTGGAATCATGGTAGTTGTCGTCTTCATTACATCCTATGGGACTCCTGCAGAAGTCATGTTCATGGATGAAAAGTATTCAAAATTTATTGTAGTATGATCAGAGTAAGGCTGAAAGCTGTTGAAGTGTAACAAGACTGCTGAAGAAATGGGATATATTCACAGAGAGTTTTAAATGGGAAGTATCGTGCTCGGGTGCTTCTGGTGAACTGTCATGCCATTATATACTCATCGCATTTTGTTTTTAATCAATGATCTTCACTGCCTAATTGAGATACAATATAAAGTGGGTCTCACATCAGACAAAAAACACTGCACTAAAATCTATTGTTTTGCACCATCATGTCTTTAAAATATGAACATTTATTTTACCACAGTATTTTCAAATGGGGTTTCTACACTTGCCTGCTTCTCCTCACAGCACTTGCATTTGAACAGCCTTTCATCTTGCTTTATACTTGAACTACTAAATGAAGGTTTAAGAATATTTAACTTAATTCTGATGAAATCACACCATTCTTTCACTGGAAGTTTATTGGTGGCTGAAAAAAAAAGCTTCCATGCATAAAGCCCATTGCTAATGAGAGACGAGTGCTGCACAGCACGAAGCAGTGGAGCTTTTATTATGACACAGTTTCTGTCTCTTGTGGTCGTGATCACTTGGGGAAGCAGCAGCACTGATTTATAATATTAAATGCATTTTAAGGTTCTCCTATAATGCTGCTCTGTGCAGTCTAATAAAATGCAAAACATATTAAAGCGTCTTTGATGTTACCCTGTTTTCTATTAAACTAAACTGGAAATTGAGGCTGTGTGAGGTCATTACACGGTCCTCGTCACCATTAAAATGGCTTATTTTACTTCGATTTGAACTTTCTTAGAAGCATTTGGGATAATGCAACAATGAAACAAATTGACAGTGTGTCTTTTAAAGTTTTTATAGTTCTATAAATATATATTTTTGTCTTCTGCCTTTTGACGTCACTAGTAGGGTTTAGGACTGTTATAGTGGTGCTATCAGCCAGTCAGCATGTAAAGATCTCATTTTCTTTTGTCTCTTTCTATGATTGAAAAAAATGCTAACAGATAACATCATAGAACGAATTTTGCTAAACAAACATAACAATGTTGCGAAAATGTTACAGTGTTTACATTCTTTAGTAAATCTGTATATTAATCGCTGACATTGCTTACTGTAGGGTAAGTAGAAAGAATTTTAGGATTAAAAACTAACTACACCTAACCACCCATTAGATAATCAAATCAGTTGTTTAGAAGACCATTCTGGAGATTTGAAATCATATGCAATGTAAGAAACCTTATGTTTAAGCCTACCCTCAACATTTTTTTTCTCTCCATTTCACCACACCCTGAAACTGTTGCAGTTGTATAGTTCCTACAGCAACTAAAGCACAACGATTTGTAACCACAAAGTTGTGTTAGGTTTTTCTACACCCTTGAAGGAAGTTGGACAAAACCCATGAAGATTTACATTTCTCTGTGTTCGAGTTTCTTTAACATGTCGTCATCATCATCATAAGGAGGCGGTGTTTGATTAATGACAGTTCTATTGTAATATTATAACATAGGTTCTTTGTCACCATCAGTGGTTTACGCAAAACTGTTAATTAGCCGTTAATATACTCATACAGGCTGAACTAAATCAATATCAGTGACTTCTGACACTACAATGAACTCTTTTGAAGCAAAATAATCAGTCTGTGAAAAAGCTGAACATTATTTACTACATTATTACCTTTCAATCCACAGCCTCAGGTAATAGTCCTGGGCCCCGTACACAACAGTCTGGAGCTTTTAACATCTAAAGATCGTTTCATTCTTTCCAAAGACTCTTCATAGTGTAAAATATTTAGACAAATAATTTTTACACCCATGAAAAAAATGGCTCTCGCTGAAAGCTCTCACTTGAAATTTTTGGGAATGCAAAATAGTTCTTGTATTGCATCCCTGTAAACTGTATTCCCGCTTTATTTTTTAAGAGTGTTTACTGTTTAGTGAACTTAACTTAAACACAAAGAGACTTACACAAGGATCGAGATCTCAGGTCTTCAGTCAGCAGTGGACTGACCTCAAGATTCAAGGCCAGATGTCCTATAGAGCTAAATATAGAGAGTGAAAGTAGACGGAATGTATTTATCCTTCAGTGCGAACATCCTGGCATCAGTAGGATTAGACTGTATACTGGGGGCATTGGGCCAAGGGTCTTACACGTGTAATGAACATTATGGTGAGCAAGACTACTGAGATTAGTCTTCACCTGGGCATTGGAGCAAAGGTCCTACGCCATAGAACTGAAGGAATTGCAGTTGGATGAGAATGGTTTGATAAGTCTCTGAATTATTATGAATTATTAAGTTTCAGCTTTTTGTCTGTTAGTGAATATGTCAGAGAATCATGAGACTGTAAGTATGTAATCTAGAGATTGCATGGTGTACTGGAGAGGGGGATAGTTCAAGAGGAAGTCACATTTGATGGATTGTTGTATTTCAGGGAAAGGAGAACTGTTTGCTTGCTTTGTGTGGGATGCAGACACAATGGGTGAGAATAGCTTTACTAGCTTACTCCAGATCCAAGGGAGTTTCCTGAAGTTATATTTACTGTAAGTAGAGGGATATCCTGCACAGTCATGATCCACTCCTTCACTTTTCTTTTAATGGGGTAAATGAAGCTAAAACATTCTTCAGTCGTTCACATATTTTAAGTTTTTTGTCGCTTTCTTTGTAAATTGTTTGGAATCTGTGAAAAGTCAGTCTTCCAGGTGAACACTGGAACTACAAAAACTACTGGAATGGCAATATAGCATTTATAATTTTTTGCAATTAAGCCTATAATTGTGTCGAGTTACTTATCCCACCCATAAAGGTGCGTAATTCA
Source organism: Danio choprae (assembly GCA_903798125.1). Taxonomy (NCBI): domain Eukaryota; kingdom Metazoa; phylum Chordata; class Actinopteri; order Cypriniformes; family Danionidae; genus Danio; species Danio choprae. Next base: position 1,599,946 of record CAIGQW010000302.1, on the reverse strand, counting down.
CTTTGGCAAGTGGTAGAACAAAATTTTTATACCGCAATGAAAATATTGTTTTCAAAAACATGTCTGAAGTAAAGTTATATTTTTGCTATTGGAAAGTTATGTTTTGTTAGCAAAACATTTCTGTAGGCCAGGGGTCACCAAACTTGTTCCTGGAGGGCCAGTGTCCTGCAGATTTTAGCTCCAACCCTAATCAAACACACCTGAACAAGCTAATCAAGGTCTTACTAGGTATACTTGAAACACCCAGGTAGGTGTGTTGAGGCAAGTTGGAACTAAACCCTGCATATATATATATATATATATATGTGATGCAGCAAGTCCAGAGACTGTTGTGTACATAAACAAATATTTTCTCTATTCAAATAAGTAGCGGCTTGGACCCTGAAACAGTATTCCATACATCACGTTACGTCACGACTTAACAAGCGGATCGCAATTCATCACATCCAAAATAAAACGTTTTTTTATTAACCTAATTTTAGTGTTTGTACTGTGTATATTTATTATGTATATATAAATACACACATGCATGCATATATTTGAGATTATTTATTTATTTAGATATAAAAAATATATGTACAGGATACAAATTATATATAAATTTAAATATCTATGTAACAAAATTGCTTCGTATAATTTTGTTTCTATCTCATATACATAATAAATATATAGAATAGACACATATCTCTTGTCAAAAGAAACTTTTATTTTGATGCGATTAATCTTTGCTCAACACTACTGTTAACCAAAAATAAACACAGAAAATGCACAGTCAGTAGCAGCATATACAGCATTGGTTCAAGCATTCACTTTAACTGGTTATTTTCTTCACTTTAAATCTAATGGTTGGTTTATAGTGTCCGTTTATTCAAACTTTACACTTTTCTTCCTGCTGAACAGCTGTTACTATACCTTTACCATGAGTTAGACATTGCTGAAATGTGTGCTCCTTTTTCTGAGTTTATCCATCAAGCTTGCAAAGGTCATTACCGGTGAAATGCTGACAGACGGTTGCAGTGTGTGCGATCTTTAATAAACTGTAAAGTTCCTGGAATTGCTGTAGTTAACATAAGCAGTATATGTGTAATTAATCATATGCTTGAAAGGGAAAAATCCATCAGGTATAGATGTGAGCGGTGCAAACTCTTCACTGTAGGCTTTTTGTGTGAGGTCTGTCCTGATGTAACTTGTATGGAGCTGGTGTAATGACAGATTCACACACAAGTGAACAGGATTAAGTGCCAAAGTAAACTTGACACGAGAGAATGTTTTGAATAGCTGGATGAAAGAATGTTAAGTGAGTCATATTTAAGCATCAGATAGAATAGTCAATGCTGTTTCAAATTGATGGCAAGGCCAACAGTTTTTATTTTGGGCTGCATGCCTTATGACATAACATCTGTAGAGCATAAAGAAGTTAAGTCTTTGTGTTATTAAGGGTTTTATTATATGTATGACATGGTTTTTATTTGTATTTTTTACATTTTTACGCATTTCACAGATTTGCTTATCTATTACTGATGAATTATTTATTTATTTTTTATTTCACATTAATGTTGTACTTTCTAACTGTAAAAAACAGTTGTGAACAAAACTATTACATTTCTTAAGTTTCTTAGATTTCTGAGAATTTCTGAGAGCCGGAAGCTGTTAAAATATTAAACTACCTATGAATTATTGAAAATGTAAATGTTAGTTATATGTCTATTTTTGTAGATTTTATTTTGTAATGTTGTATTCGAGACAGATTTCAGTTTACATTTTTTTTAAACCAGTTGAAATGATAATAGAACAGATATAAGAAAGCTTCTTTTTAAATTATGTAATAGAGCAATTCCATGCAAATGTCCATGCCATGACATTTGCCATGAAGAAAAATTAAGTTTTCACCAAAATAAAGAAACCGTTTCTACATTTTTGGTGTAAGCAAGTATTTTACATTACTTTAAAATACTCAAAAATGTCTCTGTCAATGTTTTCAAACTATTATATTTGATTTACCAAAGTCACACAAGTGCCAATTTCACATCTGACACGTCCATAACAGAGAGGAGTCACATCCATAACAAAGCTTTTCCCTCGTAAATGCAAAAATGTCAAATCAAATCAATCATGTTTGTTCTATAGTGAGCCAACTCTTATCCTTTTGGTTATCATTATTTCTTTTGGGTTGTGCAAAAGTATGTTGTATACTTTAAACTCGCAAACGTTTTTGTCACATCCATAACGCATGCTTATTTTTCTCATTTAAAATATAAACATTTTTTACACATTGATGTTTTTCTGATCCCATAACTCTGGTTAGTTGTTTTGGAAAATATAAACAGATGTTTTAATATAATGTTAAAGTATACTATCTATGTGAATTCATGTTTTGAGTTTGTACTGCAAATGTCACATCCATAACACTGGAATTGCTCAATATTTATGTTTTGTTATTGTTTAAGAAATACATTTCAAATCACATTTTAAATGCCTTTAGCTATTTAATTTGCCAGTTCGTTATTTTAATATTTTTATTGGTGTTTGTAATTTTGAGGCCCCTAAACACCTTCATTTGTGTATCCTTTCTCTTGGCAGTGGTGCTATATTTCTCTGGCACGGGATCAAGTATTTTCTCTGTCCTTTTCTGTGATCCCATGCTGGCATGTAGCCTGTTGCACTCTCCATGACCCCCCTTATGTTATATCCTATCATCTTACCATGAATAAACATTCAGACACATTACAAGAGCAAGCAAAGGCCAGGACACTGGTTTAATGCATCATGCAGATGTTTGTGCATGGTGTTTTTGAAACTAATGTAATGTTATTTAATGGGTCACTGGTTATTTACCGTTTTTTTTTTCATAGTGGTCTCAGTGGTCAGTGTATGATGATCTAATGATGTTTTTTTTTTGTTTTGTTTTTTTCAGGAAAGTTGTCAGAAGGCTTATGCTTTAACTGCACTGCACTGCGGTTAGCCACAAACAGGTAAATCAAACCAAACACAATTCAAACAGTAGTTTGTAGTAACATTTTCTGTGATGAACGTGGTTTTTGATTACTAAATTAAAATGAGCTTACACATTTGTTTAGGGCAATAAGACTATGAAGAAAAAATGATGGTATTATTTTATTAATAGTGATAATTGTACAGTATTTTGCTTGTTGATATATTTAGGCCTGTCATATAACCAGGTGACACTTTTCATACTCTTAGTTAGCTCACACAGTAGTAACTTTTCATTAAGAGGTTATATTTATAACCTTAAATTAACTCTTTGGAACATGTGTATACACTTATAAGGCATTGTTTTGTAGTGTATAGGAATTATGCATAGACTTTGGTTGAATTCTGCACTATGAAAGGAAGAGATGCTGTCTTGTAGACATCATTGCATTTAGATTTTTTTTGGCAATTTGTGGCATGTTCTTTACAAAAACTAAGTAAATAAAATGCTGTTATGTGTCTTTCATGTAACTCAAGAAGTTACATGGATTGCTACAGCGTTTGATTAGAATAAGTTGTAAGATCATATGTTGTCAATCAAACAATATCGTTATTAAACATGTCCTTCTTACACTGCCAAAGAGGCAAAGCAGCAGCATCTGAAATTTCATTTAGCTCTTTTTATTAGGGCCACACAATATTGGAAAATTCTGAGATTGTGAGATATTGTTTTTCGACAGTTTACATTGAGATATGGATATAATTTTACCAGGTGCCATGACTAGATCTATTTAATGATATATTGTTCAGCCCAACTCTTTAGACTGTTGAATGAGGCTCGCAGATTTATACAGTGCATTTACAATTGCATAAATTATGCTTTTATTTAAAATTCTGAAATCCTTTTTTAAAAATGAATTGGTAGTTTAAATATAAAGCTAAAGTGGTAGTTCATTATTTTAATATTTTTATTAATATATTTTTTAAAAACAATGTTTGTCATTTTGAGGCCCCTAAACACCTTCATTTGTGTATCCTTTCTCTTGGCAGTGGTGCTATATTCAATATGGTAATTGAATCTTGATTTATTCAAGTGTTTCATGCAGACAAATATAACAGTTCTGCTGTGGTTTTATTAGAAAATTTTACAAATTAAGGCAAAAAACAGACAATGTTGTCTAATTTTTTTACTCAAAATGTTTTGCTAATTGAATAAAAAAAAAATGTATACAATCAGCATGACGTTTTCAATTGTGATGAAATTGAGGGGGAAATAAAACTCTTTCTTGTGGTGTTAACCATATTATTTGAAATAAAATAATATATAATTTCGAAACATTCTTTACCTTTAATCAAAGCTCATTTATCTTTAATGAATTCTCTCGGTTTTCCTCAGTCCTGGTGTTCTTGGAGGAATCGTCTGGCCTCATGCATCCTCTGTCCAGTACCTGGACCACTCCTCTGTGCTTCAGCGAAGCTTGTCCAGATCTCCTCGCCTCTACTGTGCCATCTTAGTACCTGACCCTGCCCTGCCAGTCCACACCAACTCCACATACCACAGAACATTAGCCTGGCCACAGAACGCCCCAGTCCGGTGGGTTCACACCACAGGCCGCCTGCACGATGATTCAAAGGTGGAGCGATCTTTACGTACACTGAAGGATCGAAATAAAAAGCTGGAGGAGGGCGGACCAGTGTACAGCCCGACGGTGGACGCCGAACCCGTGCGACGGACAATACGGCAGCGTGTTATTGATGAGGTGAAACATTACTATCATGGCTTCCGTCTGTTGTGGATCGACACGACCATCGCTGTGCGGATGCTGTGGAGGGTGTTAAACGGACACATTCTGTCACGTCGAGAGAGAAGACAGGTATACATGCAAACAAATAAGGATTTTAAGTTCATTTGCACTGAAGTGATATTTTAACTTAAAACCAGTAGCATAAATTCACAGAAATTAACAGTTCAAAACATATTAATAATGAATAGATCAAATTTAATGTAGAATTAAATCTCTTTCTAATCACACCTAGTGTTTTTTGCCATACAGGGGTGTAATGCGGAGTTCTCACCAAATGCAAATTTAAGTATTCGTGAAAGTAGATTACATACATGCCCATGGAAACATACAAATAGAATAGCACACATGACATAGAATATACAACACGTTTGCTGTGATTGTCCAGAATTGACCCCAATCACATCTTCTAGTCAAGTTTTAAAAAATAAGTTCAAAATTTAATGCACACAAATTCATGTTAAGTTTTCATGCTTGATTGCCAGTTTACCATATTCATGTATCTAATATGGAAGAAAATAAAATGTACTTTTTTTAGTTTAAATAAAATTTTAACAAATACAATAAGATTTCCTAATAAGAAACTATTTAAAGGTCCCGTGAAATGAAAATAAAGTTTTTAAGGTGTTAGTATCAGTACGTTAGTTTTATGGATGTGCTTCAAAACAATGACAAAATTTGCATTTAGAAGATACAAGCCTGATATAATCCAAAGCTTGCAGTTTGTCACTTCTGCCTAAATGATCAATGATTTTTTTTCACATCATCTCAAACTTCTGTTTCTCATCAAATCTTGACCAATCAAATGCTTTCTAGTATCTGACATGTCCCGCCCCCTTTAAGACACTTTTCATTTGCATTTCAGTTGATGCGCTTGAGCTCAACCACTCTTACTGGTAGAGCTGTGATAAAACGCTATTGGCTGTGTTTTAAAAGGGGAGGAGCTACTCTATTTCCCACGCTCGCTTCACAATTTAGTTGGGAATACGTCAAACATCAAATAGAAATGTTTCAATGCACTTCACGCGACTTCTAATAAAAGGTACAGGTAATCTGTTTAAATTGTAATTGAATACAAATCCCCAAAATTAATACTTAGAACAGTAATCTTACAGTATTTAGTATTTTACAAACCTGTAAACATTACAAAATATATTAAAGAAGGAATTAAACATTACGGCCTCACAGTGGCGCAGTGGGTAGCACGTTCGCCTAACAGCAAGAAGGTCGCTGGTTTGAGCCTCGGCTGGGTCAGTTGGCGTTTCTGTGTGGAGTTTGCATGTTCTCCCTGTGGGTTTCCTCTGGGTGCTCCGGTTTCCCCCACAAGTCCAAAGACATGCGGTATAGGTGAATTGGGTAGACTAAATTGTCCGTAGTGTATGAGTGTGAATGGGTGTGTATGGATGTTTCCCAGAGATGGGTTGCAGCTGGAAGGGCATCCGCTGCGTAAAACATATGCTGGATAAGTTGGCGGTTCATTCCGTTGTGGCGACCCCAGATTAATAAAGGGACTAAGCCGAAATGAAAATGAATGAATGAATGAATGAATTAAACATTACAATTATGTTACTAAAACGTAGTCCTGATTATATGGCAGGTCAGGAAGATGTGATAACACTTTAGTATGGCAATTATTAATTCACATTTTTAACCTACTTTTGATTTATTTACCCCATGTTTGTCAAATTTGGTCACAATTTGTTCTTATTTTCTATATTGGGTATATTTAATAGACCCTTAAGTAACACTAGTACACACACAACTCTCTTTGACCTGTGAGTGCTTATGGTGGAATGTAAATGGTTTGTTTGTCTGTCATTGCCCTATAGATTTAACCCTGGGTAATGTAATTAAGTCATGTTGGTAGGATTTGGAGTGGAAGGTTAGCATTCTTCCGTAGTTTAATCCCAGCCCTATAAAGCCTGGCTGGATCTCTTCTGTAGCTTAATGATTTTAAATTAGTGCCATGCTGAGACTTCAGGGAACCGTCATTAGAGATTGTTCCGCAAGTCAGGAGGCCAAGAGAAACTGAAGACTTTTTTTTTAACCAGCTCACTTGATTTCTAGCACTGCAGAGGCTCTAAAGATGAAGACCCCATTCATTGAGTTCCGATTAAAACCCTCATAAACACACTTTGGTCTGTTTTGACCTGGAAGAGATACATTTAGGAATATTCTGAAAACTGAAAACTGCTTTGAGTGTAGTGAAGGAATACAATTTTGCAAGTGTTTTACGCAGCCCATGCTCATTGAAAAAACATGCCTCAGCTTACTTTTTTTGTGAAATGTAAAGTAAGACACTTAGGGTAGCTTTTGTTGTACGTTTCAGGTACATGTCCTCCTTGTACACATCCACAAGAAGGCAAGGCTTCATACTGCCTTGTAGCATTCATTTTACCTTGAAACTGCTGTTAAATGTATGTATTTAAGTACTTTTTGGATTTCACAAACCTGTAAGCTGAAGAAGGTATTTCAAGTGAACCTGCTTTGGTTTTAAGGCACTTATAATACACTTTTTTTTTTTTCACCCCATATTTTTTTACAATATATATATTTTTATTATTTTCAAATTAAGTATCGGGCTCCGGTGTCAGAATTATTTGTTTATTGTTTATTTATGACATTATAGTAGTGTCAAATTTTATGTACTTCAGCATGAAACACTGATTAAAAAATACAATAAAAATAAGAATTTATTTTTTTTAATTAATAGTAAATATCTTTTCTAGGAAAATTTATTTGATTTATTAGAATTTTTCTGGAAAATATAAAATTTTTTGGTGTTGTTTTCTTAGAAATAAACATTTTATTTCATTAATAAGGATTTATAAAATATCAAAGGAATTCCATAGATTTTCTATTGGTAATTTTCTGATTATATGGTCTTATACGTTTCATAAAATTATATATTGAAATACAATTTATCATCAATAATGAAAATAATTTTATTATGTAAATGTATTTTTTGCTGTGGTTCATGTGCAGTCTTAATTTCATAGAATTTCTGAATTTGTGAACAAATCAAAATAGGTAAGTGGAGTAAAACATGGTAAACATGATAACATTCATTAAACTGTACTATTTTGTAAAACAACAATTCTTATACAGAAATACAGATTTTGAATTAATTTTCATATTTTGAATGAATTATTCGGCTAAATGCACTAATCAGCTGAAACAATATGATGCCGTTAAAGCTGTTTTATTGTGATCAGAAGAGTCTGGTCAGTGTCCTCCTATTCTTTATCAATTTTTTTTGTGTGCAGTTTAATGATTGATAGATAATTACGGCTCACATTAACACGTGACTGGCCACTGGCTCATGCAGACTGACTGCAGTGAAGTCTTGTTCCTGTTGAGATATGTTGCCTTGAGGTTAGTTGAGAGCATGTGCTTGCCATTACCTTAATGAAGCTACTGAACAAATCTTTTCCACCTGGTGGACAATAAAACGGGTGAAAAAGGTGCTAATTGTAAGAACTTTGACTCTGGGCTGTAAGAAACCACCCAGATGGGCCTATCAGCTTCAACAAAATGCCCATGATTTACACACAACAGGTCAAACAGGTCCACTCAAAATGCTTTTCAAAACCCACACACTTCACACTGCTGGGCTATTATTGTGCATAATATATATTAGAAAATCTGTTAATTAACAGTTTCCATATTTTGTGATTCACAAGTGTTTTGTGTTTATTTACAGTCAACTTTTGATGTTGAAAATTCCACACTACAGTTTAACAAAGTGACTTTTATTAACATTTTAGTAGTCTGAAATAATATCATGTATAAGAAATGATGTATAGAGAAATAAGTCAGTAAAATACCAGAAAATGTGCTGGCAGTTTATTACAAGGTTTTTGTACTGTAATATACAACACCAACCCAGACAATATATTGCTTTAAACTATTAGAAATGTTAATTAGTCACTTTTTCGAACTTTTCAAGGTTAACATTGTTGGAAGAAAGATCAAGGTCTCATAATGCAATTCAAAAGCATAAATAAACAGAAAAATAAAAATATGAATCACAAAATATGAAAAACTGCTAATTTTATGGATTTTTTTTTACAGTGTATACTTGGTAGTGTGATACACTATAGTGTAGAAATATAGTGGAAATATAGCTATGGAAAAAGATTAAGACACCAATTGAAAAAAAATCCTATGTTTCTCTGTATTAACTGCATTTAAAGTTATGGGTTTGAGCAAAATGTAAGATTTTCTTTTTATATACATTTATTATAAATTGTCATTAAAAAGTTTCATTTTGTAAATATCTGATGACGTTTCTTCTGGGTTAAAAATAAATATAAATGATTTTTAAAACATTTTTGCATAACAAAAAAAGTTGCCACAAGTTCTGATGTTTATTTTCTTTTAAGGCGATACACAATAATTCTTCAGAGGAGATGAACAATTAATATTTGGTGGAATAACCCATATTCTATCACAACAAGCTTTTGTTATTTTTACCAATTTTTATTTTCTGAAACAAGTTCTAAATGACAATAGTATTATTTAAAATTTGGAAGAAATGTTTGCAGATCTTTAAAGGAAAAAGCAAATATTGCCATTTTTCTTAAACCCGTATCAAATTAATTCAGTACATCCAGAAAAACTGAGAAATTTCAAGTGGGCACAGTTTTTTTGCCCATTGATGTACTGTACACTGTAAAAAATACATTACTGTCTTCATGTTTGTAGTGTAATCAAATTAACTTTTAGTCATCTCAACTTAATCAGTTAAACTGACTAAGAATATTAAGTTAAACTGTGTTTGAAACTTATTAAAATAAGTTAAAGACCCATAAAAACACTTGCTGTCATTACTTTTTGTCATATCATTATTTACGTACAACAATGCTTCTCTTCTGCGTTCTGCTGATTTTTCAAGCACACTGCAGATTGTACTATCAATGGACTATCACATGGTTTATTGTGTGAACGTCTGTTAGCATAGTGCTAATGTGTTCCCAGACTTGAATTCTCAGACGCTTGGATGATTGGACCTGCTGTAAAGTGACACCCCAGTGACGCATTCAGTCTGTAACAGCTGATGCCTTACTGGACGTCCTGGAAGTGGCTTAGTTGTTCTGTCACAGGTCGCTCTGTCTCTCACTTGCTCCGTACTGCCTGTCCTTCGGTTGCTAGGATGTTAATGCCCAGGGCTATCCACTACATTACACCTATCATTTCTCCACAGACATGGCAGTATGATGAAGAGCTGGTGTTTGGTTTTCTAGTGACAGTTATGTGGGTGAAATAAATAAATAAATAAAAAACACCCTTCTGGCGAATGATTTAAAAATATTTGTTGCAAGAAAATAACTTGAAGGTCACAGTAAACATTGTTGTTTAATAAAGCGAGCATCGATATGATGTCTTAAACTATTATTCAGTTTTATTTTAGTTGTTTTTTTTCTTCGTCATCCTCATCTTCTCCTTCTACTTTTAGTACATGACAAACAAACATGAATGATCGATAGCTTCAAAATTAACAAGAAAAAAGAAAGACAAAAACTGTTATCTTTGAAAATAAACAACAAAACAAAACATCTGAATGTGAAAAGGACAAATCTGAAACATCAAGAAATACAATGCGATAAAAACTGAAAAATTTCAATCTAAAAACATAATATATATATAAAATGAAACAATAAAAATGAACAACAAATCTGAAAGCTCTCTCACAACTGAGAAGATGCCATCCAAAATGATTGAAGTCAAGTCATAACCGGAAGTCCAAATAGCGAAAATATATGACAAATTTAGAAAATGAGAGATTATTTAACAAAGGCTCTTCGGCTTTATAAGCGGGCTCCCTGCACCCCTCACTCCACCTGTGTCAGTCGTCCTATAGGGAAGAATTTAAGCCAACCAGGACTGAAAAGAGCCTTTGTGTTGTGCCCATTGACATGTATATCACCACAGGCACAGAGAGAGAAGAGCAAAACAATGTTGATGGACGAGTGAGTGCGATTGGGAAAACCTTAGCTCTCTTTCTCCAAAGGAAGTGGCTGTGTGGGAGCAGTAGTGAGGGTTTTGGGAAGGGGGTTGACGACTGCCTTCAAAAGCTCCAAGAGGCACGCTGTGCGAGGGCCGCCAGTGAATAGGCAGGATTAAGGATGAAGCAGGTCAGAAGAATAGCCAGAGTGAGGTGTGACAGATGCTGGATGAGACTGGTGCATTAGCATACCTCGCTATGCTAATGTTGTTGACAGAGTGGAGAACCTGAAGAAAGCCCAGGAAGCTCTTGATGACAACAAACCATGACAAACTTACTAGGTTTTTTTCATAAACCATACTAAGACTCAAACTGTTGTACAAAAAACATTTTTGTAAACTGAAAATAATGTCATAAGTCATGATAAATTAAAACTAACCAAAACTAACATCAGCTAAAGACAAGGTAACTGAAATAAAATAATAATTAGGAAAAAGTGATATTTATCAGAATTAAAGCACTGTAGATGATTCAGAACATGGATATGACATGCAGTGATCCTCAAATAACATTGCTTCCTCACGTAAATGCCATTAGTGTGTAAAAAACAGGCCAATCGGAACAAAACACCAACTGTTACGCTGCATACGGGATCAATAATATGCACCTTGCATTTGATTGGCCACAATGTTTCCTAGTGAGATTACAACAATGATTTCCCCCCCTTATTGTCCCCCCCCCCATAAGTTTATATAAGCTTGTAATAGCAAACAGAGTAAAGGAGCTTTCTGTGAAACAGGCAGCCATGCTTATATGTTTACAGCTCATCAAAATGCAAATGGTATATACGGTTTAAAAATTAATTTAACCCCACCCCGAAAAGGTATAAGGTCTGTTTAAATGTCTTATGTTAGTTTAATGTGTATGTTGTGAGACCAATTCAATATAACATATTAAATCAATGCACTTAAAAAAAAAAAAAAAGTCTGTTTCTTCATCTGCCAAAAATGTAAACTAGGCATGTTTTTGAATGCATCTTTCAATTTTCTCAGAACATCATTTTTAATTTCATACTTTTAAGTTGCATTTGTATGGTTTTGGGTCCAATCTTTGTTCAAACGATTATTTATTTATTAGAATTTTTTTATTACTAAGGGGTTTGCACTAGAGTTAATGTAAACTGCGCAAATGTTTCATTTTTGCTTGGGTACACAGTTATTGTTCTGTTCTGAAACTAAATATTTAACACTAAATAGAAATGTATTGACAAAAGAAAAGCTAAATTAAAACGAACAAATCCAGAAATGACACTAACTAAAACCAAACTGAAATTTATAGCATTTTTTTGTTAATACTTAAATTAAAACTAATTTAGAAATACAAAACCTTTAATAATATTGTTACTTTAACATGAGAATTGCTTCAGCTGTACATGTCTTTGGATGTTATACTGTGAAAGGAAAGGTTTCAGAAATGTGTCTGTGCAAACCTCGCCATAATGCTAATATTTATGTAGAAAATAGTTGTTGTTTTTTTACATTAATTGTAATTTTTTGTAGCTCCCATTATTGACATTGGCAGTGCGATTACTGTAAATTAAAAATCAAATACAATAGTGTGTTTTTGTGAAGGGGCTTTAACATTTCCTTCATAGTTTTGATGATTTAATATTATTATTATTATTATTATTATTATTATTATTATTATTATTATTATTATTAAGCTAATAAGATTGAATGGAGATAAAGTGTGAATGTCTGTAATTCCCAAAATAGTAATGTCACAATGCAGAAAAACTTAATAGTCTTAAATAATTATTCCAATATTATTTTTATATTAATTTAGATTTGAGGCTGAAACAGATCAGATATTCTGGACAGATTTAGTGAGATTCACCCAAATAGTGTTAAGAAAGACATCCATTTTTGGAGGAAACTCTTCACTCTGAGCCTTTTATTGTTCCAGCAGGATTTGAGCAGTAATTATACTGTGGTGTGTGTAGTCATCCTGACAGAGCAGCTCATTCTCTGAAGTCTGTTCTTAGCTCTTCATGACAGGCCTCTCAGGGGCTTTACTTTATTTTTAGCTCTACAGGTTAAATGTAACACCGCAGATCAATAATTGCAAAATCCGCCATCTTCTGACATCACTGCCTGTCTTGTGTTAATTGCAGTTTCTGAGGACGTGTGCAGATGTCTTTCGCCTCCTGCCCTTCCTGGTCTTTATCATCGTTCCATTCATGGAGTTTCTGCTTCCTGTCGCTCTGAAACTCTTCCCCAACATGCTGCCGTCCACCTTTGAGACACAGTCCAAAAAGGCAAGTTGACCCTTTGAACTTGAATCTATAATTAAAGACCCTTTAAGACCTTAATTGTATTTATGTCAAAGTCACCCCATAAGTGTCTCAACCTGTACTAAACCAATGTACTAACATGTCAATTATCACACACACTCACACACAGTTTGGCACCATGTGTTAAAAAGCATTTTTGTTGGCAAGTGGATGACGCTATATACATGTGTAAAGCATTGCTGTTTTAGCGTAGATACTAATGTGGTCAAATACGTTTCTGACCCTTATTATGCGATTGATAATGCTAAATGTGGTTTGAAAAGATGTAAATAAAACTATTAAAAGCTAATTAAAATATCCATTCCCAATCCTGATTCGAAACGATTATCAGAGCAGAAATAAAAGCTGCTGCTCTCTGTATCAATTTCAGTCATCTCCTTTCATGTTCATACATTTCATGTTTTATAACTAATATACCTAGCTGAAATGCTGACTTAAGTGATAAAGAAAAAGCTAAATGAATCATTAATATCCAACAGTTAATTCTGTCTACATTTAAGGTTTTCATTCACAAAAAGCATTTCTGAAATGTAGCAGTCTTGCATTCTCAAACTGTGTGCATTTCTTTGTTGAATAACAGGTGAGTTTTATTTAACATATGAATTCTTTCATTTTGTTTTAATCAGTTTATTTTATGCAAACATAATTAGTGACTAAAATGAGTGTTGCAAGATCTATATTTGTGTTTCTATATCTTTGTTATGATACACTGTATAAAAAAATCCTGATCCACTGTATAAAATCGATGAGTGTTTTTATGAAAAACAAAAAAGTAAATCTTAAAATTAAAAGTATAAAATATTGTATATACATGTTCAACTTAAAATGGTTTAAATGCTGCATTAGATCTTATTTCTTTTAGTTTGGGAGCAATAATAAAAAATATTATACTTTTAAAAATGTAAAAAATGCTAAGGTCAATAATATTATCTGAACCCCACTCCAATCCATTTTTCAGTTGGCTGCAGAACAGACCACTGTTGTCCAATGACTTGCCTTGTTAGCCTAATTAATTAAGTTAAGCCTATTTTCACTTTAAATTGCAAGGTGAATACTAGTATTTTGCAAAATAACTAGTAAAATATGATATACTGTCATCATGGCAAAGGCAAAAGTAATTAGTTATTAAAACTATTATGTTAAAAAATGTGTTGTAATTTTTTTTCCCATTAAACATCACTTGGGAAATGTTTGAAAAATAATTACGATTTTACAGAAGCGCTAATAATTGTGCCTTCGACTGTAAGTGACATTTGCTTAGCATTTTTAACTGTAAAAATGTTGACCCAAAAATTGTATTTTACTTTAAGGTGTTTTTCTTTTGACTGTACAGTATGTACATTTAAATAATTAGCAATATTATATTGAAAAACCACACATACAGTTGCCCATAGACTCTCCCCTCATCACAAAAGTTGTTGAAAGTGGACAAAAAAGGAATGTGTTTCTCAAAATGACCCAAATCTTAATACCAGGAGTAAACGGGGCTACTGTGTGTTTGTTTTGCAGGAGGAGAGGCTGAAGAAGGAGCTGAGAGTGAAGTTGGAGATGGCCAAGTTCTTGCAGGACACAATCGAGGAAATTGCACTAAGAAATAAAGCAGCTAAAGGCAACGTGACCGAAGAGTTCTCCACTTTCTTTCAGAAGGTAAATCATAGTTACATGTGTTCAGATTACAAAAACAACAACTGTAAAGTATTGTTGTCACAATTACCAATTTCAAGTTAATTGTTGAAAGGTTTTGGTCTAATTCTTGATTCCTTTCTGATTAAATTTACATTCATAAATATTAATTTATGATAAGCAGTCTTCTGAATTTAGTGTAAATTTTCTGACAATTAGAATCACAGTTACAAATTTTCATTATCATTTAAACCATGATTAATTATCGAGATTTAGAAAACTCATGGTAAATCCTGTGATATTGCGAAAGGCTGTAATGTAACTGCATGTTTATGTAGGCAGTTAATAAATATATATTTATACATACAGTTAAATTACGTTGTATTCCTTTTATTTAAAGTGTGTGCTGCACAATATTGAGAATACTCAACAGTATTAAGAATAAAATCACAGTCAGAAAAAAATCGTAACCAGAATATCAGTCAGAAAAATCACAATTATATATTTTCATCAAATTGCACAACCTTTTTGGATTTTATATAGTAGTTTCATGCTAATTTTGTAAAAAACAACAACAACAACAACAACATAAACATGGATCCTTAATGTAGTTTTTTCAAGTGTAGGTTTAACAAACAATGCTTTGTTAAACCAAATATACCTAAAAAAA
>CAIGQW010000302.1:1554298-1574620 GCA_903798125.1 Danio choprae | reverse complement strand
AAAAAAAACAGAAATCCTCCCCAACATCCTAGGTTATATATCAAAGCTGATTTTTAAATTTCATTAAAAGCTGTTTACACATCAGCAATGAAAATATATATTTTATATATGAAAATTAATAAATATAGCCTCTTTTAAAACGGCATTCTATTTGTTCAGTTCAAATATACATACCAAAACTAAACACCTATACCAAACATTATTGGTTTGTGACATGTACCATTACACCCCTAGCTTATATGATTTAGTCCAAAAATCTGAAAGATTTGAAAATCAATGTCTCAATACAATTATCAATGATTCCTAAAGCTCTTCCATTCATTAACATCTCTTCTGGGAACCCTGCACGCTGTCTTGGCATGCGTCCGGTTGATCAGAGAACTTACTCGTCCTCCACCATCTTACCTGTTGTGTTATCAAGTAACCGTTCCCTGTATGCAGTGTCTTTCTGTCCTACAGGGAGAATCTGATAAGCATCAACGAGCTCATTACAGTCATGAAGCAGATCCAGAACATTCCTGAACACAAGCTGCTCAGCATTGCAGACGCATTGGACGAAAACAAAGATGGCAAGATAGACATCGATGACGTCAGCAAGGTAACAAGAAATACAGTGGAGAACAGAATTAGAGGGCAGTTTATAAATCCTAAATTGTCTTCAGAAATAACGGATTCTACATTGTTCAGAATTTGAAGGGATTTTAGTATGCACCCTTTTCACATTCCCAGCTTTCTCAGTAGCGGAAGTCGTCATAGTTGGGTAAACTTAGAGCATAGGAAATGGGAGAGTACAACAGATAATTTTTTTTACAATCCCATTTGCTGAAATAATACAAGAAAAACTCAACGATGGTGTTATCAAGACTTTCAGGAAAAGGTAAAAAATAGTGTGAGACTCATAACTGTAGCCAGAAAAGAGAACAATGTCAAATTTACTGTCCCATCTATAGACGTTGCATTAGAAACGCCTCGCATAAGCGAAAATTAGTTTTTTGTAATTTGATGCAAGGAACATATAATACATATATGTACATGTTTTTTTAATCTAAATATTAAACACTTTCAAGGATTTAAGATATCTTAATATTTAAGATAAGATTTTAGATTTTAGATTATTTTAGATATTTAAGATTGTCTACACCATGCCTTTAGAGCAGGAATTAGACTTATGTGAAAGTCAAAGAGAAAAAAAATGTGATAAATTCCTGATAACTGACACTAAATATCAAAAAGAAAAATGGAATTTGCTTTGGTAGGAGAAGCCACTGTGGGGGTTTTTTTTTGTCTCATATAATAGATTTTCTATGCTTCATAATAGTTTTGTGTGGATTTTCAAAATGTATGCTCATCTTGGAATTTGCATTTAAGCATTTTTATGCTTAATTTTCCAAAATTTGCCTAAAAATAGGTAAATGGAAACAGCTAACAATCTTTTTCAGTCTCTTCCACAGGATGTTGACTGTAGTTGGTTTATTGGCCATTAACCTTTTTGCCAAGGATTTTCTAGAGATTTTAAATCAGGTTTGGATCTGGGCTGTTATCTGTCCATTTCATTATGTTATTGCTTTTAGCTTTATAGAACTGCTTTACCCATTCTCTGAATATGAAAGATCAAATAATTGATAATTGTGGTAATTGATAATTGTGAAAATCAGATAATTGTGATAATTGCTATTTTTAAGCCTAATTTTTTAATGTCTTATTTGTTTATTTTTTTTTGTGCTGTATTTCCGAAAGCTCACAAAATATGCTTTAAAAACTGTTGTTTTACTCATAATAGGAAACTTTAAGTACACTCAAAAAAAGATTTTTACTGCTTGTTAAAACTACTTATTTAAAATGAACTGAATCAACACAATTCTTAAGTTTTATGTTCAGTCCATTCAATTTGTAAAAACAAGTTAACTTGATTTGAAATTGATTTGTGTTGGGACAACATGAAGGAATTGTGTGGACCCCAGCATTTTTACAGTGTAGCACTAAGCAGTGACCTCAGTTTTTGTAGGTTTTATAAAGTTGATCTCCACTGTAGTGTCTTTTGATATTCTTTCTTTTTCTGTTTGACTTGTATGTAAATTTGATGTTGACATTTATCTGGTGTGTCGGTTAAGGTGGTAGAGCTGATCGATAAGGAGGACATTGATATCTCCACCAACCAAGTTGCAGAGATCATGGTGATGCTACAAAAGGAAGAGAAGCTGGTGGAGAAGGAGAAAGCCAAGGAGAAGGTCGAGAAGGAACAGGCAGCTAAAATCCAAAACTAGACTTGCTATGTAGGAAATTGAAAGGATTCTAAAGCCAATGAAGCTTTTATGGTCCATTAATGTGTGGTCCTCTCATCCATATTCACTTATATGAACAAATTGGCTTTGTTTGCTTTGTTCAAATAAGACTGAAAGTGTAAAGAATGAATTGAGAAGTATATTTATTAGAAAAAAAAAAGTCATTTAGTATGGAGCCTTGCACATGATGATAAAAAAAAAAGAAGAAAAAAAAAAGCAATGATGGCCAAGATTTGTTTTTGTTTTCATGATTTTCATTTGCTCTTTCAATTTTAGGTAAATTGTGGACACTTTGTACTAATTCATAACCTAAATGAATGAAGTGGCTTGTTTTAATTAAATTGTGGCCATTAATTCACTAAATTAAAACGAACTAGTACATCGTAGCCATGCTTTAACCAAAATGAAGGAACAAATCAATTCATTGGAACAAATGCCTATTTCGTGGCTTTCCCTCTTTAAATATTGTGGAGTTCTTTAAATTCAGAGAGCAATTTTGGAAGAAATTCTGTTCAAAAACCTCCTAAAATTGGAGTGTATCATTGCTGCGCTACTACTTGTACAAAATAGTTGAACTATTTTCGTGGCACAGTAATGATACACTTAAGCTGTAAGATGCAAAAATGTACAAAAAAAAAGAAAAGAAAAGATTACTATTCCCATAAGTATATACCCATACAGTGATGTCATTTCCTGTGGTCTGAGGTCATTTCCTCTGTTTGCACATTACATCCTGTCACCATCATTCCACTACTCATCCAGTTTTATTTACTCGTATTTTATTTTCAGTTCACAACTTTCACGAGATTCTTGAATGTTGCTCAGATGATATCACACTCATGTTTATTCAGTAACCAAAGAAGGTTTATTACGCCTCATTTATGCTTGTACATACACATTCAGGCCTCCAAGAACTGCAGCTTTATGTCACACAGCAAGGGGACGTATCCCATCAACACTTGAGCTTAATTCAGGGCAGTTGTTTTTGTACCAACTTCGCAATGGTAGCTGTGTAATTTATTATTCTTTTTTTTTTAATTAGCTCTTATTTTGGAATGATTTGCGCATCACATTTACATTGTGGCCTTAGCAATCAAAAATCCCTTGTCCAGAAATAAGCTCATGGGAATTTTAAATAGTTCATCATTGCGTCGTACATTAGCAGTAGATATTTTTAGAGTGGCCATGTATGTTAGCTAGATAAAGTGTGTTTGTGAATGTTTATACGTGTGAAAGAGCTGCTGGCTACCTGAAAGGGGAAAAAATGGAGGTCAGCGCAGAGAGAATCAGGGTACAGCTCTGCTATACAGTCAGTATGTGACCTAGAGAATCACTCACTCCTTACATGGAGAGAGTGACAGCAGAGCACCTTTACTAACTGGAATGTGTGGATCTGCATGAGACTCTCACACACATACACACACACACTCGCTGGTAGCATAGTTTCACAGGGCACATAAGGCAGGGAATGCATCATCTTAACCCTAAACATGTCATGGTGAAGGAGCAGCATGTCTAACCTGTGTCTCTGACAGAGAGTCTACAGTAGGTGCCTATTTCACATCGTGTCCCTTAAAGAGACAGCTCAACTAAAAAAGTCAATTCAGGCCTCGTCATATTGTTCCGAACATCTGTGAAATTTGAAAAGATGTTGGAATGAAAGAAAGAATGAAAAATATCCCATAATTTACTTACCTGCAAGCCATTCTAGGTGCATTCACCCCCCACAATCACAAGAATAAATCATTTGCACACCCTCAAGTTATATTCCAGACCTTTATCAGTTTCTTTATTTCTGTTGAATACAAATGAATATTGGAAACTAGTCACCACTGGTTTCATAGTAAAAAAAAAAAATTAAGGAAAGTGGTCACTAGTTTTCAGCATTCTTCAAAATATCCTCTTTGTTCAACAGAAGAAATTGAATCAGATTTGGAAGTGCAGGGTGAGTGAATTGTCTGTGATTTTTTACTTTTAGGTCAACTATACCTTTATATAACATCCTGGTAAAAACGGGAAAAAAACTGTGAATGTTTTGCCTATTTGTAATAGCAGTGAATGGGGCCCAAGTTTTTTTTACATACCAAAATGCACTGATCTATCATAAATATGGAAATTTTCTTAGAACAGCCAATCGCTTTGCTTCAGAAGGCATTGAATAACACTCATTATTGCCACCGGAAAGTAATAAGGATTACTTTCATGAGGGATAGATGCACTTTTTGGAGCTTCAAAAACTCAGGCTCCATTCCCTGCTATTACAAAGCTGGGCAAAACTTTGACAGTTAATATTTATTTCTGTCAGAAAGACGGAAAGTGTATACACCTAGGAAGACTTGAGAGTGTTATTTGTATTTCTGAGTTAACTACACATTTCAATTAGTTGAACGCAAAATTAGATGTTTAGCAGAATGCTTGTGCTGCTTTTTTCCCCTTAAAAGAGTGTTAGTAACAACATGAGGGAGCTTAAATATTGTGTATATTTTTGGATGACCTATCCTTAACTTACCTAGGGACCCTTAACTAAAATAACAGCGGTTGGGCCGTAAGCTATATTCAAGAATTTGTATTAGCACATCATATGATAGAAAAGTCCATGTTTGTGTATTTATAGAGCAAGTATTTTATGCTGACGAGAAATTGCACTATGATTTTTCAGAGCTTTAATTTTCCCATTTGGCGTGTCGATGTAGACTCAGGAAGATGCATGTAATGTCTTTGCACATTAAGAGAGATTTGTTTGGAAACGCACACTTGAATATTTAAAGTGGCAGGTGGGACAAGGTGTGAATATTGTACGAAGGTATAAAGATACCTTGGTTATAGTGTTTTGTTTAGCAATTTTAAACTGAGCTCTCTGATTAATTTATAAAAGACGGCGCTTGTGCACATACAAGTAACCACAAATGGAAGGGTTGTAATTCGCATAAGCTAATTTGGATGACATTAATTATTTATTTACCCCTTCAATGCATACACATCGTATCTTTCATAGTATTTTCTTGACCGTCCTGTATTTAAGTTCCAAACCTAAATACTGTTACGCTAGTTAACTGAAGAATCCAAACGAGAGTGATATGCGCACATATGTTATTGAAAATAAGTATGACCCAAAAAGAAGAATTGTATCCTGTTCCAACAACTTATGTAAATCTACCATTTACAAACTATTGGTTCCAAGTCAAATAAAATCAAACTGATCTCTAAGTTGTGTACTTTTTCCTTTTATTTTTTTACTCAATTCATGTGCATTTCATATTTTGTATATATCTTTTTGTCTTTGTTTTGATGCCTTTTCATTCCCCTTTTGCATTATTCACCACATGCCACGACTTGATTTTCACTTGAATTTAGAGCTTATGGTTTTCTTTTAAAAATAATAATGAAAAAAGAATAATTCAAAAACATCTTGAACAGCTTTTAAATTCAGGAAGAGCTCCTGCTAAAATAGGACAGTATGAGATAGTACAACACAGTAGGAGAGGCTTCTGAAGTATTAAAGCACACTTCAACTGAACTAGATTAATATATGTAATTACATTGCACAGAAATCCTGATTGTGCTGTGCTGTGCTATACACTATTTTTTCAGGGTATATTTTTATTGAGGGTAAAATATATGCTTAAAGATGATGTTGAATTTGGAATTTTAATGAATGCCCATTTCACTTTCTTATTGAGGATTTGAGTTTGCCTTTGAGGTTTTTGCATTCACAAGTTATTTGGAGTGCTCGAAATCAAACCTTTGGTGCACTTTTGACCTTCAAAGTTTTCTACTTGGCATTTTGATGATCAGACTTTGACTTGCTTGGATTATTGAGAGATGCACCCAATCCAAAGTTTTAATGCCTTAATTATTAAAAATTATTTCTGCAAAATTGTTGCAAACAATTTATATGGGTTGAATTTAAAATAACAAAGTAATTAAATTTAGTAATGTTCAACTTAATTAGTTTGTTTAAATTCAGCCCAAATAAATTATTTACAACGACTTGCCTTAAAAATGTTTGAGTAAATCCAAGGAATCATTTTTTAATCTTTTTTTTTTCAGTGTATATATGATAAAGCAAGTTCTCTGAGCAGTGGTTCTCAACTACAAGGACCCAAGGAAGGTTTTGAAAATGTCCAATATAATATTTAAATGTACAGGTAGCACTTTATTTTACGGTTCATTCACATACTGTATGCATTTATCATTTTCAAAACCAATAGCTATCCCTGAACCTAGCACCTATGTAATAACCTTATATAACAGTGATAAAGTTAAATACTTAGTGCAACAAATTTATATTAACAGTTACAGAATTAATAACGTGTTTTTTTGTTTTGTTTTTTTAGGCCTAGAAATCACTATTTAAATTCAGCCTTTCTAATAATCTAACCTCATTTTCAAAGAAGTAAATCACGGGTGGTCTTTGAGGGAGTGAATGAAAATGACTTATTTATGAGATTATATTATGCTTCAAAGCATAAATATTTATGACCGTAGTTTTTGGTCTCTTTTTAAAGAAGACATTGGTAGATTATTGCTGAAGTAAAAACGTACAATTAAAATGCATTTGAAGTTTGTGTTTATTGTTTTAAAAAAGCATAATTTTTTTTACAATTATTTTTCACAAGTGATGTTTAAGAGAGCAATGGCATTTTCACAGTATTTACTATAATAGTTTTTTCTTCTGCACAAAGTCTTATTTATTTCAGTTTGGCTGGAATAAAGGCAGTTTAAAAAAAATAAAAATTTAAGTAATTATTAATGTAATAATTAATATTATGGCCCCCTTAAAAAAGTTTTGAATTGTCTACATAGCAAACTACTGTTTTACCTATTTGCCTAGTTTAGCCTTTAAATGATAGTAAAATACAAATACATATAAAATATCAACAGAAGTAAAATAAAAAGTATTAATATTTAATCGCAATAAAGACAAAATAAATTAATTATGAACTATTTATTAAAGCTATTATGTTTAAAAATGTGTTGAAAAAAACTAGTTTCTATTAAACAGCACTTGGGAAATATTTGAAAAATAATTAAAACATATACACTCCAAAACTTAAACTAAAACTCTCAAAATGTTAAAGCTATAAATGTAAACCAAGTTATGGTTTGATGAAGCAACAAAAAGAATACAGCAATTGTTTTGTGTGTTTGTGTATGTTTCAAGTACCAAAGCATTTACTGCATTTTGCACTGATTTGATGAGGTAAAAAGAAAGTACCAGAGAGTATTAAATCACTTTGGGGTTCCCTTGCAACTTCTTTGAGGTTCCTTTCTTGAGAACCATTGTACAAATGAAGACCTGCTCATTCACTTGCACTGTATAGAGAGTATACTATTTGCCAAACCACTTGGTGGTGCTGTAGCCTTAGACAAGAAAGATAATCACAATCATTTCAGCATATCCGTCTTTGATTATACTACAGGGTATGCCCTTCATATAATTCATGAAGTAATCCCAGATTATGTGAATAAATGTTGCTGTTAAGCAAATTATCTCGCCAGTTCAAAATATTAAGTGGAGTCATAAGAGAAAAACAGTTGACAACAGACGGTCCCGACATTCTAGCGCGGATATAGACAGATATAAACACAGCCACTGTAACAGTCAGCTTGTCATAAGTGTCTTAAACTCAAACAATCTGACACCCAGACTGAAAAATGACTTGAAATCATGCCGTCTACAATAATAACCTGTAAGGACTTGAAGTGTGCCGAATAACTGGAGGGCGAGGGACTGTAAATCAGGTTGTCCTGTAAGTAAAGCCGTGTGGACTGGTAACAGGACACTGCTCAGTGGAAGAAGGCTCTTGTTCGTGCTGAACTTCTGGCCGTAACGAGGGTTTACATTTTGGGTGTTTCATGGTGGAAGATTGCATACTGTATATACTGTATGTTGTTTGGAGTCACTTTATAGACAAAACAGTGCTGAGAGCACCCTTAAATGATGCATGCTTTGTTTATGTTAAGTTTAGTAGGCATGATAGCACTTTATTTTACAGTCCTGTTTTTATCATGGCTGTTACATAAACTACAAAAACAACTATGTAGACTACTATCCCTTAAATAGTGCCCCGAACCTTTAGTTACCCTTTATTATTGTTTTCTTAGGTAAGTACTTTATTTGAAGGTGTCTTTGTTACAGTCATTTTACTCCTGAGGAATATTAATTAATTAGATGTATTTGCTGTATGGTTAGGTTTACAATGCAGGTTAGGATTAGGGTTAATTGCATGTAATTATGCATTGTTTATTATAATTGCTATAAGTACATGGAACATGTAACAAGGACACCTTAAAATAAAGCGTTGTCATATATCTACACGTACAGATTGTAAAATAAAGTGTTATTATTAAAAAAATATTTAGACTGGTATGGAGAACCTGAAGGGATAGTTCACACACACATACACACATTTGTGTGGTTTAAGAGGACTCACCATAGGAAACACAAACACACACATAATATTGATTTACTCTACTCCTAAATCCAACCCCCACAGGAAACTAATTTTAAACATCAAAAGACCCCATAAAGTATTATTATTATTATTTTTTTTTAATAACAACGAGGACACACGTTGTGTAAAGTTATGTCCTTGTAAACTATGTTGAGTACAAGTCATACCCATGTCATTATACAATTACATGTTTTCGTAAAGCACATAAACATGCACACACAATAATGTAGGGTCACATTTTCTACTAGACAAATCTGAAAACGTGAGACCCTGCTTATTTACAACAATATCGCTTTAGGTAATTGTCTTTTTCACTTTATGTAGTAATATCTGCTCTGCAAAAATATTATACAGATATTATTTATTTTTTGCTATTCACAAAATGTTAAGCAGCTATTTATTAATTTATTTCTTAACCAATGTCTTGTCAATGACCCGTCAGAACAACAGAGGCAGAGCTACCTTTTTGTAGGACCACTGAAGTATTTCGGGTCATTTGTTTGGGATCAGTCATTAATTTCGGAATAAATTTTCCATCAGTGATGCAGGAATTTTCTTTGTTTCTGAAAATGTATTCTGGTTGCTTTTTGTTGTTGTTGATATGTTTGTGCCACAGAATGTTGCGAGTGTACTCTATGTTTACATCGATCAGGTCACTCATCATCATGCTGTATCACTGTAGCAGCTGTTTTACTCATAATACACTGTATTGAATGTCATTTTTCACTCTAGCACTTTCACAATGGTTTCCTGAGTGATGACAGTTGAATGTACTATGTGCAATGAAATTTTCTTGGCAAGTTTTTTTGGGGGATTGTGTACAGATGCCTAGCATTTTGCAAAATAAAATGGTCAATAATGAATTGTCATTGTGCATACACAAACACGTGCTTCCATCTGTTTCCATCTCAGTATGAAAAATAAACAGAAGTTGTGATCTCATATTGTGACTAATTTTAAATCTTTTTTTAATTCATCATATTTTTTACGTGGCTCTTTTCTAATGTCCTGTCTTTGATTCTTTCTTTAAAACAAATTTGACAGGCATGCCACTAAACTTGTAATTAAACACTTATGTTTTAGTGACCGTTTCACATATTATATGTTACCATGAGGTACTCAGAAAACCATATGGGTCATCTTAGCTAAAATGTATAAATATTCAGTACATATTTAACAAGACAAAGCAACGCAATATCACAGCAATTTGTACATTTAGTGGCTTTGATTTAGTGACTAATTTCATTTGTTTGATCTCTTTCACACATTTTTGTATGCTTTGCAAGGTTAGGGGTGGGCTTTTGAGGCATGCGTACATAATACCAGCCTGATTTTAGCCCTATTAAGGATGTTGTGTTGATTCGTAAACAACAATGAGCCTCAGGATTACAAAATTTATAATTATGCCACGTATGTTGCATCTGATGCTTTAAAACGCCTGAACATAAGGACTAGCAAGTGTTTTCCATGGTGCTTTCCAAATGGGATATATCACACTCAGAAGGGCATTTGGCCACCATATTCAAGAGTCGTTAATCAAAGTGCTCAAAACGGCTACTTTGAAGTAAGGAAAAAACAAAGGCAAAACATGCAATAAAATTGGCTTTTTCAACTATAAATGCACTTAGAATATCATCTAATATCATTAAATATTATGTGTCTGCATAATATGTTCTAATGTAAATTTTCAAGGCTTATATATTGTTTGTTCCATGAAGGATTGTGCTAAACAGGCCACCAAGAGACTATTAGCTAATATTCAGTTTCTTTTTACAAAAGTCTACATAAAACTCATGAACTAAACCGAGATCAAGTAAAAACTATGAAACCTGTTCAGCAATTCGTCCTGAAGCAGAGAACAGTGATGACGTAACAAAGCCAAGATTACTGAAATCCTTTGACCTTGTCAATTTGATACGCACTCTGAACCATTGATTTAAAATAATAATAATAATAATAAATGTTTGGAATCTTCATGAAGCAGGGCTTCAAAACCAGCCATCACTACTTTGAGGGGCCCTTCGGAATGAAGAATTGCGAAGGGTACATCTGATGGACACTTCAGGCCCCCATGATCCTTTCTGCAGGGAAGTTGTTTGGTGTCAAACTCTGTTTTCTATTCAGAATCAATATTTTGAAGCTCTCACTCAAGAGGGTAAACCCTATGAAGGAATTAGGGCATAGGGATGAGCCCTTCCAGGTGGAATGTGCTGCCAGTTCAGACACACATGTAACACTGACCAATAGAAGCACAGATGCTCTTCAGTACACTATGTTCACACTACCTCAAAGTTTTCCACTAAGTTTTATATAGAGGATTCAAAAATCAAACTGTCCCTTCGTTCAATCCAGTAAGATGCCTACTGATTTCTTTTTGAGGGGAAAGACAGCTAGTACAAAACATGCTGCTTAGGTAGCCATTGTTTGTTTATGCTCTTGTAAAATTAGTTGCTAGTTTTGCCTTCTTGATGACGTATTGATGATTTTTGGATAAGTTCAGTAAACTTGTAGGATGTTTACAGGATCTTGTCAGAAGATTTGATGTCTCAGTGGATGACTCTTTCAAAAGCTGAATTTCCAATTACATAATTGTTTCTTACTCCGAGGTAGAAATGCTTTCCATGTCATAGATTGTGTTGCTTTATTTGTAACTTTTTCCAAACTGCTTCAGAATTGTGCAAAAAGAGCTGGCGTCAATGCAAAAAGCCCGTGTGTGTAAATTCAGCGTGCACTTGTGTTGAACTGAGAGGGAATTACACAGTAAATAACAACGTTTTGAAATTTAGCCTTTGCAGAGACGTGTTTTTGTGGGAAAAAGCTGTGTGTCTTTGCGAGAAGGCAGTGGAAAGAGTGCATGGAGGCTGGAGAATGCTCGCGGAGCAAACATTTACACTGGACTTACGACACTGAGATGTTGCTGACGTCAGGAGAGAACACTCCACTTCATTCTCTCCCGTTGGCTTGGCACACGCTGCATTGAGGCTCACTGAGACTTCAGCTGGGCATGACGAGCGACTTGTGTTTCGCTTCTGTTTAAACAGCAGTTGACATGCTAATGGTGACGCCTGCACCTGAGGAGACTGGGTTAGTTTGGGATGATTGAGGTTTGTTGCGTGAGTACCAAGAGGTCAAGCTTTGACGGGTTAGCACCTGCTGTTCTGTTGATGCCCATTCAGAAGGAACTGTTCACTTTGTTTTTCATGGTTCTGCCATTTACTCTTTGTGCTGGCATTTGTAAATGTAATGTGCATGGCTTCCAGTGTTGTTCCCTTTTAGCTGTACAAAACAGTTTATTATGTTATTTGATATTGCAACTGGTATATTTCTTGCCATATTTTTTTTTTTTTGGAATATTAATGAGAATATAGCTTAATGTTTTAACAATTGTACATACATATATTTTTAATAACAATGGTTTTTATAGAACAGTGATTGATTAAATCGGACATGAGTTTGCCATTTTTACATAGTTTGTTTTCAGCGTTTACATTTGCTTTAACATTTATTAATTTAGCAGACACTTTTATTGAAAGTGACTTACAAATAAGGATAATATAAGCACTTTAATTCACCAGAGAGCAGCAATATGTAGATGTCATGAAAAGTTTAAGGTAGTTTAGCTTTTTTTTTTAACATGAAGTGTTACTCTTCACGTACGAGCTGGCGCAGCTATTGG
Organism: Danio choprae; assembly: GCA_903798125.1. Taxonomy (NCBI): domain Eukaryota; kingdom Metazoa; phylum Chordata; class Actinopteri; order Cypriniformes; family Danionidae; genus Danio; species Danio choprae. The sequence goes on along the minus strand of CAIGQW010000302.1, from coordinate 1,562,204 downwards.
AATCTTTTTGGCTTGACACTTCTTGTCTCATTTACTTCTGTTGATTTCTAGACGTTAAAAACAGCTCTTTTTGCTGCTTGATGTTGCAAATGAATATTTTATTAATGTTTTATTCTACTTTTTATGTATAGTCATGAACACACTTGTTGCAAGTAGTTTGACCGCTTTCTGCCGTTTATTTTTCATAGTAATTTCTCCCATAGACCACCGAACCAGGAGTTCTAAAACAATTGCAAAAACCTGCACACTTCTGCATCACAGAATAAGGTCAATAGAGAGGAAAGGGTATGTTTTCGGTGGTTTGTCAAGCCCACTCATCTGTATGAGGGACACTCAGGAATACACAGTGTTTTCCCAAAACATGAAGTGTTTGTAAGAAAGTGTCGGGTGCACAGTGTTGGGTAAAAAAAAAAAGTAATATATTATATTAATAAAGCGTTTTTACATTACTTCCTTAATAAGTAGCACATTTGGTTACTTTTTAAAAACATCATGTAAGATTGTAATGTATTACGTTTTCCCCAACACTGCATATAGAGAGGAAAGATAAACACTGAATTTGAGCACACTTTAAAGGATGCTGGTTTATTTAAACGCAAATTTGGGTAAAATATAGACAAATCTAACCGCCAGGTCAAATGTTACATTAAATTTATATCGTAACTTTTTCCCAACTGTTGGGTTTGCCCATATTTTACCCAAATTTGGGTTTAAATATCACTATTTGGAAATACAAGATTTGTCTTAAAAGCTGCACTGGTTTCTCTAAATGAAACCATTTTAAGATTTGTAAAAATGTGATCTAGGATCTTTATACAGTGTATGCCATTTCAAAGACTGTGAGTCTATTTATCACTGCATTATTGCCATTAGTGGTAACCTGTGGTGTCTAACTTCATCATCGTCTATACTGTGATTTAATGAACAGGTGGCACTCTCCAGTTATAGCATATACAGTAATCAACATAAACGCAATGATACATTGTAGATCAGTGTTTTTCAACCACGTTCCTGGAGGACCACCAACACTGCATGTTTTGGATGTCTCCTTTGTCTGTTACAACTGTTACAGGTCTTTCAGTCTCTGCTAATGAGCTGATGATCTGAAATACGATGTGTTTTTTTTTAAGGAGACATGGAAAAATGTGCAGAACTGGTAGTCCTTCAGGAACGTGGTTGAGAAACACTGTCGTATTTTCCAAAGGGAAAAAAATAACTGTTTTGACATTTTAAATCTTACAAATGTTGATATTCATAGTGGATCAAAAAAGCTTTTCCAAATTGTCCTAAAACAATAATGTGTGTAGTTCAATAGTTTTAGGACAACTTTCATGAAAGCACTTGATCCACTTCAAACGTTGACTACTGTATGTATGCTGCTTTGAATTATTACTTTTGTAAGATTTAAAATGTCAAAACAGTTATTTTTTCCCTTTGGAAAATATATGATCTACTTTGATGTATCGTAGCTGTAACGCCATGGTGGCGGATGGTGACAGAACGAGACGTAACACGAGATATATAACGAAACGGGTTTATTGAACACTTACGGGGAACAGATACTGGATGCGGGAAGACAGGACGACACAGGAACCACACGAACCAAAATACCAGACAACAATGGACACAGACGAAAGGGTATAAATAGATGGGGGATGATTAGACTAATCACACACAAGGGATGAACACAGGTGGAACAGATTGACATTGACGGTGGCGGGAAGAGAACAAAGAAAGCACATGATGAAAACAAATGACGACACGGACAAACACTGACAGTACCCCCCCCTTTTGAAGGCGCGGTCCCCGCCCCTTCAACAGGAAACAACAAAAGGAAGGATGGTAGAAGGGGAGGGTACAAGGGAGGAGTCCAAGGGAGAGACAGGAAGGGAACTGGAGCAGGAGGACCCAGGACACAGCCAGAAGGACGGCCTGGGCGGAGTCGAGGAAGGGAGGATCCGTGGAGGAGGAGTGGCTGCTGACTCCGGGGGGGGCGACCGAGGGAGACGCCACTGATGGCGGTGGAGCCCAAGGAAGTGACGGAGAGTCGAAGGGCGAAGGTGACGCCGAGGTTTCTGAGGGCCGGGCGAAGCAGGCGGCTCACCCGAGCAAGGCGACGGCGGGGTTCCGGAAGCCCGCGGCGTAGCCAGAGCGACAGAGGACCAAGGCGTAGCTGGAGGGAAGGAGGAGCTCAACGCAGCCGGTGGGACGGTGCGATGAGGTGCAGCCGGAAGAGTAGAGTCCAGAGGCAAAGGAAGGGCGACGACTGACCAAGGTGGAGCCGGAGGGACGAGGGAGCCTGGCGGAGCTGGTGGGCGGACGGCCCACGACGAAGACGAGGGAGGAGTGAGCCAACGCGGAGCCCTAGGGTCGAAGGGCCGAGGTGGAGTCCGCAGCTCGGAGGTCGTAGGAGCTGACGCTGGGCGACACCCTCCAGAGGGTGACGCAGACAGGCAGTGCCCACAAGCGAGCTCCATTTCCGGAGCTGGAGCGAGAGCTGGGGGGCTGGCTGACGGCAGCAGTGCTGGAGCTGGATGACTGGCTGCAGTTCTGGGGGACCGTGGGAAGCTACTCATGACCCTGGAGCTGAGGCTTTTTACGAGAAGGGCGATTAAAAAAACTGCGAAAACAGTTGGTTGCTGTCTGAAAACAGCGAAAGGTTAATGCTGCCTGAAAACAGCGGAAGGTTAAAAATAAAGCCCCAGAAGCCAATGAGTAGCCTCCCAGTGTCCAGCCGCTGTCCATCTGCATAGGGGGGTGGGCGGGACTCTCGCTGCTCTTGCGGGTATCCGCCAGGACTCCCCCTCTTGGCGGTGTTGCCGGCTCGCGCACCTGGTCAGACGGGATTTGAAGCTCCTCCATCTCAGCGCGATGCCGCTCCGTCGCTCTAGGGGGCGATAGCTTATCGGCTGGGGGTGGCTCTCCGTCTGCGGTGGGCTCTGGCAAGCGCTCCCTGCAGGTGGATGATGATGCTTGGCTGGTCACTGGGTCTGGAGTGGCACTGACGAGATCCTCCAGGAAGGCGGTGAGTAGAAAAATTTTACTCGCCAGTGTCCACTCCATAATTGCGGCGATGTTGCCCCGAGGACCATCTTTGGGCGATCGTGCTCTGCTAAAGATGATGGGCGTGCAGAGCACGTCGCCCGGAAAGCTGTTGGCAGTCACTCGATCATGGTCCTCAGGGCTGCTCTCCCACTGCTCCAGCAGGCGGTGATGACGAACGGGACGGTGGGTGGGGACCAGGAAAACACGAAGGGATAAAAATAAAACACTGAGGGGCAAAAAGACTATAAAAAAAAATTCGGGGGAATCCGCGCCGCTATTTGTGGGTCCGGTATTATGTAACGCCATGGTGGCGGATGGTGACAGAACGAGAAGTAACACGAGATATATAACAAAACGGGTTTATTGAACACTTACGGGGAACAGATACTGGATGCGGGAAGACAGGACGACACAGGAACCACACGAACCAAAATACCGGACAACAATGGACACAGACGAAAGGGTATAAATAGATGGGGGATGATTAGACTAATCACACACAAGGGATGAACACAGGTGGAACAGATTAACATTGATGGTGGCTGGAAGAGAACAAAGAAAGCACATGATGAAAACAAATGACAGTAGCGCTCATATATATATATATATTTTTTTCTATTTTCAATGAGGAATTTGTGGATGCATTCTTTTTTAGATTTGTAAAACAGTACATTCATTATTAGATGAAAAGACATATTACTATTAAACATTACATTCATTTATTATTAGATGAATACTGGCATAGAAATCACCACAAATTTGTAACAGTGCCCGGTGTTTTCAGCACCTACATGCTAATTAAGCGAAATCATGCAATTCAAATTCACAATTTTTCTTTCATGACACATCCTTAAAAAAACAATGGACAATTAAAAATATGTATATATTGATATGCATATACACTGTCAAAATGAATTTAGCTTAGTTTCTTTGTTCATTTGTTTAGCTTAGTTTCTTTGTTCAGAACAACAAAGTTTCCAGACCTGAGCCTTATGAATGCTAATGCTTGTTTGAACACTAGGGGACAGTGTATGATAAGCTTGACCTCTCTTAATATCTCTTGTTGAATATCAGTCGCTCCACTGTCTCTTATTTTGCTCTTTTAAATATTTGTCTGATTCATAATTGTCATTTTGTTGGATTCGGGCAAAAGCATGTAAGGGAAAATCTCCAGAAATGAAAATGTTCTGTGTCTCACAGGACAGTGTGTAAACCAGAATAGCATCTCTTGTTATTTTTCTCCCACTTCTCTCCATCCTCCATCACCGTTGTGTCTGAGGTATGTTTTCCAACTGTAGGGATATTATTGGATGGCACGCTGAACTACACACCGCAAACTCCTCTCTCGCCATGGGTTCCCAGTCTGCCTGTAATAATATTGTTCCTCAAAGTCCTCTACAAACACATCACCTCTCCGCTGCCCGTTCCCCTCAGTCGGCCTGCTTTACCCTGGCGCCAGCAGTCACCAGAAGCCTGGCATGGAGACCGGGAAACGTGGTTACCATGCCAGCCATTGTGGTCAGTAAGAGATGATCTCGACTAGTCTTGAGAGTCCAGAAGAATTGAAGAAAAACAAACAACCGTGGTGTGCGTATAGGGAAAAAGACCACATGCAGCAGTTTTGATATTCTGAGGTTTGCCCTGGCTTGAAAAGCAGGAATAGGATCGCTTACTCACTGCGAAACAGTCTGCTGTGTAGTATACACCGGCCCCAGGGCCTCAGCGGGATCCGCTTTACACATGCAATCCATCAGGTGTGTGTGATGTAGGCCCACGCAGGGTTAAACATACTGCTCGCAAACACGTCCCAGATCATGTGTATGCTGATAAGGAACCGATGAAAGCAGTGTATAACTGCTGGCATGTCGAGCCACTTCTGTGCTGCGCTGTAAACTGGCCTGCCTGAAGTGCACAAACATTGGGCCGGTATAGCTATAGGGCTAGAATGGTAAATATTGACCTTTTCTGTTGCCTCACCCTCCATTGTGATTGTTTGGTCTAATGTGCTGCTTGAGCGTTCAGTGGGTTTGGGCTGACGGATGTGAAGGTTTGAGTGTGTGTTGCCACTGCAGAAACAAATCTGTGGTCATGTAAAAAGACAAGACTGTAAAATATGGATTTCATTTAGATATATTTATAGAACCAATAGTTAAATAAATTTGTCATGAATAATCTTTGGCCAGTTTTCTGACTTTATTCAATGTTTGGAGCTTTTAACTAATATAATATAATATAATATAATATAATATAATATAATATAATATAATATAATATAATATAATATAATCTGGGCAGCACGGTGGCGCAGTGGGTAGCGCTCTCGCCTCACAACAAAAAGGTCGCTGGTTCGAGCCTCGGCTGGGTCAGTTGGTATTTCTGTGTGGAGTTTGCATGTTCTTCCCGTGTTCGCGTGGGTTTCCTCCAGGTGCTCTGGTTTCCCCCACTAGTCCAAAGACATGCGCTATAGGTGAATTGGGTAAGCTAAATTGTCTGTAGTGTATGTGTGTGAATGGAGGTGTATGGATGTTTCCCAGTGATGGGTTGCAGCTGGAAGGGCATCCGCTGTGTAAATCATATGCTGGATAAGTTGGCGGTTCATTCCGCTGTGGCGACCCCAGATTAATAAAAGGACTAAGCCGAAAAGAAAATGAATGAATGAATGAATGAATTTAATGTAATATAATAGTAAAGTAAGGGATAAAGTACATCCAGGCAGTTGTTATTGCAGAATAAAGCCTGCCAGGCTGAACCACCCTGGATGTACTTTATCCCGCTTATTACATGACTACTTGCCACAAAACATAAAAATAAGACACAAAACATTGTTCTGAGTATATACTAACTTGAACAATATTCAGTCACAGGATGGCAGCAAACAGTCAAAAATGCAAAGCTGACATAAACAAAACCGGCTGAATAGAGAATATACTAACCTATGTGTTATTCATTCACTAGATGGTGCCAAACTGTCGAAAACAGTCAACAAAGATACAGATACATATGAATGTGGATGTAAGTATATGGATTTGATTGAAAATATTGACTAATGGTCAAGATGACTCAAAGTCCCCGGATGAGCCTGCATTATTTAACAGTTGTCACTGCATACTTTATCACGTTTATTAGACAACTACTTGCCACAAACCGTAAAAATTAGAAAGAAAACATTGTTCTGAGACATGATAGTTCAGTCATCCTTTAATTAAAGGCAAATTTGACAAACCAAAAAGACTGAAAGGAGCATATACTAACCTACGCATTATTCAATCACAAGATGGATTCATCTTGTTGATTCCGCTGTGGCGACCCCAGATTAATAAAGGGACTAAGCCGAAAAGAAAATGAATGAATGATTAATATAATATAATATAATATAATATAATATAATATAATATAATATAATATAATATAATATAATATAATTAAGTGCTTGACTGCATTACAGTTCCACATCAGTATGTCGAAGGAATTTATATTTTTCATAGAATACAATCACAAATCTAATCAGAATAAAAGGCTTTGAATGAGATGCGTAAGAAACTAGTCTTATATACAGGATTGGTTTGAGGTCAAATAAACTAACAAATGTCTTGAAATACAACATCTGAACAAGGTCTTTAGGCGTAAAAACCATAAGCAGAATAATTGGCTTCAGTTTAGTGAATTACTAAGAAAGAATGCATTATTTTCTAATAATTCATTGGGTGTTATCAATTATTACGTGCAAAATAAAATAACAAGTTGCAAGTGATCTTATGGAAGGGTACACAGAGTTTCAGGGTGCTTTCTTCCTGTCAATCATTTCGCCCATACAGAGTGAGTAGTCTATATATATGGGAAGCTGAGAGTACGTGACCTTGGAGCTACTTTCATGGCTTTGAAGAGTGCAGAGCACAACATTTACAATTTTTTAAAGATTCAATAATGGCTTACACAGAACATAAAGAGGGGGACCAAAAAGCAAGTGACATTGAGGAGCAATAAAAGAATTAATCTCTGGAGGAAGCTGAAAGATTTGAGCCTCTCTAAAATCAGCACTAGAAATGTTCACTCACTATCTTGTCATTGTTGCTGACTATCACCGAACAAGTCACAAATGTGAAGATACTTCAGACAAGTCTTCTCGCATTTACCTGTTGTACTGTACAGTCTGGAATTAATGACAACTGGGATCCCATAGTGTGTTTTGGCTTATAGCTGGGAACATGTTCATACAGACCAGCAACAATCGTAAAAGGCTATTATGAATGGTATGTGCACCCGGCTTCACAGACAAACTAGCACATCTATAGGGGGTCCATTTATAGAAACAGTTTACAGAGTCTGCTTTCCAGTAACCTAAAGGCCTTTGGGATGAACTGCACTGTTAACTAGACCTCAACACCCAACATCAGGTTTCAGATCTCACTGATGCTCATGTGTCAGAATGGAAGAAGCTATTGGAACTACTGGAAACTTTTGAAGCCAGGCTCATTGGAAAACGTGCCTTAGCCTACACTTTTTTCAATACGTCAAATACGTTGCTACGTTTGGTTGCTTGTTTTAGATAACAAACCCACTAGAGAATGATGTCTACATTTTTGTGAATCTGAAATACCAATCTGAAATACAAAACACTTAGTAGGGATGGGACAGTTGCTAAAAAAATCCAAATCATTTGGTTCACTTGTCACGGTTCAGTACGCGAGTGTAAAAAACAGTTCATGTATTTACATTTTTTAAAAATCATTTGATGGGGAAGCGGGTGTTTGGAGTGTTTTGGTGTCTGACTGGAATATGTGATCCCATAGTATGGAGACCTGTTGTCTGTAATGCTCTCTCTCTCTCTCTCTCTCTCTCTCTCTCTCTCTCTCTCTCTCCC
>CAIGQW010000302.1:1535887-1553898 GCA_903798125.1 Danio choprae | reverse complement strand
TGCATACTTTATCACGTTTATTAGACAACTACTTGCCACAAACCGTAAAAATTAGAAAGAAAACATTGTTCTGAGACATGATAGTTCAGTCATCCTTTAATTAAAGGCAAATTTGACAAACCAAAAAGACTGAAAGGAGCATATACTAACCTACGCATTATTCAATCACAAGATGGATTCATCTTGTTGATTCCGCTGTGGCGACCCCAGATTAATAAAGGGACTAAGCCGAAAAGAAAATGAATGAATGATTAATATAATATAATATAATATAATATAATATAATATAATATAATATAATATAATATAATATAATATAATTAAGTGCTTGACTGCATTACAGTTCCACATCAGTATGTCGAAGGAATTTATATTTTTCATAGAATACAATCACAAATCTAATCAGAATAAAAGGCTTTGAATGAGATGCGTAAGAAACTAGTCTTATATACAGGATTGGTTTGAGGTCAAATAAACTAACAAATGTCTTGAAATACAACATCTGAACAAGGTCTTTAGGCGTAAAAACCATAAGCAGAATAATTGGCTTCAGTTTAGTGAATTACTAAGAAAGAATGCATTATTTTCTAATAATTCATTGGGTGTTATCAATTATTACGTGCAAAATAAAATAACAAGTTGCAAGTGATCTTATGGAAGGGTACACAGAGTTTCAGGGTGCTTTCTTCCTGTCAATCATTTTGCCCATACAGAGTGAGTAGTCTATATATATGGGAAGCTGAGAGTACGTGACCTTGGAGCTACTTTCATGGCTTTGAAGAGTGCAGAGCACAACATTTACAATTTTTTAAAGATTCAATAATGGCTTACACAGAACATAAAGAGGGGGACCAAAAAGCAAGTGACATTGAGGAGCAATAAAAGAATTAATCTCTGGAGGAAGCTGAAAGATTTGAGCCTCTCTAAAATCAGCACTAGAAATGTTCACTCACTATCTTGTCATTGTTGCTGACTATCACCGAACAAGTCACAAATGTGAAGATACTTCAGACAAGTCTTCTCGCATTTACCTGTTATACTGTACAGTCTGGAATTAATGACAACTGGGATCCCATAGTGTGTTTTGGCTTATAGCTGGGAACATGTTCATACAGACCAGCAACAATCGTAAAAGGCTATTATGAATGGTATGTGCACCCGGCTTCACAGACAAACTAGCACATCTATAGGGGGTCCATTTATAGAAACAGTTTACAGAGTCTGCTTTCCAGTAACCTAAAGGCCTTTGGGATGAACTGCACTGTTAACTAGACCTCAACACCCAACATCAGGTTTCAGATCTCACTGATGCTCATGTGTCAGAATGGAAGAAGCTATTGGAACTACTGGAAACTTTTGAAGCCAGGCTCATTGGAAAAGGTGCCTTAGCCTACACTTTTTTCAATACGTCAAATACGTTGCTACGTTTGGTTGCTTGTTTTAGATAACAAACCCACTAGAGAATGATGTCTACATTTTTGTGAATCTGAAATACCAATCTGAAATACAAAACACTTAGTAGGGATGGGACAGTTGCTAAAAAAATCCAAATCATTTGGTTCACTTGTCACGGTTCAGTACGCGAGTGTAAAAAACAGTTCATGTATTTACATTTTTTAAAAATCATTTGATGGGGAAGCGGGTGTTTGGAGTGTTTTGGTGTCTGACTGGAATATGTGATCCCATAGTATGGAGACCTGTTGTCTGTAATGCTCTCTCTCTCTCTCTCTCTCTCTCTCTCTCTCTCTCTCTCTCTCTCTCTCTCCCTCCCTCTCTCTCTCTCTCTCTCTCTCTCTCTCTCTCTCTCTCTCTAAACCTCCAACACTCATTCAGCGCAGACGCATTCTGTTTATAACTTTCATTAAAATGACATCTTTTGAATGTTTTATCAAATTAATGCATAATGCCAATAATAATAATTTAAAAGTATTCTAAATATTTACATATTGTATTGTTGGGCTACATTTGATGGAACTGAAATTTAAAGTGAAATATTTTTTTTGCAAAGATTACGGACAAAATATTATTGTAAGGAACATTTTAACAAGGTCATAGTCAGATATACGTATTATAAAATAAACAAGATTAAGCCAGTAAATTTATCACATAGTTATGTTACTTTTGTCCCTATTGACAAGGTCAAAAGTTAACAATGTGCAATTAGTTTGAAATGAAATTATTTTGAAGTTTGATCAGTTTAAAGATTCCAGTAAAAAGATTATTTTTAAAGATTTGATCAGTTTAAAGAAACTCAATGCTTGTTTTTCTCTCTGTAGACAATAAAGAGCTAAAATGCAAAAGGCTAATTTAAAACTCTAATATTGAAATTAGCCTGTATAATGTAAAATACTGTAAAGAGTACATTATAAGGTTATATATTTTAAGCTGATGTATAGTATTTCTAAATGGTAGTTAAGTGTTACATTAGTGGATTTCGTTTTACAATGTATGTGTGTTACAAATACACGTCCTTTTTGTACACTTCCATGAGAATGTGGGGATTGTAGTACAGATCACCTAGCACACCACCGTCCCTAAAGCCAAGCAGCAGTGTTTTTAAAAGCATATGTAGGAGAAAAGTACACTGCAGTCATATAGTTTTACCTTGATTTTACATTGCTTTTATCTCTTTTGTGGTAACGTGCTTCAACAGACTTATGCTTAAAGCGGATACAAAACAATCTAAATGTACTCTTCAATTTACTCACCCTCTGAACACAGAAGACATTATTTTGATAATGTTGGAAAACGGTAACAATTGACATACATAGTTGGAAAAACAAATACTATGGAAGTCAATGGTTACTGGTTTTTAACATTCTTCCAATTATCTTCTTTTGTGTTGAGAAGAAAGACGCTCTAACAGTTTTATACCATGTAAAAGATGACAGAATTTTCAGTTTTGGGTGAACTATCCCTTTAACGAGCACTTACGGCCACAGAATCTGGGTGTAACAGCACACAACTGTACATTTGATCAAAGAAAACAGTGGTATCACTGAATACCAATTAACTAAAGCCTGTTTTAGAAGTAGTTGTGTTTGGTTGTGGAGTTCCCAGTGAGTGTGTGTAGTTTTGTGATTGTGTTTCGGCGTGTTGAGCAGGTGTTGGGAAGCTGCTCTTTAAGAAGGCTGACCCATTGGCACAGCTCAGAGAGATGTGAAAAAGAGAGAAAAGTGAAAGACAGGGAGCTGGGCAAGGGAAGAGAGGAGTTAAGGAAGAGGAAAGTAACTGGTGTAAAGTGGATTTCCTGGCTGGAAGACAGCTGGTCATTCCCATAGGACTCATTACGGCTCTGACAATCCAGTGTTACGCATGTATACGCAAAAGTAGGTCTCCATTTGCTATCAATGTAAAGCCATGCTAATAAATTTTCTGATCAACAGCTCCCTTGCTTTCTGCATCCCTCCATTTCATTTATGGATAGTTCTTGCAGAAATGAACAGTCTGTCATCATTTACTTGTGATGTTGAAATAATGTTCGCTTTCATGACTTTAATGTTGTATAAATCAGAAAAGTTTTGGGTGGTGAGGAAATTTTTTACTTTTCTTTTTTTCTTTCTCTCTTGGGTGGTTAAGAATCCCTTTAAGTGACATACAATCAAAGCCAAACAACTCCAAATCTTTGGATGCTTTGACTTTTCTTGTATTAACAACAACCGCAACAAAAATGTAAAAATATGATTCTATAATGGACACTTTTGACAGAGTTGAAGTGTTATACAACATGTTATTAACATTTTTTTGTTTTAAGATTCACATTTATAAAATCTAGATATCACGATTTTGATCATAATTTATGAAAAAATATGTTTGAAATGTTTCATTGGACTAGTGGCTTTGCCTGGTTAGTTAAGAGAGCACACAAAGAAATGATGGACATTATTCATTCATTCATTCATTTTCTTTTCGGCTTAGTCCTTTTATTAATCAGGGGTCGCCACAGAGGAAAGAACAACCAACTTATCCAGCATATGTTTTACACAGCGGATGCCCTTCCAGCTGCAACCCATCCTTAGGAAACACCCATACACTCTCATTCACACACATACACTAGGGACAATTTAGCTTACCCAATTCACTTATACCGCATGTCTTTGGACTTGTGGGGGAAACCAGAGCACCCGGAGGAAACCCACGCGAACACAGGGAGAATATACAAACTCCACACAGAAATGCCAACTGACCCAGCCGAGGCTCAAACCAGCGACCTTCTTTCTGTGAGGTAACAGCGATACCCACTGCGCCACTGCGCCGCCCGGACATTATTTAGACATTATGTTTAATAGATAGTTCACCCAAAAATCATAATTCTGCCATTTACTCAGCCTTCACTTGTCCCAAACCTGTTTGAGCTACTTTCATCTGTTGAACTCAAAAGAAGACATTTTGAAGAATGCTGGAAACCTGTAACCATTGACTTCCATGGTATTCGTTTCCATGGATTTCCTATTGTGTTAACAAAAATAACAAAACTCAAACAGGTTTGGGTGGTGGCACAATGGGTAGTGCTGTCCCCTCACAGCAAGAAGGTCGCTGGTTTGAGCCTTGGCTGGGTCAGTTGGCATTTCTGTGTGGAGTTTGTATGTTCTCCCCGTGTTCGCATGGGTTTCCTCTGGGTCTCCGGTTTCCCCCACAAGTCCAAAGACATGCGCTATAGGTGAATTGGGTAAGCTAAAATTGTCCGTAGTGTATGTATGTGAATGAGAGTGTATGGGTGTTTCCCAGTGATGGGTTGCAGCTGGAAGGGCATCCGGTGGATTAGTTGGTAGTTCATTTTGCTGTGGTGACTCCTGATTAATAAAGGGACTAAGCCGAAAAGAAAATAAATGAATGAAACAGGTTTGAAACAAGGGGTGAGTAAATGATGACAGAATTTACATTTTTGGGTGAACTATACTTTTAAAATGTCAAAAATAAAAACACATGGCTTCTTCACAGTAAAAATTATGAAAAAAATAAAATAAAAATAAAAATACAATTAAAAAATCATGAAAACAATAATAATTATGACACTGTGCTGGAAATAAATGCACAACGTCAAAGGGTTGACACTCATCATTTAGTGTCATCAAAAGACACACATAGGATGAGAGAAATTAACTACATCAGAGTAAGAATTTTACTTTGACATAATGGCAAAATGTTGCCATAAAATGATTCAAATTATCGCCATCCATTCTTATTTTGCTAGAAGTTTTATGTATCTAATGCTTTGCGTGTGTTGCATTGCATAAAGGTTGTTGAGTTGTTTTACTCCAGTGACCAAATGTGACTCTCTGATAGTAAATATTAAGGATTAAGTTGTGACACTGAATGCAGATCTCCAGCAGACAGTCACAGTTATTATTTAGGGAACTGTGATAGACTGAAATGACGTAATGAGTGTGAAGTTTTTGCCACCTTCAGAGATCACATTGTAATAAAGCGCTATATATTCAGAGCCTATCTGAGGCATCTCATCTATTTTTGAAGACAGCAGCTCAAAGGCACATTCACACACACACACACACACACACACACACACACACACACACACACACACACACACACACACACACACACACACACACACACACACACACGCACAGCCTTACACGTTATGTGTGTGGGAGGTTGCTTTGTACCTATAGTTTGGTTGTGAGTGTTGGGATGGGATATTTTTAGAGCTTTGATACAGTGATGTATTGCAGGCTTTTTTTTAGTATGCAGTAATTTCTTTGTGTGAGACGGAAACTTGTTTTACGAATAAATCATTTACTCACCCTGAATTGGTTCCCAGCTTTATGAGTTTCTTTTTTGTTGTTGTTGAACACATTTTTCACATGTTTTTTTCATTTTGAAGAATGTTGGAAACCGGTACCTTTGACATCCAGTGTTGGAAACCATTGACATCCATAGTAGAAATGGCAAATTGTTTCCAACATTCTCCAGTATATCTTTTTTTTGTGTGTTCAACAAAAGATCTTCAAACATGTTTGAAATAATTTTTGAGTGAATAAATGATGAGAGAATTTTCATTTTTAAGTTCCATATCACAACCATCTTCGTTTTGAAGAATTCCCTCTTCTACCCCTACTCCTCCTTTCCTAGATGGGTGGCACGGTGGCCCAGTGGTTAGCACTGTTGCCTCACAGTAAGAACGTCACTGGTTCTAGTCCTTACCAAGCCAGCCGACGTTTCTGTGTGGAGTTTACACGTTCTCCCCGTGCCCACGTGGGTTTCCACTGGGTTCCCCGGTTTTCTTCCACCATTCAAAAACATTCATTCATTCATTCATTCATTCATTCATTCATTCATTCATTTTCAACCACTTTTCCTGGGTCGGGTTGCGGGGGCAGCAGTCTTAGGAGAGAACCCCAGACTTCCATCTCCCCAGACACTTCCTCCAGCTCCTCCGGGGGTATCCCGAGGTGTTCCCAGGCCAGCTGAGAGACATAGTCCCTCCAGAGTGTCCTGGGTCTTCCCCGAGGCCTCCTCCCGCTGGGACATGCCTGGAACTCCTCCCTAGGTAGACGTCCAGGAGGCATCCGAAACAGATGCTCGAGCCACCTCAGCTGACTTCTCTCGATGTGGAGGAGCAGCGCCTCTACTCCGAGGTCCTCCCTGGTGACAGAGCTCATGACCATAGGTGAGAGTAGGAAGGTAGATTGACTGGTAAATTAAGAGCTTTGCCTTTCGGCTCAGCTCCTTCTTTACCACAACGGACCAGTACATCGACCGCATTACTGCTGCCACTGCACCAATCTGCCTGTCAATCTCAAGTTCCATCCTTCCCTCACTCGTGAACAAAACCCCAAGATATTTGAACTCCTCCACCTGGGGTAAGGACTTTCCTCCAACCTGGAGATGGCAAACCACCTTTTTTCAGCGGAGCATTATGGCCTCGGACTTGGAGGTGCTGATTCTCATCCCAGCCACGTCACACTCAGCAGCAAACCGCCCCAGTGCATGCTGAAGATCCATGTTCGTTGAAGCTAACAGAACCACATTGTCTGCAAATAACAGAGATGAAATCCTGTGGTCCCCGAACCGGACCCCCTCCAGCCCAAGGCTGCACTTTGAAATTTTGTCCATAATAATTATGAACAGAACTGGTGACAAAGGGCAGCCCTGCTGGAGTCCAACGTGCACTGAAAACAAGTCTGACTTATTGCCGACAATGCGAATCAAACTCCTACTCTGTTCATACAGGGACAACACAGCCCTTAACAGAGCGCCTCTGACCCCATACTCCCAAAGCACCCTCCACAGAATGCCACAAGGGACATGGTAGAATGCCTTCTCAGAATCAGAATCAGAATGGGTTTTACTGCCAAGTGTGCTTACACACACAAGGAATTTGCTTTGGCTACAGAAGCTTCCAGTGTACATAAAGTGAACAGTGACAGCATGAAATAAATATGAAAAACACAACAAACATTAAACAGAGATGTAATCAGTCAAAAAGCTCTGGAAGGTGAATTGTATGTACAGACAAGTTATAAGGTACTGTGTACGACTGCGTATAAAAAGTATTGCACTGTAAATTGTTATAAGGTGCTGTGTACGAGTGCGTATGAGAAAGTATTGCACATGTTTATTGCACTGTAGTAGAATATTTAACTGTTCATGAGGTAGATGGCCTGAGGAAAGAAACTTTTCCTGTGTCTGGCTGTTTTTGTGCTTGGTGCTCTGTAGCGCCGACCAGACGGTAACAGTTCAAACAGGAAGTGTGCTGGGTGTGAGGGGTCCAGAGTGATTTTGTAAGCCCTTTTACTCACTCTGGAAGAGTACAGTTCTTGAAGTGTAGGAAGGGTAGTGCCAGTGATTCGTTCAGCTGTCCGGACTATTCTCTGTAGTCTGCGGAGGTTGGTTTTGGCAGCTGAGCCAAACCAGACGGTGATTGAAGTGCAGAGGATGGATTGGATGACCGCTGAGTAGAACTGTACGAGCAGCTCCTGGGGCAGGTTGAACTTCCTCAGCTGACGAAGGAAGTACAGTCTCTGCTGGGCTTTCTTCACAATAGAGTCTATGTTAATGTCCCACTTCAGATCCTGAGAGATGGTGGTGCCCAGGAACCTGAATGACTCTACTGCAGCCACAGTGCTGTTCATGATGGTGAGTGGGGGGAGTGCCGGGCGGGTTCTTCTAAAGTCCACTATCATCTCCACCGTTTTGAGCGTGTTCAGCTCCAGGTTATTGCATCTGCACCATAAAGCCAGCCACTCCACCTCCTGTCGGTATGCAGACTCGTCGCCGTTCCGGATGAGGCCGATAACAGTAGTGTCATATGCAAACTTCAGGAGCTTAATGGAGGGATCTTTTGCAGTGCAGTCGTTGGTGTATAAAGAAAAGAGTAGTGGGGAGAGGACACATCCCTGGGGGGCGCCAGTGCTGATGGTGCGGCTGTCGGATGTAATTTTGCCCATTCTGACTAGCTGTTGTCTATCTGTCAGAAAGCTGGTGATCCATTGACAGACAGAGCTAGGAACAGAGAGCTGGGTCAGTTTGTACTCGAGCAATGATGGGACAATGGTGTTGAAGGCAGAGCTGAAGTCCACAAACAGAATCCTTGCGTAGTTCCCTGGTTTGTCTAGATGTTGTAGGGTATAATGCAGTCCCATGTTGACTGCATCATCCACAGACCGGTTTGATCTATAGGCAAACTGCAGAGGGTCCAGCAGAGGTCCAGTGATGTCCTTCAGATACGCTAGCACCAGTCTTTCAAATGACTTCATGGCCACAGATGTTAAGGTCACAGGTCTGTAGTCATTGAGTCCTGAGATCTTTGGTTTCTTTGGGATTGGGATGATCGTGGAACGCTTAAAGCAGGCTGGAACAGTGCACTGTTCCAGTGATCTGTTAAAGATGTGTGAGAAAATGGAGGCCAGCTGGTCAGCGCAGGTTCTCAGACAGGCTGGTGAAACACCGTCTGGGCCTGGTGCTTTCCTTCTCTCCTGTTTCCTGAAGATCTGACTCACAGTCCACAAAACACATGTGGACTGGTTGGGCATACTCCCACGAATCCTCGAGCTCTCTGGTGAGGGTATAGAGCTGGTCCAGTGTACCACGGCCTGGACAAAAAACGCATTGTTCCTCCTGGATCCTAGGTTCAACCATCGGCCAGATCCTCCTTTCCAGTACCCTGGCATAGGCTTTCCTCGGGAGGCTGAGGAGTGTGATCCCCCTATAGTTGGAGCACACCCTCCGGTCCCCCTTCTTAAAAATTGGAACCACCACCCCAGTTGCCCAGTCCAGAGGTACAGTGCCCGACCTCCATGTGATATTGTAGAGACCAGTCAGCCAAGACAGCTCCACAACATCCAGAGACCTAAGATACACAGGGTGAATCTCATCTACCCCCGCTGCTTTGTCACTGCGGAGCTTACAAACTACCTCAGTGACCTCAGCTTGGGTGATGGGGGAGTCCACCCCTGCATTGCTTTCTCAATGAAAGACATGTCGGTGGGGTTAAGGAGATCCTCAAAGTATTCCTTCCACCGTTCGACAACATCCCCAGTCGAGGTTAACAGCTCCCCACTTCCGCTGTAAACAGTGTTGATGTGGAGCTGCTTTCCCCTTCTGAGGCGCCGGACGGTTTGCCAGAATTTCTTTGGGGCCGACCGATAGTCTTCCTCCATGGTCGGATAGTCTTCCCAGGCCCAAGTTTTTGCTTCCGCAACCGTCCCGGCTGCAGCACGCTTGGCCCGCCGGTACCCATCAGCTGCCTCGGGAGTCCTGCAAGCCAACCAAGCCCAGTAGGACTCCTTCTTCAGCTTGACGGCATCCCTTACTTTCGGTGTCCACCACCGAGTTTGTGGATTGCCGCCCTGACAGGCACCACAGACCTTACGGCCATAGCTCTTTATGGCCGTGTTAACAATGGAGTCTGAGAACATGGACCACTCTGTCTCAATGTTTCCAGCCTCCCTCTGGATATGGTCAAAGCTCTTCCAGAGGTGAGAGTTGAAAATCCCTCTGACTTGACGTTCCCAGAGGACCCTCACAATACGCGTGGGCCTACCAGGTCTGTCCAGCTTTCCCCCGTGTCAGCGGATCCAACTCATCACCAGGTGGTGATCAGTTGACAGCTCTGCCCCTCTCTTTACCCGAGTGTCCAAGACATACGAGCGGAGATCAGATGATACAACCACAAAGTCATTCATTGACCTCCGCCCTAGGGTGTCCTAGTGCCATGTGCACTGATGGACACCCTTATGGTCGAACATGGCACAGAAGTCCAATAACAAAACACCACTCGGGTTCAGATCAGGGAGGCCGTTCCTCCCAATCACGCCTCTCCAGGTATCCCTGTCATTACCCACATTGAAGTCCCCCAGTAGAACAACGGAGTCCTCAGTCTGAGCACCTTCCAGCACCCTTCCCAGGGACTCCAAGAAGGCCGGGTACTCTGCACTGGTGTTTGGCCCGTAGGCACAAACCACAGTGAGAGACCTATCCCTGACCCGAAGGCGCAGGGAGGTAACCCTCTTGTTCACCGGGGAAAACTCCAACACATGGCGGCTAAGTTGGGGAGCTATAAACAAGCCCACACCAGCCCGCCACCTCTCACCGTGAGCAACTCCAGAATTCAGTTCCAGTTTCTGTGCCTGACGATTGGGTTGTTGTGGTCCTAACCTTCGACCACCACCCGTTCCACAATGCACCGGCCCCTTACGGCTCCCCCTGCAGGTGGTGGGCCTGCAGGAGGATGGTCCCATGTCGCTCCTTCTGGCTAAGCCCGGCCGGGTTCCGTGGGAAAACCCGGCCACCAGGCGCTAGCATACGAGCCCCAACCCCAGGCCTGGCTCCAGGATGGGGCCCTGGTTGCGCCATATCGGGCGACGTCACGGTCCTCGATCCTATTTTACTCATAAGGGGTTTTTGAACCGCACTTAGTCTGACCTGTCACCTAAGACCTTTGTGCTTTGGGAGAGCCCCCGACAACATAGCTCTTAGGATTGCTCAGGCACTCAAACCCCCCCACCACGATAAAATGGCGGTTCATGGAGGAGAAAAACATGCAACTTATGTTAATTGACTAATCCAAATCGACATCATAAACATGCTCCTAGTAAGTAGTTATCTTAAGAGCAATCACTATCTGTTCATTAGCTACTACAGCAGGGGAGTTCTCGAGATCTACCTGAGCTCAAACTCCCCTCTCGCCTTGCAAACGGGAGGGAGCCCCGGGCTCAAGGATCTATGAGCTCAGGGCTCTCTCCCAGGACAGCATGCCAAACAAGCTTTATAATCAATCATCAGCTAAGTATGAACTCTTGAAACAATTTTATTCAAAGTCCATGTTAATCAGAAAATGCTGAGACATT
The DNA here is from genome assembly GCA_903798125.1 of Danio choprae. Classification (NCBI taxonomy): domain Eukaryota; kingdom Metazoa; phylum Chordata; class Actinopteri; order Cypriniformes; family Danionidae; genus Danio; species Danio choprae. Next base: position 1,542,586 of record CAIGQW010000302.1, on the reverse strand, counting down.
TATTTCAGTATTTTTTTTTCAGTATTACTTTTACAAATAGTAACAGTAAAACTAAATCACATCATTATCAAAGCAACTAATTATCAGAGAAAGTTACCGAGTTAATTTATAAAAGAAAAATATGTAAAAAAAAAAAAAAAAGAAGTGGATGCCCCAATAATAAAAATGTTGAATGAAATAGACACTAAATTAATTATTAGCATAAAACACTGTACACTATTCTGTACTATATTAATGTTGCTGTGGAACAAGACACCAATGAAATTAAATATTTTATTGTAAATACTATGATTTCTATTGCACTATAACATAATAGATGGTTTAGAACATTTAATATCTATTGCACAAACGACAACCGGCCAACAAATTAGTCTAAAATGGTCTAAACATTTTGAGAAACAAATTTTTTTGATAAAAATTTTGAGAAAGATGTAAATAATAATTACATCTTTTCAAGATTGAAACAAAGATAGTGATTACAGTAATTTGTTTGACTACTTGTTACTAAAATGGTAATTCTGTAATGCAGTTTATTTATAAAGCTGTTATTCCCATGAATGGCCAGGAATACATTACATTAAAATAGTTACAAATGTTATTTTAAACATAACTGGTAAATTATTGTTTTCACCCATAAGAGACTTATTTCAAAATCATTAAAAGTCCTTTATGGCCCCAAACCTTCAAATGGCATTGTAAATAGCATAAAACAATGTCAATAAATTTAGGTATTTTCTCCAGACACAATTCATAGCAGATACATTTTAAAATGCAATGCTTTTCAAGGAACTGTCGACAATGTGTCAGAGCACTGAAAGCTCAATCTAAAGAGAATCTGTAATCCTGTTTTCCTGTCTCATGGTTTCTGGCTGGGCAGAGTAGCTCATGCAGGCCCAGAGCGCCACTCTAATGTGCAGATGTCCATCACACACCAGATGAGCTCAAAAATCAATAGCTGCCCTTTAAAACTGTGAGCCCCACCACAGTCCCTGTATACCTGGTGCAGTTTACCAGCTGCCATTAGTGCTGCTCTCTAGTCCCGGCCCAATTGCGCTCTGATTGGGACAGATGGCCAAGCTGGAGGACTAGAGAGAGCAGAGCTGCTTGTCCATTTGTTCTCATTAGCCATGAGTCTGATATAAAACCTAGTGCAGTCTAGCTGCTCATTTGTTTGGAAAGAGCTCCAACTTTTGGGGACATGGTTGGCTTCAGATGCACAAAGTCACATGGATTTCCATTAAAAGCATAGTTTAACCCAAAAGTAGTCATTTACTCACACCCATGTAGATTAAAAGCTGTTCTTTTTTTATATACATTAAAAACCCTCCTAAATACTGTATGTTACTTTAACATATATTTCCATTGTTGTTTGCAATGGTGATTGACAATTACATTACATTATTGCGTCAGTAGATGGTTAAAGATGCAAAATCGCTCCCTATACCCTCATTCACTCTTCCCTATAGTCCACTAATATAGTCAATTTGAAGCAGTGAATGAAAAGGAGAGAGTGAATTGCTGCACTCAGTGCACCGGAAAGGATGCCGTGTTGTTTGTGCTTTGCTAGTTGATAAATCCATCAAACTTCTAAATCTGACCCTGTGTTTTTTAACACTTAGCAAGCTGTCTATTAATAGTGAAACAAAGTATTTTGTTATGATTTCTGTCATGTATACAAACATTACCTTAATTAAATAATATTTTAATTTGAAACTTACAGATGCATAAATTATATTTGTTGCACAAACTCTCACAATGCATTAGGGGTATTTTCTAGTTGTTGAGTGTACATGGGATGTACACTTGTTAGTGTGACCTCCAAGTAGGAGGAACTTCCACCATGGTTAGGTTGGGTTAAGACTAGAAAGGTTGGTAACACTTCAATAAAGTATCATTTTTGTGATGCTGCTATTTTTTTTATTACTGTAAAGGCTAAGTTTGGGGTTGGGGTAGGTGTAGACATAATAAAATACAATAGGTTGGACTATGTGTCATGTACAGTACAAGGCATTCAATAAATCAATAAATAAAACCCCCCAGGAGATTTGTACAGATCACTTGGAGCTCAAGTACCAACCATTTGGAGCTGACCTGCTCATTTGAAGTTAACTCCAACCTCCATTTATACCCAACTCTATTGAACTGCCAACCGAACTTTCCAGTTAAGGTTAGCTGTTGTATAGTGACTGGATCTCAAAAAATGGGTTGTCCAGATAAAGGTCAAACAGGCAAGCCTTTCTTTTGTGTCAGCCATTAAAAGAAAACTGGTCATTCAAAAACTTTGATATCTTAAATATTACATCTTTTCAATGTCACTAACTAATTCAAGTATCCCCCCAAAAGGCTAGATGTTCGTGAAATATAAATTGAAAGGGGAAAAGATGATGTGGAGAATCTTAATTTTGCAATCAGTTCAGCAACTGCTCACAGTTCAATGCTGAACAGGGTTATGTCTCAACATTTAATTGAATTTGAACCGCAAGACCTGCAGTGACCAAACCTTTTATCAGCGGAAATCCTCAAAAGACTAGATTAAGCTTTGCTAAGGAGCTTTTTTTTTGGACAGAAAACTGGTCAAAATTTTACAAATCTGAAAGGTTTGTTTCATTTAAATCTAAAATCTGAAACATTATGCTCATTGTCAAAGACTGAACCCAAAGTGTATAAAGAAGTCAGAAAAAAGGTGAAGAAAGAGTCATGTTTTGGAAGTTGAGTCTCTTATAAAGGTACATAGTGAATGCAACATTCCTTAGAAGCTCCTTCAATAACATAACAGTTCATACCCTGCAATGTTCATGCAGGACAACTGACCTCGTCAAACAGTAAAATGGGTAAATCAGTTCCTTGAAGCTGAAAACCTTAAAATAATGAAATGACCAGGCCAGAGTCCTGATCTAAACCTGAATGAAAATCTCTGGAAAATCCTTGCTGACAAAGTTATGGTAGAAACCCATACAGTCAGTGAACTATGGAAGAGACCGAAGAAGAGTTTATAGTGTAAGAAAAGTAATGCTGTAATCTTCTCTGTGGTACAATAATGTATTTCCTCAAGCACTTTTGTGATGCTTTATGTGAGTGTTTTGCCCTTTTTGGAGCTTTATAATGTCTAGTCATCACTTACCTAAAATAAACATAAAAGAGTAGCTCACACATTTTACCAAACATCTCATATATTGTTCCACAGTAGAAAGAAACCCATACCGGTTTGGAATGACATAAATGCTAATAAATGATGACAGAATTTTCATTTTTTTTGTCTGAACTGCTCCTTTAAGCATCAAGACAAGCTTGCAGGAGGTAAGTTAGCAGCATATTGCGAGTGTGCTAAAGACTTATGATTTCATGTGTTTAGAGGTCACAGTGTCTTGCTCCAGCTGTGACTTGAAGCTTTTGAGGTGTCAGCGTGATGAGGACGTGTGCGTGAGAGAGAGAGATAGACTACCGCAGCCGCTGCCTCCACGCCTGTCACCTTTCCCCCAGCAGAAAACACATCCCGACATTACATGAATATTAAGGCCAACAGCTTCTTTCACTAGGGTTCAGTAGTGCAGCGGGGGCACACTGAATATATGTGTGCTCGCTTGTGTTTATGAGAATGTGTGTCATCTGGAGTGACAGCTCTTGTGGACGTCTCCATCCACCTTCCTGAAGGGGCGGATCTGTGCTGTCAGAGCTTTAAATGATGGGTCACCAAGTGCCATGTACTTCAGTCCGGGAGTACAAACGACCCTCTTCCCCTTTCGCCACTTTCCCTGTTCCAGCTTTCCAGTCTTGAGTATCTCTTTTGTGCTCATTGTGGATGATATTATTCTATAATAGATATATGCTTTCCCACAAAAAAAAAAAAACCCACTATAGTAGTTTATAGTAAATATTGTGTTTCTGAACCATACTATAGGACTTGATTTAATCTGTTGTTGTAATTTTGTAGTTGCTATGGTAACACAACAACTATAGTAATATAAATAAATGACCCAATACTGTAGATTTGTACAACTATAGGATATATTATATTTCAATACACCACAGTTTACTGTAATAAAAATATAGTTAATAATACAATATGCTGTTACATTCAATAACAAAGAGTAAATCCTATAACATACACAATATAATACACTTTAGTACAGCGTGGCTTTGAAAAGCTAAGTAAATTTTTTATGTCGACTTCAAAAAGTAAAAAAAAAGTGAAACTATTTTTTTGTAGTATCTGATCAGAAACATAATTCAGTCCTTACCAAACTCAACAATAATAATATTAAAACAGATTTATCTGTAACATTATTAACTGTGTTATTGGAAATTCTGTTGCATGTTGTCATTACATTACTATTCTTTCTGATAACAGAGTTTGACAGTAACTGGATTGACCACTTTACACTTTTAGCCAGAGATTTCACTGCTAGCATAAATTCTAAGAGTGCATGGCACTAAAAAAATGATTATTAGCCCACTGTTTTATCAGTTATAAGTACTTTTTTCTTTTTGAAATTGTAACAATTTTGATGTTTTTACAAAAGAACAAAAATGTTTTAGATAAAAAAATATGTTTGAAAATATAAGTTAGTTAATATAAGTTATTTTTAAACAATTTAAAGGTGCGGTATGTAAGTTTGACACCCAGTGGTTGAATGAGGCATTGCATTCAATTCAATTCAATTCAAGTTTATTTATATAGTGCTTTTTACAATGTAGATTGTGTCAAAGCAGCTTAACATGTTCTAGTAAAGTCCAGATTTCAGAGTTTAGTTCAGTTTAGTTCAGTTCAGTTCAGTGTGGTTTAAGTTTCACTGCTGAAAGTTCAAATACTGAAGAGCGAATCCACCGAAGCGCAGCTCCACAAGTCCCGATCCGAGCAGGCCAGTGGCAACAGTGGCGAGGAAAAAACTTCACCAATTGATGAAGTCAAGGAAAAAAAAACCTCAAGAGAAACCAGGCTATGTTAGGCACGATAATTTTTTCTTCTGGCTGAACTTCCTGTGTGGAGCTGCAGTCTAGGCGCCGGGGGCTGGAGAAGCTGGACGTCCATCGTGGAAGCTGCAGGTGGGTAGGGCACCAGCGGGAGGTCAGGCTGGCCCACAGGATCAAGCGTAGACTTGTTTGTCACTGTAGCCTTTCAGGAATCAGTCTTATGCACTCCATTCCTCCATGCCCACCACAGCATCAGCTCGGGATACGGCCTGGTCCAGGATACCTTTGGATCATCTCTTCACAGGTCTAGGATCGCATCGATGGCGCTGCATAATCTGTAGGGACCTCGGAATGAGTATCCCCAGGTGGAAATAGAAAATAAAGAAAATATTTAGTGTAGCTGCTGTTCATAGTGTGTTTAATGGATACATTTCTGATTTAATTCCTGGATCAAAACAAACGCAAGCGCAGGTTGCCAGATTGAGGATCAAAAGGAGTGAGTCTGACGATCGAGCCTAAAGGCTGATTTAAATCATGTTCTAAATTAGCAACGGCACGCGATAGAAGGAATATTCTCCATATTAAAATAGGTTTTTGTTCTAACCAACACCTGGAATTGATATATGAGAAACGGCTTCTATTTCTTGCAGCTGAACAACAGAAAACTGACAGTGCTGTTTACCTCAGGTACACCTCAAGTGCTTTATTCAGTGTTAAATGCTAACAATGTGAGTTTGAATGCCATTTATTGCCATACCACTGAAAGCAGCAGCAGATATTTTACCTCAGATCTTGAAAATAAAATAAATCGTGTGTAATTGAACTTTAGAACTGTGACTCAAAAGCAACACATATCAATCATTCACCATGTACATATAATAATGTTAAAGAGGCTTAATATGTATTAATTCGATTATAAACCTTAGCATTTCGTGAGTGAGTGCATAGTCTGTGCCTCTGAATGGCTGTATTTCAATTTCTGTTGTGTTAACGTTCGTCTAGTGCAAACAGACAAATTGCAAATCACTGCAAATCTCGTCATGTAGCGTGTTGTTAGGACACAGGGTTACAATGTAACCTGCACAACTAATTTTTATGCTCGTAATATTTATATTATTTGCTAATTAATAACCTCATGAATCTGAACCTCATGAATCTCCTGACTCTACATCTCATTTCGGAGTCTGCTTGAGTCCGCATGCTTTGAGAGCCTTTCTGAATGAATTAATTAATGAAATACGCTGTTTTTCATCAAGGCAACCCAGGGTGTGGAAATATGATTGGCTAAACTGGCATTGGGTGGTTTTTTAAGAACCAAAACAAAGACAGCGTTCTTGGAAACGGAATAGGAAAAGGGAATGGGAAATGAACCCATTTTTAAAGCTGAATAACTGACTTCAGCATTGTTTTTCAGATAAACAAGAATGTTCACTTGACATGTTTCTTAAATATCTACAAACATATTATGGTATGGGCCTCACAGTGGTGCAGTGGGTAGCACGTTCGCCTCACAGCAAGAAGGTCGCTGGTTCGAGCCTCGGCTGGGTCAATTGGCGTTTCTGTGTGGAGTTTGCATGTTCTCCCTGTGTTGGCGTGAGTTTGCTCCAGTTTCCCCCACAAGTCCAAAAACATGCGGTATAGGTGAATTGGGTAAACTAAATTGTCCGTAGTGTATGAGTGTGAATGGGTGTGTATGGATGTTTCCCAGATATGGGTTGCAGCTGGAAGGGCAGCCGCTGCATAAAACATATGCTGGATAAGTTGGCAGTTCATTCCGCTGTGGCAACC
>CAIGQW010000302.1:1501848-1535487 GCA_903798125.1 Danio choprae | reverse complement strand
CACACACACACACACACACACACACACACACACACACACACACAGTGGTATAAAGAGGCCTATTGTCCGCAGGCTGCTTTTGTGAATGGGGAATTATCGCAGGGGATCCTCTAAAGCATCTTAGAGCGACTGACAGCTTCATAGAGAGCGAGCGAGGGGTGGAGGCGAGGGATGGATGGATAGAGCTGGAGATCTGAAGCAGAGCCTCCTGGGGGAGTTTAAGAGCTGCTGGCTGCACTGAGATGAAGCATTGCAGGGCCACTTCCTGCCCGGCGCAAGGGTCCAGCATCTGCGTCCACATCCAAAAGCTCAGCACTCCCCTCGCAATCATGGGATTAAGCGCGAGTTCTCTCAGAAAGAGTAACGAAGCGTTCGTCCCACCGTAGTGACTAATTGTCAGTTCAGGATGACAGATTTAGTTTCGTTGGTTTTTGACATTCAGCTCTCGTTGCACTGACTGACAGGCAGATCCTGGTGTGGAGTGAGCGTCTAAATTCAGGGATTGTTTCTGTAGCACAACTGAGAAGATCTGAAGTACTAAAAATATCATGGTAGTGTGATGGAAATAATTTATTACTTTTTTTAAACTCTCATAGTAGTTTTATCCCTATAGCAATTTTACGAAATAGCAACCTTTTGTATTATGAGGAGAGATTCATTCCAAACACTCAACCGTAAGCTGCCCCCTTTGACCTCCCTAAACCGTAACTTAACACTAACCCACCCCATTAAGCCCCCCAATTTATTTTTTTAATTATTTTTAATTGTCCTTTTATTTTTAATAATGCATTTAGCTTTTCTTGTGTACTCATTTGCTTGTGTGTGTTTGATATATTATGTAAAGATCTACAGTTAGTTATGTTAGTTATCTCTTAGTTAGTTATAAATGTAGTGCAACTTCTGTAAAATTTAATAACATCATTTGTCTACAAAAAGCTGGTAGCCACTGAATTGCATTTTATGAATCACCAAGGACCAAGATTTTAGATGTCCTTTATTGGGCTCATATTTTATTTCCTTTACAAGATGAATTTGTTTGTTTTTCAGCTCCAAATACCCATCAGGTTATTTATTATACAATGCAGAATATGTCCATTTTCAGCTCTGAGGAAAGTGTAGCTGTTTTTGTAGCCTGTGCCTTTAAATGCAAATGAGCTGGTTCGCCTCGTCCACCGTTCCAACGTGCATATCTGCTTCTACTGCATTACGTCAGATAAAAAGCAGTCAGTGACAAAGACAGACAGGGATGAAGCAGTCATCCAGCTCATTATCAGTGTTGGGTAAGTTACTTTAAAAAAGTAATCATTACAAATTACTGATGACTAATCGAAAATGACTAATTACTTCATGTAAAAAGTATTGATTACTAATTACTTTACTTTGAAGTTACTTTTAAAACATATAAAATATACCTTTAAAAATACAAAATATTCTGCAGCTCTTTCTCTGTAATTTAATATTCACTGAAAAACATTACAATGGATTGATTACAGCAGCTGAACATATTCAAAAGAGCTAAAGAGATAGTTCGCCCAAAACTTTAAATTCTCTCATCATTTACTTGTTCCAAACCCATTTGTCCTTTTTTTTTTTTTTTTAACACAAAAGAAGGACATGGAGAAAACTGGATACCTGTAACCACTGACATCCATAGTATGAAAAAGCACTGCAGTGTTCTGTGTTTGTCTGAGGTAATTAGTCTATCGAAATGTGTATATTCCTTACAAAGTATGAAGTTGATCGGTCAGTTTGTGCGCCTGGGAAATGAGAGTATGTGCAAAAGACACGATAAGTGAACAGCCCCATAAGCAGCTACGCTTCTCTTCACATTCAGAAGATACCTTCACTCCCGATTCTGCACAAAAATCCAATTTAGCCTGTTTAGGCTGAGTTGGGCCGCTGTGTTTTTGGGCGCCGTTGTCTTCCTTGGTGACGAGTATTGTCTTAGAAGGCTTTCTGTTCAAATGCTTTGAACAAGTTGCTGGTCGAGTTAAAAGCAGTCAAAAGTTCTATAGAGACTGGACATAGATTGAATTTCACAACCATATTTTAGTTTTTACGCTCAATGAAATCAAAGTAATGTCTGTATTTCCACTTGATAAAGCAGCCACTCTCACAGCAGCTTTTTCAACTGGCGTTCTCTAGCAATTTAAATGCGCATGCTTATTAACAGCCGTTGCAGCGAAAAACATGATTTAAAAAAAGCATTTTTTTCTTCTAATTATTATATTTGTAACGTAAGTAACACAATTACATTGACTTTAGTAACTAATCAGATTACATACATGTAAAATGTAATTCGTTACATTACTGCATTCTGCATACAAAAATGTAATTAGATTACATTAATGCGTTACTGTGGAACGCGTTGCACACAACTCTGCTCATTAGTCAAAAATACCAAGTAAGTTTATTTGTGGTGGAGTTTATTCAAGCCTTTCTGAAACACACATTTACTGACACCATGTGGCTGTGGTGATTCCAGTGGTTATGATAGTGATTTTACTGTCTTTAATTTTGTTACATACATGCTCTGTTTTAAAAATGTTTTAAACTTGTAAAACTAATTTTAAAGGTGCAGCTGATCCCAGAGAGCTGAACAGATCTTTTAATCCCAGGCTTGCAAATCCTGTTCTGTGGACATGTTTATACGCGTTACTACTGAGAGATGTTAATAAATGCCTTTCAATCAATTCAGTGTGCAGGGAAAACAAAAAGGAGACTTGTGTTTATATCACTCCAATATGACAGTGGACACATTATACCTACACACAGTTCTATCCCTTGGACACAATTTTATTCAATGCATTTTGTAGTGAGGTTAACTCCAGAAGAGCACTCTTTACCATGGTAGTAACTGAAGTGTGTTGAGTCGAGTGCGATGCAGATGGGCTGATAGATTTATGTGTGTTGTGGTCCAGTGTGTGAAGGGACCCAGGGGCGACTTCATTCTTTGCATTGTTTAGGAGCTCCCACTAAATGCCAGAAAATACCAGTTCATGGTGTCACCGATACCCCACGGCACGGCCCTGCGCTCCTCTCACACGGATGCCATGTTAGATGCAATTAGTACCAACAGTCCTAAATTGATCCATGGGCTATGGGAATGAGTGTGTGTGTACATGTATTTACAGCAGTGACAGCTGATACCGGTCAGCTGTCTCATTAGTTTTATCATTAGGCTAACAGCTGAGTTACAGAGGCTCTCTCTCTCTCTCTCTCTCTCTCTCTCTCTCTCTCTCTCTCTCTCTCTCTCTCTCTCCTTCCTTTCCCTTCTATTTGTCTTTCCTCTCCGCAGTTCTCATGGGAAATACTTGGAGCGGTGCCCCATTTCCATCTACCTCCTACCATATTCAGATATGCCTTATATGAAATGTAAACAAAGGACAAACCGATCAGCCCTTTCATCATGTTCTACAGTTTCAGACACATCTCACATCCTCTGTGCCCTTTTCATATCATCCACATACTGTGGCCTGTGAGTGTGTAATGGTGACTCTCATATCCAGCTGCTCTGGGCCTTGTCTAATTGTCGGTATGACATTGTCAGTGATATGGTAAGGGGATGCCCTGGTCATATGTGTGAAACTCTGGATGGTTTGTGGATATGGCCTCAATTGTAAGGCTCGTTCACAATAAGAACTGTACACTTTAAGACAAAAAAGGGTACAAAAGTAGACTTTATAAGGCCATCACTAGAGTGGTACCTTGAAGGGTACATATTTAAACCTCTAGTTTACAATTTGTAATACATTTTGGGTACAAAATTGTACACCAAGACTAATAGGTTTTGAACCACTCTGTACAAAGTTGTATCTACATTATAGATTTTATTCCTGACAGTGTAACTCTAAAGAACATTATGTTTATTATGGCAACTGTTTATTGTAGCATGGTTTGCTGTTTGATCATTTGTAATTGTAATTTTAAAAACAAAGAACATTAATTAACTAATGAATTAATTGTATTTATAAAAAAAATTACAATTACAATTTTAAAACAGAATATTTGATCATTATAGTTATTGTTGGCATAAACAGGCTTTACTCTGCCTCACAAACACACAACAGGACAGTTACAAACTAAGATAGCAGATGAGATCTGAGCAGATGTTTTTTTTTTTTTTTTTACCACCAATGTTATCGTTACAGAGCATTTCTCCAGTACATTCAGGTCCACGCTATTGTTGTTTATGTTGCTTATTTTTCTGGAAATGCTTTCTTAAAGAGGATAAATTTGAAAATGGCAATTTCAAGTCACTGTGTGGACTGTGAAAATAAAGGCCTTTGCCGTTTACGATATACATGCTACCCCTGGGAGACATTATTAGAAGACACGGGATCAGCTTTCACTGCAATGCAGATGATACCCAATTATATATTTTAACAAAATCTGATGAGACATCTGAACTGTCTAAGCTAACTGAGTTCATTAAAGATGTTAAAGACTGGATGACCAACAACTTTCTTCTCTTAAATTCAGACAAAACAGAATTATTACTTATTGGGCCTAAATCCTGTACACAGCAGATCTCACAACTTGACCTGCAATTAGAAGGATACAAAGCTAGCATTAGCTCTACTGTAAAAGATCTGGGCGGTATATTAGACAGCAATTTAACTTTTGAAAACCATATCACAAAAACTTATTTCATCTGAGAAATATCGCTAAATTATGAAATATGCTATCTTTATGATCATATCACCCCAATTTTATCCTCCTTACACTGGCTGCCTGTTAAGTTCCACATTGATTAAAAAATATTGCTTCTTACCTATAAAGCTTTAAATAATCTAGCTCCTGTTTATCTAACTAACCTTCTGTCTTGCTACAATCCAACCCGCTCTTTAAGATCTCAAAACGCAGGGCTTCTGGTAGTACCTAGAATAGCAAAGTCGAGTAAAGGAGGTCGAGCCTTCTCATTTATGGCTCCCAAACTCTGGAATAGCCTTCCTGATATTGTCCGAGGCTCAGACACACTCTCTCAGTTTAAAACTAGATTAAAGACCTATCTTTTTAGTAAAGCATACACTCAATGCATCGCATAACAGTATGATGCATGAGTGTGCTCCACCCTGGTGAGCTGGCATGACAACCACCTGTAGAACACACTCCTCCTGTCTTAATGCACCAGACATTGTGTTAGAAACTCTTATATGCTTTACATGTTTGTTTCTATGTTTGTTTATATAACTGCTATTTTCATCTATAACAATCCATTTTTGCATCTGGTTTAAATACACTATAAACAGCAGCTACGCTAATTATTTTCTTTATTTTCTATTTCCACCTGGGGATACACATCCCGAGGCCCCTACAGACTATGCAGCGCCATTGATGCGATCCAAGACCTGTGAAGAGATAATCCCAAGGTATCCTGGACCAGGCCGTATCCCAAGCTGATGTTGTAGTGGTCATGGAGGAATGGAGTTTATGAGACTGATTCTTGAAAGGCCACAGTGACAAACAAATCCACGCTTTGATCCTGTGGGCCAGCCTGACCTCCCGCCGGTGCCCTACCAACACCTGCAGTTTTTTCACAATGGATGTCCAGCCTCCGCCGCCTAGACTGCAGCTCCACACAGGAAGTTTGGTCAGAAGAATAATGATCGTGCCCAACAGAGCCTGGTTTCTCTCAAGGTTTTTTTTCCCTTCACTTCACTGAAGTTTTTTTCCTCGCCACTGTTGCCACTGGCTTGCTCGGATCGAGACTAGTGGAGCTGTGCTTCGGTGGATTTGCTCTTCAGCGTTTGAAATTTCAGCAGTGAAACTTAAACCATACTGAACTAAACTGAACTAAACTGAACTTCAACTCTGAAATAGGGACTTTACTAGAACATGTTAAGCTGCTTTGACACAATCTACATTGTAAAAAGCGCTATATAAATAAACTTGAATTGAATTGAATAAAGAGCTGTTCATAGGAACTTAAGTTTTGCGTTTGTTCCACGTAAAGGCACAAAACACGAACGGGACAAAGCAGTGAATAGGCTGGGTCTGCCTCCTCCGAAGACAGCGCTTGCAGGTTCACCACCTGATCTCGAAATGGGGTGGTAGGAACCTTGAGCACATAGCCAGGCACGATTTGCTGATCGAAAATGCCTCCATATCCCTGACTCTCTTGAATCATGCCAACGTGATTAGCAGAGCTGTCTTCATGGACAGATTTTTAAAGGGTACCGAGTCGAGTGGCTCGAATAGATCTCCCTGCAGACCCGCCAGGAATGCAGAGAGATCCCAAGTGGGTATGAGAGGGGGGCGGAATGGATTTAATCGCAGCGCACCTCTGAGGAATCGGATGATTAGATTATGCTTCCCCAGCATGTTGCCATCCACCGCGTCATGATGAGCAGAGATGGCAGCCACGTAAACCTTCAGTGTGGAGGGTGACAGCCTACGCTCCAATTTATCCTGAAGGAAGGATAACACAACGCTAATCTGGCAAGGTCGGGAGTCTTCTCGACGAGAAGCGCACCACATTTAGGGAATAGACTCTATTTCAGGGCGTAGTGATGGTGTTAACCACTGAAGCCGGTAAGTCACCTAAGTCTTCCGCGCTTCGTCTATGGACCACACGTGGAGGTGCCAGAGATCTGGGTGCGGGTGCCAGACCCTGAGAGATGAGGTCCTGAAGGAGGAGGTCCATGACCCGAAGCCCCAACTGGTCGAGGTGTCGAAGCACCCTATCCCTGTGCATAATCAATTGATTATCGATGAAGCCAGAATGAGCCAATTGTCGAGATAATTGAGTATGTGTATGCCCGCAAGCCGTAAAGGTGCTAGGGCACCCTCTGCGAGCTTCGTGAAAATCAGCGGAGACAGGGAGAGCCCAAAGAGGAGGACTTTGTACTGCCTTGCTCGACCTTTGAACGCAAACCGAAGGAAAGGTTGGTAGTGTGGAAGAATGGAGACATGAAAATACGAGTCCTTCAGGTCTATAGCTACAAACCAATCCCGAGGACGGATGCATTGGAGTATGTGTTTCTGCGTTAGCATTCAGAACGGCATTTTGGGTAAATAACGGTTCAGTCTGCGCAGATCTAGGATTGGCCTTAACCCCCCGCTCTTTTTGGGCACGATGAAGTACGGGCTGTAAAACCCGCACCTCATCTCGGCTGGATGGACCGGCGCTGTGAGCTGGAAGGCGGAGCATCCCAGACTGGCAAGGCTCGAGTTTGCACATCCGAAGAGAGAGGAAACTGCACTTTTTTTGAAAATTTAGGTACTGCCAGCCTGAAGGCCAGCGGTGGAATTAAAGTCGCTGTTGCGGACTCTGCCCCCCACCAAGGAAAGAGCAGGTCCCCTCTTCTCCGGATGGCCCTTCTCAGGGACGCTTTGTGGACCGTTTACCAGACTTAACGGCGCCCTGGGGTGAGGGCACTTCAGTCCCGCGGGTGGCTTGGCGCTGCCAGTGGAGCGAGCAGCGGCGAGAAGCAGCTGAGGCAGATGGGGCAGCGGGGAGAGCAGTTTTCCAAGACAGCTGGTAGATGACCTCTCCCATCCACTTTGACTGCTCTTTCACTGCCGAGAACTCCTGGGCAAAGTCCCCAACAATGTCGCCGAACAGGCCAGCCTGCGATATGGGTGCGTTGTCAGTGAGTTTTGTCAGCGTCCTGCATATGCGCCAGGTTAAGCCAGAGGTGGCGTTCCTAGACCACCAATGTGGCCATCGTCTTCCCCAGGGCACGGGCAGCCAATTTGGTGGTCATGAGAGCATAATCGGTCACCGTGCGGAGCTCGTACATTAAGCCCGGGGAAGAACCACCCTCCTGCATCTCAGCCAATAGCCATAGTGTGCAGAGCAAAAGCAGCCTGGCCAGCCGCAGTGTAGGCTCTAGCCGTGAGAGACTCAGAAATCCTACATGGAGTTTAGGTGGACCTCTCCAGGTGGAGGCACCTTGCGGTCAAAGATTGACTGCAATAGCGTGCTCCACCTAAGGAATCTCCTCATACACCCTGGCTGCTCCACCATCGAGGGTGGTGAGGTCTGAGCAGAAAAAGGTGCCCTCCATGCCTGCGTGAGCTCACTGTGTACCTCCGGGAAGAAGAGGACGGGGGGCTTGGATGGCTTTGCCTTCTTCTTGGCCCCCACGTAACACCCATCTAAGCGGTCCAGACACGGAGCTGGGGGACAAGCCATCTCCAGTCCTACGGCCGAAGCAGCCCAGAATAACACTGCTAACATGTTCAATTCCAAATCCGGAGCCTTGCTGAAAACACCGGAGGGTGGCAGCGGGTCCGGATCGTCATCGGAGCATGTTAACCCGCCCTCCGATGCAGCGATGGACATCTCGTTCCCTGGTGTCATCTAATGATAGCACGGCCAACCCGAATGATGGACCGGCGCCCTCACTCGAAGCTTGGTCAGAGTGCACTTGCGAGGAGTGAGGGTTCCGCGGGCACGAATGCGACAGATTAGTCCCCACTGTGATCCACAGGCCTGCCCCTGCGCTAACCAACTTGCGGGTAGCAACAGGGGTGGTGAATAGTAATGCTGGGACCTCAGCTGCGCAACAGTCAAGCCCTTGCAGTGAGGGCAAGAACTGTCTGCAAGCATCGCCTCCACATGCTGGACCCCCAAACATGTGATGCAATACTTGTGCCTCTCAACCAGGGCTAGGAAACCACTGCATCCAGAAACGCACATCCGGAACAACATCTTTAAAAAGACGCACTGCTCGGCAGTGTTGCTCTCTTAGGGGATCTGCTCTTTTAGGGAAATTTCTATTTATTTATTGAACACCAGTGAAATGCCCAGGGGACGGGAAAGGAGCCCAGTTCGACCACCGCTGTTGCGTCTTCACTCGCACTTGTGATAAAGCTGGTTTCTCTTGGAAATCAGGATCGCAGATCAGGAGCTCTTCAGTCTCGTGTGAGGTCTGAAGCAAAGAATCTAATGCTCACTCCGCGGACACTACTGATATACTCCACTAATGACAGTAATAAATAATCAGTCGCACCTGTGGAGCCGAGCTCTGCCAACTCATTTGGCATTTATTGGCCCTTTTTTTTTTTCTTCAGAGTGATTGGTCATCTAGCGATTTCCCGTAGTCTGTTTACAGACGCACGTTGGAGTTCTCATATGAAGGTGAACCTTTATCATCAATGGAAACTATTCAAATTATAAAAGTGTTTTTTATAATGGTTAAAGCAATATTTATTTTTAAGAACGTAATACCAAACTACTGAAATGTGTTGCAGTTCCACACTTATGTGTGTGTTGAGTTGCTGCCAAAGGATAGCGTTCCTAATCACTCACTTAGTAAGTTTCATAGTGGCTAAAAGCTGTCTTGGAAGGTATTAAAGCTGCCTGTGTAGGGAATCTTCAGTGAGGTCAGTTTGTACAGGAGTTTGTGTGAAAGCTCTTTTCATTAAGAAGAGAGACCAGGGATGGACAGAGGTGAGGTCTGAAACTGCTCTCTGAACCCACGCCCCTGATAAACTCACAGGAAATGTAAATATTTGTCCCTAACAGACTTGACAGGGCAGTCTTATTTACCAATCTCAGTACCTCATTCAACACTCTGTTTGTTCAGATATGCATGTGAGTGTTAGTACTACAGTGTGTCTAAGCTAAATCTTTTTTTGGCGTAAATCCTTCTGGAGCAGTGTTGTGTCCGATTAGGCTTTGCCCTGCATGCGTGATCTGAACGACAGCTGCCCAGAACTTCTGCTGTCCTCCTATAGGTTTAATGGGCTCAGATTGAGTTACATAATGGACACCCTTCCCTGACAAAATCTCATTTTCTTTTCGCTTGTTTTTATTTCCTCACATTTCATCATCTGTCCTTCATAAAGTCCTTTATGTTTTTTTTTGTTTTTTTATCTCTGCATGTCTGTCTCGAGGGTCATTTTGGACGTTAATTTTCAGTATGTTTTGAATGTTAATATTTGAACCCTTCTCATTATTATAGTTTTATATAAGCACTACTGTTAATGAAATGTACAATACATAAACTATACCATTCAGAACTTGAGGACAGCATTATACATTTTATTTGAACTTTTATTTAACCAAAATTATATTCAAATATTACAAGAAAATATTGTGTTGTTCCAACAAAAATTTGGGCAAAATAATCGACAACCCAGGTGACCCGGTGGCTCAGTGGTTAGCACGGTCGCCTCACAGCAAGAAGGTCGCTGGTTCAAGTCCTGGCTGTGTCAGTTGGCATTTCTGTGTGGAGTTTGCATGTTCTCCCCGTGCTCGCATGAGTTTCCTCTGGGTGCTCCGGTTTCCCCCACAGTCCAAAGACATGCGGTGTAGAATTAAATAAAAAATTAATTAAACAAACTAAATTGGGGGTGTCACCGTGGCGCAGTGGGTAGCACAATCGCCTCACAACAAGAAGGTTGCTGGTTCTAGCCTCGGCTGGGTTAGTTGGCATTTCTTTGTGGAGTTTGCATGTTCTCCCCGTGTTGTCGTGGGTTTCCTCCGGGTACTCCGGTTTCCCCTACAGTCCAAAGACATGAATTGGGTAAGCTAAATTGTCCATAGTGTATATGTGTGAGTGAGTGTGTATGAATGTTTCCCAGTGATGGGTTGCACCTGGAAGGGCATCCACTGCATAAAACATATGCTGGATAAGTTGCCGGCTCATTCCGTTGTGGTGACCCCAATTTAATAAAGGGACTACGCTGAAAAAGGAACTGAATGAATGAAGGAATTTGAAATGATCAAATAATATAAAACTATAAAATAAGATCAGGCATAGTTATATGGAACTGTTATGTGGTCCAGACCTGCCTAGAACCGCCTTTAGCTGTGTGTTTATCTGAAAATAATTGCAATAAAATGTTCATCAGCCAATCAGAATAAAGCATTCATTCATTCATTCATTTTCTTTTCGGCTTAGTCCCTTTATTAATCTGGGGTCGCCACAGCGGAATGAACCGCCAACTTATCCAGCATATGTTTTACACAGCGGATGCCCTTCCAGCTGCAACCCATCACTCGGAAACATCCACACACACATTCATACACATACACTACGAACAATTTAGCTTACCCAATTCACCTATAGCGCATGTCTTTGGACTTGTGGGGGAAACTGAGCACCCGGAGGAAACCCACGCAAACACGGGGAGAACATGCAAACTCCACACAAAAAGACGCCAACTGACCCAGCCGAGGCTCGAACCAGCGACCTTCTTGCTGTGAGGCGAACGTGCTACCCACTGCGCCACCGTGAGGCCCCATAAAGCATTCAACAACCCCATATTATAAGAGTCTCAATGGGCGTCCCACCAGGTTTTGGATCATAGCTTGTGTGTTTAACTAGTGTTGTTTCATACAGTGGAATTCTGTGTGTTTGTGCTGTGTTGCTGCGTATGGAAGTATTCTGGGTTGGCTGGTGTAATGAGGAGTCCTGTGGACAGATCAGTAGGTCAGCCAGCACCACTGAGACCCACACAACACATCAGTCAATTACACAAACCCAAAGCACGGCACAGTGGCTAACAGGAAACACTTACTGGATAACACAAAAACATGACCAGTGTTTTTATATAAGAGATGTCACAGATGCTCATTATGCAGAACAAATGCATTGTTTGTCATATAGTCACGTACTTGTGTGTGTGTGTTTGTGTGTTGTCAGGCTCCGTTCTCTCTGATTCTCTTTGATTTCTCTGTGGTCTTCTGATCTTTTTACATCCTTTCTCTTCTCTGAGAAGGTTATTGTTTCAGGGCAAGAGCTGTAAAAGGGTTCAATGCTCATAATGTAGCACCCCCTCTCTCACACATGCTGAACTGAGGGCCTGAGGTGAGCGGTAGATGAAAGGGTGAATCTATAGTGAGCACTTGTCCCTCCAGGATTCTTTGTTGTGTTTTCTTTCACAGGGCCTCATCAGTTTCACCTGAAAACCCAGATCACAAAAACCTCACACATTCCTTGCTATTTTGAAATTTGCCACCTTGTATTGGATCTGCATTCACTGAGCTTTGTAAAGTATTCCATATATCCATAAAAGAATTTGGGAATAAATCTTTTTCCATCTGGAATTAGAAAGTTCTGTATTTTCAAGAAACACTATTTATTTAACTTTAAGTGAATATATACAGTGGGGGAAATGAGTATTGAACACGTCATTCTCAGAAAACATATTTCTAAAGGTGCTGTTTACTTGAAATTTTCATCGGATGTTGGTAACAACCAAAGAAATCCATATATGCAAAGAAAACAAAACTGATTTGTTTACAAATGAAGTTCTGAGTAATAAAATAAAATGACAGAAGGAAAAAGTATTGAACACATGAAGTAAGGGAGGTGTAAAAAGCCAGTGAAAGCCCAGACAGCAGCTGAAATCCTCTGCCCTCAGCAATCCTCTGCCCTTCCTCAGTGTAAATGAATATTAGCTGCTTCAGTCCAGCATCTACATTATCAGGATGATGAAGATGAAACCAGGGCGGACATTTCAGCAAGACAATGATACAAATCACAGCCAAGGAAACTTTCAAATGCTTTCAGAGAAAGAAATATCAGAAAATTCCTTAAAATTAATTTTGGTTTTCTAAATAGTGCACAACTTAAAATAAATCACAAATCGTAAATAAGTTGTCACAGAATAAATCATATAAAAAAAAAAACACATAAAAAGGCTGAGGTCAATTGACATCTAACTTTGGCATCAAAAAACATGTCAAAAAACGATTACAGGACATTTTTTTTAAAACCAGTTAGATGTCATTTTGACATCAAGGTAAGTTTACATGCATTGTAGAGATACAAAATCCAGTGTAAATTGGTAATTTGGAATTGAAGCTTTGTGTGCATGTCAAATGGACATCAAGGTTTTGACATAAAAACAATTAGCATTTTTTTGTACATGTTTTTTGATGTCATTTTGAAATCAATATACATGCTGGGATGTGAAGAACTTGATTTTGACAAAAAATACTAAAGTGCCAAATTAACCCTCCATTTAATGACTGGTTAATTCCTTTCAGGGCCCCTGAATGTCATAGTACCAATCCTTTTAAAGTCTTCTGCACACAGTAATTGCAGCCTCTATTAGTCAGTATTTTTAGTGCAGACGCTCCCAGAGGTCTGTTAGGCTGAAGATGGTATGGGCTGAGTGAGCAGATGCAATAACACTCCTCTCACCTGTCTCTACCACTGAGACTCTTCACCATCTGACAATCCAGCCGTATGACACAAACACACCGCCCCGCCTGCAGATACATAAGCAGAGCTCTTGATATCACAATCCTCCGGACGGATGTTTTATAGTGCACAGGGATCTTAGCATCTGAGTGAGGAAGGATTTGTTTGCACTTGCAAATTTATCAGGCCTAAATTTGGACCACACACACATGAGGGTGAGAGGAAACGTTTGGCAGTGTTGGATGTGATGTGGTGTAATATGTAATTAGATTAGAAATGTAGAGGACAGATATTAGTTTTTCAGTAGGCTAGATTATAGGTGGCAACTTGTCGTTACTTATCCAAGATTGTTTTCAAACCTAAATGTTTATGAATTTAGGACTTGTTCCCTCTAAATTTAGTAATGAATCCCCAATTTCCTCCAACTGTCAGTTTTGACAGCGCCATAAAAACAAACAGAAATGGTGAGGAGGAGGTGTCTGTTAGGTTGTAATAACACTTCCGATCTTTTCCTGATCGTTCTGAATGAAATGCCTACTTTGCTACATCCAATCAGCTCGCAGTAGAAAAAACTAGCCATGCCCACTGATTTCTCACAAAATATTCAATTTTTCTAGGAACTGTCACAAAACGAAAAAAAAAAAAAAAAGGTTGCAGCTTCAGGTTCATGTGGACTTTAAAATGAAATGTCTGTTTTTACCTCTAACAAATTACACAGTGGTCAATTAATAAAACTGACTAACTGATAACATTGAAATTTGGCAGTGGGTTTCTATTTTCCTGACTGGATGGGGAGAATAAATGTTAAAATTAAGTACATGAACATATAAGCTCCACTGTTTTAATGCCTGTGACAAATAATATATTCCTTATTCATTAAATGTAGGTGACATACTTTTCCTCTCCATATGCATTAAACATATAAGCACCCCGTACTTGGAAAACATTGTGCATTTCTGAGCGTGTCTCCTCTCCTTATGCTTGGATAAAATAAACAAATACATTTTAATTGTCAAAGCATTTCTGTAATGCAACTCTCATGATCTGAAGTGTTTCTTTTATCCTCTCTTGTAAGTTGCTTTGGATAAAAGCATCTGCTAAATGAGTAAAGGGTCCCAGAAGTGTCGATATACAGCCATGGCACACTGCTATTGCATAATCATGTATATAAAATAGAAAATCAAGCACAGAATGTCTCAAAAACCCTTTTGTATGAGGAACGCCATTCATCCACATCTGCACCTGACTGTCAGAAGAACAACAGAAACTTGCCAATTCACAAACGTCCTTTTTAAACTGGTATTGAATGATTATCTTGCATGGAGTACTGTAATCTCTAAGTGATGACAAAACAGATGATCCTCCTCACATTTTAAGATTATAAGGCTGAACGGCATGAAATGTGGGCAGAGTAATACACAAGGGTGAAGGGGCTGGAACAGTGCAGATACTGGTGGAATATCACCATATATATATATATGTCTCCACAAATCTCTCATTTAAATTTATATTTTCTATAGGAAGCATTATAATGTTATATTTGTGCATATACATTAGATTAATCAGTACAGAAGCCAAATCTGGAGCTAATCTAAAAAAATAATTTACAATAATGGTTAAAAAATTTGTAGCCCAAATTTATATGCTAGGGAAAAATATTAAATACAATTTCAAAAAAGAGCTAAATTTAAGAGAAACAACAACAAAAATTTTTTGTTGTTGAAATATCTGTAGTTTGGAATTCCCCCCCCCCCCCCACAATAATTTAATTGTATTATCTTTCTGTCAGTGTTCTGTCCTGTCCACGTGTCATTTGTTTTCATCATGTGCTTTCTTTGTCCTCTTCCCGCCACCGTCAATGTTCATTTGTTCCACCTGTGTTCATCCCTTTTGTCTCATTAGCTTAATCATCCCTTCTACCATTTATACCCTTTCGTCTGTGTCCTTCGTTGTCCGGTATTTTGATTCGTTTGGTTGTGTCCTGTCTACCCGTATTCAGTGTTGTTGTCCGTAAGTGTTTGTATAATAAATCCGTTTATCATTTTCATTCCGTGTTCGTGTCCATCATGTCTACCTTCACCAGCAGGACGTTACACTTTCTATTTCTTACCATGTATGTGGTATTTAAATTTGTGCTGTGCAGAACTGCTTGAAGATTGATATACATTCATTCATTCATTCATTCATTTTCCTTTGGCTTAGTCCCTTATTTATCAGGGGTCACCACAGCAGAATGAACCACCAACTATTCTGGCATATGTTTTACACAGTGAACTCCCTTCCAGTCGCAACCCAGAACTGGGAAAAGTGATATACATACGAGTGGAAAAGAAATAGATGCTGCGAAGAAAAAAAAAAGCAGAAGGATAATTCAATATACACACCTAATCAATGATAAACATTTCAAATGCTGAAGATTAATGCACGCCACATAAAATATAGAACGTTTTATTTAAGATGAAATAGAAAGTCCACCAAAAATGAATTCATAAATGATATACAAAAACAAGGTCTGAATGCACTCTGCATAATTATAAGTGTTTAAAGACAAATCTTTAATGTTAATTAATATTACTGTAAATAGTAACTCATTAACACTCGTGTGCAGTGTGTGCAGAACTTTACAGACCTTACCAGAAGTGTCTTCTCACATCACGTCTTTGTTTATTGTACGTTTTGGCTAATTTAATTAAACTGTTCAATTCTGGAGTGCTGTTACTGTAGGAGGGCAATCACTAGAGTAAAACCTGAATAAAAGGCTAACTGGAGGCAAACAGTTCAAACATCTGAGCACCTGCCAAGCAAGTCTGGTTGCCTGGCAACAGCTCCTTCTCCCTTATTATCCCTGATGATGCTCTGCACACTTTCCACTGCAAACCAGTGATAATGCTTAGCGCAGGCTTTTAGCTTCCAAGTGTGTGTTTGCGTAACGCATGTGTGTGCTGTTCAGACCTGATGGGGTGGATGAGTTATCGTAGACATGCTGTGTTAGCAGGGTGGTTGTGGTCCAGGTTCAGTCAGTGTGGAGAAAACTAACAGCCATCGCAGATCAGGCCTGAAATTATTCAAAGGTAATTTCAGAGCCGGTGCAGGAGAGTATGAGTTACACTGCTTTAAATAAGGCACAGCAGCCGCGCTTCATTGTGGAAAACCAGAGTTCTAGAGCAGGACAGACTAGAAACAGTATATCTGATGTGTCTGAATATCATGGCAGTGATACGAGTCTGTAATATGATCTATTTGGTGTGATTTTGTCAATAACGATAATTAGACAAAAATTGTGTAACTAGTATTTAAATGTGGAAAAAAAACATCAGCTCCAACAAAGTCTGCACAACACAAAAACATTTTTTCTAAATAATTTAATGTAAATATATGATTTGTTCATACTTTTAAAAATATATACACTTTTGGAGTTTCAAAATTGGTTTATCTATCGATTTGGTTTCCAAATCCATTTAATCCGATAGGCAAATAGTGAAAACAAGCTATAATGATAATGATAGCTGTTTGCGTTGCTTCTCAGTTAACTATAGCTTTGTTTGGAAAATGCCGCTTGTGCAACTTCAAACTCACTTCATAACCTCAGTCGTGTGTTCCAAAATAATGATCTATGCACTCAAAATGTACTGTCTATCATTATGGATTAACAATAGTGATGACATCACTCTGCACTTTAGCTTATCTTATAAATGATTAATAGGTCATTAATAGGCTGGAGAACACTGGACGTCCATCGTGGAGAAGCTGCAGGTCTGAGTAGGTCACACTATTACATACTGCAGATCACACTATTACTACTTTCTATATGGTGAATGCACTATTTATGGGATAAACGATTAAGTATATGCTTTCCACTGGGTAGAATGAAATCTGGTTTCATACAAAGCACCGCACACACACTGCTCTGTTTCCGAGACAAGACTAAAATTAGCATAAATTACAAACTAGACAAATTTACAATTAACAAATAAAAGTAATTAATAAAAATGACTAAAACCACTTTACCTAAATGACTAAAATGAAAACTTTATATATATTTAAAGTAAAACCTCATATAAAATTGTAATAATTACATTTGTATATAAATATGATAGGCAGCACGGTGGTGCAGTGGGTAGCACTGTCGCCTCACAGCAAGAAGGTTGCTGGTTCGAGCCTCGGCTGGGTCAGTTGGCATTTCTGTGTGGAGTTTGTATGTTCTCCCTGTGTTGGTGTGGGTTTCTATTGGTTGCTCCGGTTTCCCCCACAAGTACAAAGACATGCGCTATAGGTGAATTGGGTAAGCTAAATTGTCCGTAGTGTATGAGTGTGAATGGGTGTGTATGGATGTTTCCCAGGATGGGTTGCAGCTGGAAGGGCATACGCTGCGTAAAACATATGCTGGATAAGTTGGCGGTTCATTCCGCTGTGGCGACCCCAGATTAATAAAGGGACTAAGCCGAAATGAAAATGAATGAATGTATGTGTGTGAATTAGAGTGTATGGGTGTTTCCCAGTGATGGGTTGCAGCTGGAAGGGCATCCACTGCGTAAAACATATGCTGGATAAGTTGGTGGTTCATTCCACTGTGGCAACCCCTGATTAATAAAGGAACTATTAGAAAAGAAAATGAATGAATGAATGAATAAATATGATGGTTGAGAGAGCTCAAATGCGCTAAAAGTTAATAAAACACATGCAAATGGAAAAACACCAAAAAACTGAGAAAACATTCTTCATAAAATATTCAGTTCTCACAAAATTCTCCAGAAGCACTGTTGACTCTAAACAGGAATAAGCCAAGTTCGTCACATTTTGGGGTCCCCTGAAACATTTCCGTGGTGGTCTGTGCTATCTGCAGCACATTTCTGTATGTGCATAGGCTGTGAGAATTTGTGTGCGCATGTTGTCAAATTGATGAAGATTCATTCATTCATTCATTTTCATTTCGGCTTAGTCCCTTTATTAATCTGGGGTCGCCACAGCGGATTGAACCGCCAACTTATCCAGCATATGTTTTACGCAGCGGATGCCCTTCCAGCTACAACCCATCACTGGGAAACATCCATACACACCCATTCACACCCATTCACACTCATACCCTACGGACAATTTAGTCTACCCGATTCACCTGTACCGCATGTCTTTGGACTTGTGGGGGAAACCGGAGCACCCGGAGGAAACCCACACCAACACAGGGAGAACATGCAAACTCCACACAGAAACGTCAACTGACCCAGCCGAGGCTCGAACCAGCGACCTTCTTGCTGTGAGGCGAACGTGCTATCCACTGCGCCACTTTTTCTATTTGCATGTTTTCTTATCCTTTTGCATGTTTGAGCTCTTCTGGTCACTGTATATAAGGGATACTAAAATAACATTAAGTCAATGAGAATTTGTTTTTACTTTGCTTATGGCTAAATAAAAAAAAGTTAGAAATATCTGAGTTACAGTTTACTGCCACGAACACCCTGACACTGAGAAAACAGCAGTTGAGAAAGCATCCCAACATAGTGATGTGGATATATGTACATGAACTCTTCAGCACAAACCTTTCAGTTGACAATATTCACTGGATTACTGAGTGTAACATTTGAAAATGAAAAATAAAATTGAATTTAAAACTTGGAGTTTAACAGAAGAAACAAATTCAAATAACATATATGTTTAACAGGATAAAATTTAATCAAGCCACTGGAACATTAATCCCTGGTCCACACACATACTCTCCATTGCTCATTTCCAAATCACTTCAAGTAGATTTTGTCCTCAGGCAAGTGCCTGCTGAAAACATCCTGAAATGAGATTTCATATGAAAAAGATTAGGCTTGATATTGTAAATCTTTCTCAAATTCTCTTCTTATTACCTCCTCGGTGAGTGTGGGATGCATGTAAGGTATTTAAAACTGCGAGAAAAGCCGTTTTGAAGCTATGGAGAACAGCAGCTCCGGCCAGCATTGTGTGATATTGGCTGAAGCCTCTCTCACACACACACACACACACACACACACACACACACACACACACACACACACACACACACACACACACACACACACCTGCTTGGATCTGATCTAATAGTTTGGAGCGAGGGAATGGGTTTACGCTATAGGACATGGTTTTTCTGCATCCTTCTCGCTGTATCCTGCCCTTGTCTCCTTGGTCGGGTATGAACACTTGGCTTGAGCTGCCGAAACAGACAGGAAGGCTCAGTAGTGCAAATTACATGCATTCACAATGAGCATGTTGGGTGTCCAGATTTCTTTGTCTGCAGGTGGTGTGTGTGTTCCAGATGTGCCGATTGATCACGGTCGGTCCGTTTTTGGCAGAAGGGAAATGGGCGAAGACACCGAGAATGGCTGGTGTATTGTGTGCTGCGGTGGATTTTTAAGGACAGCTGGCAACGACAGCGCAGGAAGAAGATGCCAGCGCAAAACTTTTTACTGTTTCCTCTCTCATTCTGTCTTTTCCCTCTCTTTTCTCCCTCTCCCTCGTTCTGTTGTTCAGGAAGCACAGACTGAATGAAATCCATTGACTGGTGCTGGTCTGGTCTCCACTGCCTCGGCAACAGTTGTCAGGGTGAGGGGCCCTTATAGGACACCCCCGCTGTGATCCAAAGTGTATTAAGCACAATCCAGAACAAATCATGTGTAAACGGAAAGCGACTCCAAAATAAACCCAGACCAGAGCTGTGCGGTGTGCATTCAAACAGGCGTGGCCAGCTGCACCAGTTTACTTACTGGCATGTGTTTGTTTGTGAGGTTGAAAAACGATGAGCATCAAGGAAAACGCTTTATTGATGGAAGTGCTGAAGAATTCATGTAGACATAAGATTTCTATGAGTATTATTGTAGTTTTTTTTATCAAACAAATATGATGCAGTGTAATTTGTTTTTGTGTAATGCATGAAATATGGTGATTTTTAGACATGATTACAAATTAAATAATATTGTTGTTTTTTAAATCTGATTTTTTTTGCTTTAGCTCATGACATAAACAGTTACCTATACATTTTTTTTGATAAAAACATAAAATTACAAATACAGTCACAGAAAAGAGACTTTTAATCTCCAGTTGGTAAACACATTTGAAATATCAATGGTCTATGGCGATGATGTAATAGGCGGGTGTGGCTCTGAGGCTCCAACATCTTGACATGGCAATCTTTATGGTTTATTCATTAATCTTCATTAAGTAATTACTGCAAAGCCTTGTCATTCATTCATTCATTTTCCTTCGTTTTAGTCCCTTTATTCATGAGGGGTCACCACAACGGAATGAACCGCTAACTTATCCAGCACATGTACAAATCCTGTACACAGCAGATCTCACAACTTGACCTGCAATTAGAGGGATACAAAGTTAGCATTAGCTCTACTGTAAAAGATCTGGGCATTATATTACACAGCAATTTAACTTTTGAAAATTATATCTCCCATGTCACAAAAACCGCCTTCTTTCATCTGAGAAATATCGCTAAGTTACAAAATATGCTATCTATCTCAGATGCAGAAAAGCTAGTTCACGCTTTTATGACTTCTAGGCTTGATTACTGTAATGCTCTGTTTACTGGTTGCCCAGCATCCTCTATTAATAAACTTCAGCTAGTACAAAATGCAGCTGCCAGAGTTCTTACCAGGTCTAGAAAATATGATCATATCATGCCAATTTTATCCTCCTTACACTGGCTGCCTGTTAAGTTCCGTATTGATTAATAAATATTGCTTCTTATCTATTCATTCATTCATTTTCTTTTCTGCTTAGTCCCTTTATTAATCTGGGGTCGCCACAGCAGAATGAACCACCAACTTATCGAGCATATGTTCTATGCAGCGGATGCCCTTCCAGCTGCAACCCATCACTGGGAAACATCCATACACACTCATTCACATTCATACACTATGGACAATTTCACCTGTAACGCATGTCTTTGGAATTGTGGGGGAAACCGGAGCACCCAGAGGAAACCCACACAAACACGGGGATAACATGCAAACAGAAATGTCAATTGACCCAGCGGGGCTCGAACCAGCGACCTTCTTGCTGTAAGGCGATTGTGCTACCCACTGCGCCACCGTGCTGCCGCTTCTTACCTATAAAGCTTTAAATAATCTAGCTCCTGTTTATCTAACTAACCTTCTGTCTTGCTACAATCCAACCCGCTCTTAAGGATCTCAAAACGCAGGGCTTTTGGTAGTACCTAGAATAGCAAAGTCGAGTAAAGGAGGTCGAGTCTTCTCTTAAAGTTTTCTCTTTCAGTTTAAAACTAGATTAAAGACCTATCTTTTTAGTAAAGCATACACTCAATGCATCGCATAATGGTATGATGCATGAGTGTGCTCCACACAGGTGAGCTGGCTTGACAACCACCTGTAGAACACACTCCTCCTGTCTTAATACACCAGCCATTGTGTTAGAAACTCTCATATGCTTTACATGTTTGTTTCTATGTTTGTTTATATAACTGCTATTTTCATCTATAACAATCCATTTTTGCATCTGGTTTAAATACACTATGAACAGCAGCTACGCTAATCATTTTCTTTATTTTCTATTTCCACCTGGGGATACACATCCCGAGGCCCCTACAGACTATGCAGCGCCATTGATGCGATCCTAGATCTGTGAAGAGATGATCCAAAGGTATCCTGGACCAGGCCGTATCCTAAGCTGATGCTGTGGTGGTCATGGAGGAATGGAGCGCATGAGACTGATTGCTGAAAGGGCACAGTGACAAACAAGTCTACGCTTGATCCTGTGGGCCAGCCTGACCTCCCGCCGGTGCCCTACCACACCTGCACCTAGACTGCAGCTCCACACAGGAAGTTTGGCCAGAAGAAAAAAAAAAGGATTGTGCCCAACAGAGCCTGGTTTCTCTCAAGGTTTTTTTTTTCCCTTCACTTCGTCAATTGGTGAAGTTTTTTTTCCTCGCCACTGTTGCCACTGGCCTGCTCGGTTTGGAACTTGTGGAGCTGCGCTTCGGTGGATTTGCTCTTCAGTATTTGAACTTTCAGCAGTGAAACTTAAACCACACTGAACTGAACTAAACTCTGAAATCTGGACTTTACTAGAACATGTTAAGCTGCTTTGACACAATCTACATAGTAAAAAGCGCTATATAAATAAACTTGAATTGAATTGAATTTAATGTTTTACACAGCGGATGCCCTTCCAGCTGCAACCCAGTACTGGGAAACATCCACACACATACACTATGCCCAATTTAGTTTATTCAATTCACCTATAGCGCATGTCTTTGGATTTGTGGGGGAAACCGGAGCACCCAGAGGAAACCCACGCGAACACAGGGATAACATCCAAATTCCACACAGAAGTGTCAGCGAGCTTCTTGCTGTGAAGCGACAGCGCTACCAATTGTGCCACCGCACCGCCCTATTAAAATAATTTACTAAATAATAATAATAATTCAGATGTTTTATTTAATGTTGTTTCAAACAGAGATGTTGATAGAGAGAAAATAGTTCAGTGCTGCTTTTACAGCATAACTAATATTGCCTATCCTCTGTGGGCCTCTGCAAGTATCGAATATTAATGTCATGTGAGTGTAAGTTCACAGCACAGTGTCATTTTCTCTTTCATCCGATGAATTCCATCTTCAGACTTCATCCTGTTTGCAGATCAGCGTGTTTTCCTCTGATGCCTGAGTGTGCTTCAAAAATTTGCTCACGCACACAATTGTTTTTCTATCGTGGTGGGGACTTTCCTTTTGACTGCTATTGTTTTTATACTGAGCTAATGATATTTTCCATCCCATAACCTTGAAATAACTCTCAAAAAGGAACTCTTTTGGGGCGTCATGGTGGCGCAGTGGGTAGCACGATCGCCTCACAGCAGGAAGGTCGCTGATTCAAACCTCGGCTGTGTCAGTTGGCATTTCTGTGTGGTTTACATGTTCTCCCTGTGTTCGCGTGGGTTTCCTCCGGGTGCTCCGGTTTCCCCCACAAGTCCAGTATTGGTGAATTGGGTAAGCTAAATTGTCCGTAGTGTGTGTGTGTGTGAGAATGAGTGTGTACGGGTGTTTCCCAGTACTCTTTTTTCTTAATTTAATAAAGCTCAGCCTCAGAAGATAATGCCGACATGCAATGAACGCGTGGTGGCGTTTAAAGGCGTGAGACGCGGAGCACAGACGATCTTGACAATTCTGGAGGTAATTAATAATATAATAAAACTAATACTGAAATGGTTAATGCATTTTAGAATGATTAAAACAACATTTTAGATGTTTTACAATGTGCTCAGCCTGCTGGTTTGTCCATTCACACACATTTTTATCGTCACATGATCTCTTAAATAACAAAATCCCATGACTTTTTAATGCACATACTGGAATTTGTTCGGTAAAAGTGTTTTCATCGTAGTTTATGGGCATCTTGGCATTTCTATCATCCATTTTTTTATGTGCATAAAAATAGGTGGATGGAAACAGCTATTGATCAAAATTGGGCCCTGTCCACATGAACACAGGAAAACAGCAGATTTTTCTACATGGCTTATCTATTTGTCCACAAGAAAACACAGTATGAAACCACTGAAAACTAATATTTTAAAAACTTCTGTCAATGTTGAATTTTCAAAAATGCCTTGGTCTGTAAAGTTGTGTAGATGGCAGCCAACCAGAACCAATAATAGCCCTTTTTTGAGGCTTCTGATTGGCCAACATGACTTTGCGGTTGCGAGTATATTGCCACCTGTTGCTTTGGTAGGCTCTCGACAGCTCTTTATAGGGCATTTTTGTCATTTCTGGTGTTTTTTTTAAACTGTGCATTGTTGACAAGATTTCTTTTTTATATGGAAGAAAAAATCTGTATGCAAATATACCCCCATGTACGTGTGGACATGAGAAAACTTTTTAGATTTTCCATTATTGGTATTAATCTAGAACCTGGTGATAATTTCCTTAACCCTTTCATATATAAGTTCTAAATATGCTCGCTGACCTCCTTTGCATGATATTTTAAAATACATTATTTAGAAAGAAGTGCTTTAAAGTTTCCATGGCGACGTGTCAAGTTTATCATGTGACACGTGCTAGTACTTCTGTGTATTTGAATGTGTGAAACCTAAAATAAATGTTATTTGTTTGTAGCGAAAAGAGTTGAATTTAGCTGTTGATGACGTTCGCTCTGAATGTTCTAATCACACTTTTGTGATCATACGAGTGAAAGGGTTAATTATCTGACAAACCTTATTTAACTGGCAGCTTAACTTAACAGTTGTCACTGATTTTGTAAGATGGTGAGTCCTTCTAATGTGACTGAAACCTTCCAATAGCAAGTTATCCAGATGAAGAACAAAGAGATCCACCATAGCAAAAGAGGTTTGCTATTCCATATTGCCATATTAACATCTGACAATGTGACAAAACCATTAAGTTCTTTAAGTTTTTTAAGAATGCAGAGAATCTCAATGTCCAATCAGTTCAACACTGCAGCTGGAATTGTTCTCCAGTTCAGCTCTGAACAGGGTAAAGATCTGTATCTTGACATAAAATGTCGCAACGATTAAGAAAATTTGAACTGAAAGCATTGAAGTGACCAAACCTTCATCAGCAGAAAGAATAAAAAGACTCGACTGACCTTTGGCAGGGATCATGCTGTTTGGATAGAGAACTGGTACAAAGTTAAGTTTAGGGATGAAAGTAAGTTTAATTAATTTGAGTCTGGTAAAACTGGCGAAAGACTGAGCCCAGAGAATGTAAAGAAGGCAGTAAAAGTGGACGTAAAGTGTCATGGTTTGGTGATATTTCCTTCTAATACAGACACATGGCAGAGTGAATGCAAATGTTCATCAGAAGCTCCTTCAACAACCTGCGGTTCCTGCCCTGAGTTCATCACCCAATCATCCTACAGTTTTCATGCAGGACAATGAGCCCCTTGACACAGTAAAATGGGTAAAGCAGTTCCTTGAAGCAAAAAACATTGAAATAATAAAAAATGACCAACCCAGAGTCCTGATCTACACCTGAATGAAAATCTTAGGAAAATCCGTCTGACAAAGTTATGTCTAAGAAACACTACAGTCAATAAACTGATCAAAATGGCAGCAGAGCAGAATGAGAGATAGTTATACTAGTTATGTCCTGTGAGAGAGTCATGTGTAATGTAGTCTAATTTGGATTGCTGCGTTCACCACAAAATCATTTAATAAAGACTGCATTATTTTGAAAAAAATCAAGTACTCAAGAATCATTCCCCAATTTTGATCTCCACTGTAGATGCACACATCTCTTCCTGTAAACTTTTTGAGAATGTTTACTTCCTCAGGATGGAGAGGCAGGTTTAGCATGTGGAAACGCTCTACTCGGCATAATGACTGCTAATTTCACAGCAAATAAGTCAACAGAGATTCCTTTGAATCACACACCATTTACGAGCGGCCATGAACAGATATACATTCCTCTGAATGGAGCTGAAGCTGGATCTGTCCTCTTATCTATTGAACTGCCACTGAACTGTAGAGTCAAAGTTTTTACCTCTAAACTGAACAGTGTGTTTCTGTATCTCTCTCTCTCTCTCACACACACACACACACACACACACACACACACACACACACACACACGTGTAACACTGCCTTACTTTCTTCTCTGCTAATGAGACTTACCGGTCTGCTGTGAGCACACACAAACACTCTTACACAGAATAACAGCAAATCTGTGTGTGGTAAACTTTAGTCGACCTTGAGCAGGTTTGTTTGTTTTTTTGTTATAAATTGGTCATCGCAGTGTGAACATCTGTCACTCATGTTTACTGTAGATCTGAAATCACTGCAGTGTTCACACTAGTAAGGAATACAAATGTTTAATTTAAAAACTAATTAATTTTATGCTCAGGAAAATATACAGGAAAATAAAGGACTGTTTTGTTATAAATAAAATTAGCTTATAGCATACAGTATATGTTCTCGTTAATGCATGGAAAAATATATTTACCCAAATATACAGTCCCAAAAGTGCATGATACCAGTAAAAGGTCACACTTTAGAATAAGATTCATTAGTTAATGCATTTACTAACATTAACTAATTATAAACAATACTTGTAAAACATTTATTAATCATAGTTCAACATTAACAAATGCATTAACATCCAAACTCATGCTTGTTAACATTAGTTAATAGACTAGATTAATTAATGATAAATCAATAGACTAGATTAATTAATAGACTATAATTAATTAATAGTCTATAAATTAATAGACTAGTTAATTAGTTAAAATGAACTAACAACGAGCAACTGTATTGTCATTAACTAATGTTAACTAACATGAACAAATACTGTAGTAAATGTGCTGTTCATTGTTTGTTCATGTTAGTAAATGCATTACCTAACATTAACTAATGCAAACTTATTGTAAAGTGTTACTGGTATTGTAACGCCTGGCTGGCAGATAATGACATGACGACAGATATATACAAAACGGATTTATTGAACACTTACGGGGAACAGATATTGGATGCGGGAAGACAGGAGGACACAGGAACAGAACCACACGAATCAAAATACCGGACAACAAAGGACACAGACGAAAGGGTATAAATAGATGAAGGAATGATTAAGCTAAAGAGACACAAGGGATGAACACAGGTGGAACAGATTAACATTGACGGTGGCGAGAGGAAGACAAAGAAAGTACGTGACAATAACAAATGATGACGCGGACGAACACTGACAGTAACCCCCCCCTTTTGAAGGCGCGTCCTCGCGCCTTCAACGGGAAGCAACAAAAAGAAGAAGGAGGATAGAAGGGGAGGGTACAAGGGAGGAGTCTGAGGGAGACACAGGAAGGGAACCGGAGCAGGAGGACCCAGGACACAGCCAGAAGGCTGGCCCCAGGGCGGAGTCGAGGAAGGGAGGATCCATGGAGGAGGAGTGGCTGCTGACTCCAGGGGACCGACCGAGGGAGACGCCGCTTATGGCGGTGGAGCCCACGGAAGTGACGGAGAGCCGAAGGGTGAAGGTGACGCCGAGGTTTCTGAGGGCCGGGCAAAGCAGGCGGCTCACCCGAGCAAGGGGACGGCGGGGTTCCGGAAGCCCGCGGCGTAGCCAGAGTGACGGAGGATCAAGGCGTAGCTGGAGGGAAGGAGGAGCTCAACGCAGCCGGTGGGACGGTGCGATGAGGTGCAGCCGGAAGAGTGGAGTCCAGAGGCGTAGGAAGGGCGACGACTGACCAAGGTGGAGCCGGAGGGACGAGGGAGCCTGGCGGAGCTGGTGGGCGGACGGCCCACGACGAAGACGAGGGAGGAGTGAGCCAACGCGGAGCCCTAGGGTCGAAGGGCCGAGGTGGAGTCCGCAGCTCGGAGGCCGTAGGAGCTGACGCTGGGTGACACCCTCCAGAGGGTGACGCAGATAGGCAGCGCCCACAAGCGAGCTCCATTTCCGGAGCTGGAGCGTGAGCTGGGGGGCTGGCTGACTGCAGCAGTGCTGGAGCTGGATGACTGGCTGCAGTTCTGGGGGATGTGGGAAGCTACTCATTACCCTGGAGCTGAGGCTTTTTTCTAGAGGGAAGATTAAAAAACTGTGCAGAAACAGTTGGTTGCTGCCTGATAACAGCGGATGGATATTGCTGCCTGAAAGCAGCGGAGGATTAAAATTAAAGCTCCAGAAGCCAATGAGTAGCCTCCCAGTGTCCAGCCGCTGTCCATCTGCATAGGGGGGGGTGGGCGGGACTCTCGCTGGTTCCGCGGGTAGCCACCAGGACTCCCCCTCTTAGCGGTGTTGCCGGCTCGTCCACCTGGTCAGACGGGATTATAAGCTCCTCCATCTCAGCACGATTCCGCTCCGTCGCTCTTAGGGGGTGACCGCTCATTGGCTGGGGGTGGCTCTCCGTCTGTGGTGGGCTCTGGCAAGCGCTCCCTGCAGGTGGGTGGTGTTGATTGGCTGGTCACTGGGTCGGGAGTGGCACTGGCGAGATCTTCCTCCAGGAAGGCGGTGAGTAGAAGTCCTTTACTCGCCAGTGTCCACTCCAATGTTGCGGCGATGTTGCCCCGAGGACCATCTTCGGGCGATCGTGCTCTGCTAAAGATGATAGGCGTGCAGAGCACGTCGCCCGGAAAGCTGTTGGCAGTCGCTCGATCATGGTCCTCAGGGCTGCTCTCCCCCTGCTCCAGCAGGCGGTGATGATGAACGGAAGGGCGGATGGGATTCAGGGAAACACGAGGGGAAGAAAATAAAACACTGAGGGGCAAAAAGACTAAGAAAAGAAAATCGGGGGAATGCACGCTGCTAACTTTGAGTCCGGTATTATGTAACGCCTGGCTGGCAGATAATGACATGACGACAGATATATACAAAACGGATTTATTGAACACACGGGGAACAGATATTGGAACAGATATTGGATGCGGGAAGACAGGATGACACAGGAACAGAACCACACGAATCAAAATACCGGACAACGAAGGACACAGACGAAAGGGTATAAATAGATGAAGGAATGATTAAGCTAAAGAGACACAAGGGATGAACACAGGTGAAACAGATTAACATTGACGGTGGCGGGAGGAAGACAAAGAAAACACGTGACAATAACAAATGATGACGCGGACGAACACTGACAGGTATATCTTACAAAGGTTTTTAGAAAAAGGACGAAAAAGAGAAATTTATTTTGTTGTCAAAACAGACTTAATAGCGTTATGCAGAATAAATATCCAAAGCATAATTTTATTCCCTCAGATATATCGGGAACCCCTTTTTAAAGGTTGTTTTAGTTTTTTTAATGGAAAAATGGCAAAAGAATTAAGTCAATATTTCAATAAAAGTTACATTCTAACACATTTTGTATAGATAATTTTTTTTATTAATTTGATTTTTAATTATATATACATTTTATGTAAACATAAATGTTTTTGTACAGTATTTTTGAATGAGATAAAATTATTTCATTAAATTATTGGAATGTATTTTTGTGTGAATGATCCCTCTGTCATTTTCGGCTGGGTCAGTTGGCGTTTCTGTGTGGAGTTTGTATGTTCTCCCCGCGTTGACGTGGGTTTCCTCCGGGTGCTCCGGTTTCCCCCACAAGTCCAAAGACATGCTGTGTAGGTGAATTGGGTAAGCTAAATTGTCCGTAGTGTATGTGTGTGAATGAGAGTGTATGGGTGTTTCCCAGTGATGGGTTGCAGCTGGAAGGGCATCCGCTGTGTAAAACATATGCTGGATAAGTTGGCAGTTCATTCCGCTGTGGCAACCCCTGATCAATAAAGGGACAAGCCGAAAAGAAAATGAATGAATGAATGAATTTAAGCTTATTTTTAAATCTAAATATAAGCTTTCAATGTAAATGCAACCTGACAAAAATTAACAGTTAATAAAGTATTATATGACCACTATGGCCTTTCTTTTAATTTCTTATTTGATAATGGCATTGTCCAATCACAATGCCATTATCAAATAAGAAATTAAAAGAATAAAGGTCGCGTGTTGTTTAGTTGGTGAGTAATATATATAAAATACAGTCAAATTATATAAAAAAATAACACATTTTATGAAGTATATAGTTTAATATTTACAAATTGTTTTAAAACGTGTTCATAATAATAATAATAAACAGGAAAAAATCTAAATCAGAAAAACTGTTTTAAATACAACACAGACAGTTAAAAGTCAATTCTGCTCACTGTCCTGCTTATTGTATGCTGTCAGTAAAGTCATTGCATTGGGGGACACCTATGAATCAAAAAAACAACTTCCAATCAGATGCCATTCAAATTGCAGACATAAATAATAAACCAGGGTTAGTGGTGATGTCTTCTCACCTCTCACACACATAGGTTTGCTGGCTCTGTGTTTTTCATCTGTGGATGTGATAGAGTTTATCACTCGCTCTCGTCTGGAAGTGAAATGGATCACAGACACAATACTGGACACATTCCCCATTAGATAGTCGCAGTCCTAAACAGATAGGTTATTGCTTCACGCTCGCATGCGTTTGGCCTCTGAATAAAGCACAGGGTCTCTGTAACAGTGTGATCCTGGAGCGTGTGTTAAATGCCAGTTTGGAGTATTGAACTAAATTTTAGAAGCATTGATGAAACACTTGAAATGGCTGATCGGCACCCCCTGTGTACTGACTGATTATCCTGCAATTTTTGAGCTTGAGTTATAGATTCTGTGTCCAAACTGTGAGGACACAATTATGGATAAATCGCCTGAATGATCAATTCAAGAGATAACAGAGGGTGAAGTCTTGCTCTGTCTTTTCTCTCTATCAGTGTTTGTGCTGGGAAAGTGCTCTGCTGGGGCAAAATGCCATTTATTCCACTGTTTGTTTTTTTAAATCTATTTCTGTTTTGTAACATTTGATTTATAATTTTAAGATTCTATTCTAGGCTTGACTAACAGTTGTAGTGGTTTTGCTGACACTACAGTGATCTGTCATTGTATCATAGGTGAATGTTGTTAAATGTTTAGCCAGTACACTGAAAAAAATAATTTCTGCAATATTGTTGCAAACAATTTATATGGGTTGAATTTAAACAAAGAAGTATTATAAATTTATTAATGTTCAACTTAATTTGTTTGTTTAAATTCAGCCCATATAAATTGCTTACAACCACTTACCTTAAATTTTTATTAATTTTTTTGTAAATCCAAGGAATCATCTTTGATTAATTATTTTCAGTGTAGAAGCAAAACATTCAGTTTATGTGTATGTTTCTTTAAATGCAAATGAGCTGCTGCTCCCGCCCCCTTTTCACCACAGGTGAAACCTTTACAGCTCAAGCATCAGTTACTCTGTGAACAACAAACAAAACATCTGCATGATTTTAAACACTACCATTTTGGTAGTTTTTAAATTTTGTAATTTAATAACTTTGTTAAAATAAAACTCATACTATATACTACCCTGACTTTTTGTAAATGTCTGTATATTTCATTCTAACATTGTTATTTTATTAAAAATACAAAAGACACAAAAGAGTTCTGAGTATTTTTACTTTGACCACATGCATTTCATTGGCT
Source organism: Danio choprae (assembly GCA_903798125.1). NCBI lineage: Eukaryota > Metazoa > Chordata > Actinopteri > Cypriniformes > Danionidae > Danio > Danio choprae. The sequence continues at coordinate 1,504,413 of CAIGQW010000302.1, read as the reverse complement.
GCAACTTTTTCCTGTGCCTTTTATATATGCATGCCTCTGTTGCCTAGCCTCTTTCTGCAAACAAAAACATAGCGTTACATTAGACATGTCGTTTCAACTTTCAAAAAACTACATTTTCACCTGCTTTGCTCTCCTGCTTGCTGGACAAAGTATAGTATGCGCCTCATGGGTGATTTAGTAACTCGTACACAATAGGTTTTATTACAAAAAATCAGTCAGTTGGCATTTCTGTGTGGGTCAGTTGGCATTTCTGTGTGGAGTTTGTATGTTCTCCCCGTGTTGGCGTGGGTTTCCTCTGGGTGCTCCGGTTTCCCCCACAAGTCCAAAGACATGGATGTTTCCCAGTGATGGGTTGCAGCTTGAAGGGCATCCACTGCGTAAAACATATGCTGGATAAGTTGGCAGTTCATTCCACTGTGGCGACCCCAGATTAATAAAGGGACTAAGCCGAAAAGAAAATGAATGAATGAATGACATTCAAGCTTATTTTTAACTTTAAATATAAGCTTTCAATGTAAATGCAACCTGACAAAAATCCAGTTAATAAGTGAAGTTTCACAAACTAATTTCGAGAGGAGCACGTGATATGATTGATCGCAGCCGGTCTCTCATCAGTAATCACTAGTAAGCCAATCAGATTAATACAAACTCCCTATAAGTAGCCTGTCAAAAAACTACTCTCTCATCTTCATTTTCGAAGAAACCCCCCATCCACCCCATCTCCTCCTTTTCCTCCTTTACCAAGGGGAGCTCTAGAGAACTATCTGATCTCGTACCCCTTATATGCTTATCTACCAGGGGGAGCTCTCGAGAACTATCTGATCTCGTACCCCCTTATATGCTTATTTACCAGGCGGGAGCCCTGGGCTCAATTATCTCCGAGCTCAGGGTTCTCTCCCGGGACAGCATGCCAAACCTGCAATTATTATCAAGCAATATCTAAGTGTGAACTCTTGAAAGTATTATATGACCACTATGGCCATTCTTTTCATTTCTTTTAAATTCTTATGACCATTCTTTTAATTGTAGAATTGTAGTATTATAGTGTTAACATCTTGTGAACTCCAGATATACAGTTTTCGTGCACAGACATGAAGCACATAGACAGAAAATTGGCCGTCAGATACTGGTTCTCTTTCATGTCAGATGTCAAATACACTCAAGGTAATGTCAAAAGTTGACCTTTTGTAAAATGTAAACAGTTGGAAATGAAATAGTATATGTATCAGTATATTAGATCTGTGAAACAGCTAACGTGTATGTTTCTGAACCCAAGACTACAACCAAGTCATTTGAAAAGAACTCTGTTTGGAGTTGGGCTTTGTAACTTTGCAGAACTTTTCATACTTCAGTCTCTAACAATACACAGCATTGAAAAAAAAGTATAGAAAGTTCGGATGCTTTGTTACATGTGGTTATAAAAAAAACTACATGCAAGTACAAAAATTCCCCAGGAAATTTATGACAGGAGGCAACTAAAAAATGTAATTTCTAACACTGTTGGAGACTCATATTAAGATAGTGGGGTGTTATTAGACCAGCGTGTGACAGGACTCTCTGCTACCGCACATAACTGAAATGCCCACCACACTGTCCCACAATCCTCCACATATGAAAAGGCAGTGATGTGTGTGTGTCGGAGGACACCTGTCCTAAAAGCTCACTCCTCTCTACGGCTGTCTCTCACACATCCTCTCTAATCGCTGATTTGGCAGCGTTTCTCTGACAACATTCCAAGGTCCAGTTTCAGGAGAAGAGCTTTCACACAGCAGCTTACACAATTACGCACGGACGTACACTCACACGTCAAACGCACAGTCATTCTGCAGGTTTTATGTCCCCTTTTTATGAACATGGTCTCTGTTTTGAACTCTTATTGTCGCAGCTGTGAACTCGCTTGCGAAAGTTTATACGTAATACTTGTGAAAAAAGTGCTAATATATTAAGAAAAGTCTTTTTATCTTACAGGGGGATCTGACAAATTAAAGCCAAGATGCTGATAATGCAATAGCCCATAATTGATCTCTTGAACTCATGCAGCTGATTTATTTAATATCATGTTTCACAATATAGTGATATTGTTATATGTTTTATTCTTAGAGAACTTTTCAGAGTTCAAAGTGTTTGTAAGTGCGCAAGGAAGACAAAGTTCGTTCTCTAAATGAACATTTTGATGCAAACATATTAGGTAAAGTTTACTGTCAAAAATTTTGTAAATCCAAACTTTTTACCTCAGAAAAGCATTTTGACTGATTAAAAATGTTATAGTATTATATATATATGATATTATTTTACTATAATTAAAGTCCATATCAATGCTTTTTTATTTTGATTGTTTCTATTATGGGTGGCACGGTGGCTCAGTTTTGCAGTCGCCTCACAGAAGGCTGGGCCAGTTGGCATTTCTGTGTGGAGTTTGCATGTTCTCCCTGTGTTTGCATGGGTTTCCTCCGGGTCCTCCGGTTTCCCCCACAATCCAAAGACATGTGGTCTAGGTGAATTGGATGAACTAAATTGCCTGTAGTGTCTGTGTGTGTGTGTGTGTGTGTGTGTGTGTGTGTGTGT
>CAIGQW010000302.1:1463909-1492141 GCA_903798125.1 Danio choprae | reverse complement strand
AAAGCAGTAACTAAATCAGCATATTATCATCTCAAAAACATTGCAAGAATTAGATGCTTTGTTTCCAGTGAGGACTTAGAGAAACTTGTTTATGCTTTTATCAGCAGCAGGGTGGATTACTGTAATGGACTCCTCACTGGCCTTCCCAAAAAGACAGTCAGACAGTTGCAGCTCATCCAGAACGCTGCGGCCAGGATTCTGACCAGAACCAGAAAATCAGAGCACATCTCACCTGTCCTCAGGTCTTTACACTGGCTCCCAGTTACATTCAGAATAGATTTTAAAATATTACTACTTGTCTATAAATCACTAAATGGCCTAGGACCTCAATACATTACAGATATGCTCACTGATTACAAACCTAACAGATCACTCAGATCTTTAGGATCATATAAACTAGAAATTCCAAGAGTTCAGTCAAAGCAGGGTGAATCCGCCTTCAGCTACTGCGCCCCCCGCTGCTGGAATCAGCTTCCGGAAATGATCAGATGTGCTCCAACATTAGGTACATTCAAATCCAGACTTAAAACACATCTGTTTAGCTGTGCCTTTACTGAATGAGCACTGTGCTACGTCCGACAGATCGCACTATTATGTCTTTCTTTTCTTTTTCATTCTTTTATAACCTGTTTTAACACATTTTAATCTGTTTTTATCTGTTTTCATATTATTTGTTTTTATTTTTTATACTTGTCTCTTTTATTCCTGTTTATGTGAAGCACTTTGAATTGCCACTGTGTATGAAATGTGCTATATAAATAAACTTGCCTTGCCTTGCCTTGCCTTGCTAATGATTTAAATGTCATTTTATTTTAATGACCACTAGGTTTTACATATTCGTCAACAAAAGTACATTTCTTTTAAATCACTATTAAAGAGTATTTTAAGGCTACACTGTGACCTTTACGTGTTATTTTGCATAACATAGTAAATAAAGTAAATATTATACTTTTATATACACTCACTGGTTACTTTATTAGGTACACCTTACTAGTACTGGGTTGGACCCCCTTTTGCCTTTAGAACTGCTTTAATCCTTCGTGGCATAGATTCAACAAGGTACTGGACAATTCCTCAGAGACTTTGATCCATATTGACATGATAGCATTATGCAGTTGCTGCAGATTTTGGCTGCACATCCATGATGCGAATCTCCCGTTCCACCACATCCCAAAGGTGCTCTATTGGATTAAGATCTGGTGACTGTGGAGGCCATTTGAGTACAGTGAACTCATTGTCATGTTCAAGAAACCAGTCTGAGATTATCTGCACTTTGACACATGGTGCGTTATCCTGCTGGTAGTAGCCATCAGAAGATGTGCACACTGTGGTCATAAAGGGATGAACATGGTCAGTAACAATACTCAGGTAGGCTGTGGCATTGACACAATGCTCAATTGGTACTAATGGGCCCAGAGTGTGCCAAGAAAATATCCTCCACACCATTGCACCACCATCAACAACCGTTGATACAAGGCAGAATGGATCCATGCTTTCATGTTGTTTACCTGGTGTGGCCTTCTGCTGCTGTAGCCCATCTGCCTCAAGTATTGTGCGTTCAGAGATGCTCTTGCATTAACGAGCAGTTGAACAGGTGTACCTAATAAAGTGGCCGGTGAGTGTATGTCATCAAATGATGCTACAGTATAATATGAATGATCATAAAAGCAAAAGAATTAATGTTGAGTTAAAGTTAAAACATTTCATCAGTGTCATTTAATTCTGATTCTGATTGACCTTTCTCTGTGATACACTTGCCTTGGGATACTTCATTACTAATGTGTATGTGTAATCTATAATTAAAGCATTTCTCAGTATAATAAGAAAAATTAAGATACATAAAAAGCTGCCAATAACAAGTTTACTGTAAAGTTAGTCTTGAAATTTCTTTTTTGCATTGTATTATAATGTATATATTTTTAAGCTAACCCATATTTCATGTCCACATGTTGATTTAATAAGCGGCAAGGTGGTAAATGGGATAATGTACAGGCAATTACATCATTATAGCAAAATTAATCTGACTAGGTAATTGAAGTCCACCGCGGTCCCCCTATTAGTGTTCATTTTGCATTAATGACTGAATGGCTGCACATTATCTATAATGTTCTATAGTGATGGACCAAAATTAGTTCCGTTAATAACAATAATAATAATAATTATTACGTTTGCATTTAGAGTAGATGAGAACTAAAACTGAAAAGAAACTTTATTAAATGAATCTGACTAAATGGTTGTGACTAAACTTTTTATGCTGTTCGGTTGAGTCTGTCAGTTTCTGAGATGTAAATTAAACCGGTCCCAGTAAAGTTCTTCAGCAGGGTTTCCCTGATTATTGATGGAAAAAGGGGATTTCAAGGATCAAAAGTATAAATAAATAAATAAAATGTCTTTTTGTTTTTCACCATAACTGTCCGGTTGTTGAATATTGAATCCGTTTAGTTTTATTGTTTTCTGAGTAAAATAATGTTTATTATAATTCACTTCCATGACTGACAGAAAACATCATTTGCACCAACAAATCTTCTTAGGCATATTTAGAACAAGAGCAATTATTTAATGACATATTAGGACAATATTCAGTCCCTCCAGGATTATGTGAGTCCAATAGTTCGTAAGATAAAAATAAAATGTAAAAGATGATCAAGATTTGTGTGTATTAAACACAAGTATTGAAGCAAATTATGTTTTAGTCTTTGAAAAAAAAGACTAAATTTATACCACAAATATAGAATATAAAATAAATTTTTATTGTTAAAAAAGTCCCTGCAAAATCCTAGATTGACATAAATTTATGGATTATGGTTCAGCCTCAAATCTTTGTACTTTGCCACTACAACTTTTACCCATTTGTCACTAGGTTATTATTCTGAATGGCAATTGTATATACAGTTGAAGTCAGAATTATTAGCCCCCCTATATATTTTTTCCCCAGTTTCTGTTTAACGGACAGAAGATTTTTTTCAACGTATTTCTAAACATAATAGTTTTAATAACTAATTACTAATAATAATTTCTTTTTATCTTTGCCATGATGACAGCAGTAATATTTTACAAGATATTTTTCAAGCTTGAAGTGACATTTAAAGGCTTAACTAGCTTAATTAGGTTAACTAGGGAAGGGTAATTAGGCAAGTCATTGTATAATAGTGGTTTGTTCTGTAGACAATCGAAAAAAAATACTGCTTAAGAGGGCTAATAACATTGACCTTAAAATGGCTTTATAAAAATAAAAGAAAACCGAAATAAATCAAATAAGACTTTCTCCAGAAGAAAAAAATATTATATGAAATACTGTGAAAAATTCTTTGCTCTGTTAAACATCATTTAGAAAATATTTGAAAAAAAAAAAATCTAATAATTTTGACTTCAACTGTATTTCTTCACATGTTTCCTTCACAATTAAGTTTCATTTTTCAACTTTCAAGCGGACAAACTGTATAGCCAATCATTTTTTTTTACCTTATATTTTTGTTTGTAGAAATTTTGGAGGAAGGCTAATATTATGCATGATGCTTTAAATGCTTTTAAATGCTTATCAAACCCTTTGGCTATAATGAACGTGGCATATATTGATTTAAAAAAAGAACATGTCAAGCAAGCAAGCAGTCATTTTGTTGTGTTTATTGAAAAGGTTTTGATTGACAGCGTAATTCTGTCAGGCACAGACTGATAGAGTGTAAAGAGGTTTAACAGCTCGTAAGGGGCACAACTGAAACAGAACGGAATGTTCCACAGACACAGAGACATGGAAAAATAAAACATAAAACACTGTTAGTCGACTATTCCACTCTTTTGTTAAATGAAGAGCGATGCAGATGCTGATGTTACCTCACCGTGTAAAAAAACCCCAAAACTACCTGGAATGCAATGTAAGAAATATTACCGTAAAGAATATTTCATCCCTATGAACAAAAAAAAAAAAAACACCTAGATAAAATCTACTTGACATTAAACAATCATTTGCAAATTTAAATCTATAACTTAATTTAATAGCTTAATTCTAATAAGAGCTGAATGGCACTATCACATAGAGCTACTGTATCACATTGAAGAAAAGAACAAATGAGTCAAATGAAAGTGTTGACATCAGACCAGTATTGCTCATCATCATCCAGGCGCTTCAAAAGTGCTGGGAAAACACACCGTCCTCTAGAAAACTGTCTGGATGTTCATTGTAAACATTAAAGAAAACTTTCTTCAACCCCGAAAAACGCATCCCGGCTCTACCTCCATCCTAAACAGCAACAACAACAACAAAATGTGAAGGGAATGCTGTCCTTTTGAATAAGACAAGGGCATCAAGGTAAAAAGGGATGAAAAATAATAAATCAAACATAAATACTATAGGGAATAAATAATGTACGTTAGTGATGGGGGGGTGGGGGGGACCATCAACATTGTTTGATATGTCTAACACAATGCATGATGGCTGTCAGTAGTAGAGCGGAGGATGAGGAGGTGAGCCAGAGGTTACAGGTTGTACAAACAATTAAAAAGAAAAAAAAAGAGGAAGCTGAGAGCGATCGCTTGCCCTGCCCTGCCATCCCACACCAAACAGTAAATCAATAACTCATAAGGGACAAACACTGGATAAACATGATGTCCCCCAGCTGGAAGAAGAAAATACAGAACAATGTCACTCAAATCTGAAAAGTACCCAATCTGAAAATGAAAGGAACAGTTTGAAAAAATGGAGATGTACTCATTTACTCTTCCTCGTTCTTCATTTGAAGAATGTTAGAAACTGGTAAACACTGACACCCATAGTAGGATAAAAAGAAACTATGGAAGTCAATGGTTACCAGTTTCCGAACATTCTTCAGAATATCATCTTTTGTGTTCAATAGAGGAATGAAAAATCAAACAGGTTTAAAACAAGTGCAGGGGGAGTAAATGATGGCATTTTTGGGTGAACTATCCCTTTAAGGCGGTTGCACACTGGATGAAAACAGTTGAGCTGCGTCCAAATTCAAACATTTCACTGCTACGTGAAGTTTCACAAACTAATTTCGAGAGGAGCACGTGATATGATTGATCGCAGCCGGTCTCTCATCAGTAATCACTAGTAAGCCAATCAGATTAATACAAACTTCCTATAAGTAGCCTGTCAAGAAACTACTCTCTTATCTTCGTTTTCGAAGAAACCCCCCATCCACCCCATCTGCCCGTTGTCCTCCTTTACCAGGGGGAGCTCTAGAGAACTATCCGATTTCATACCCCCTTATATGCTTATTTACCAGGGGGAGCGCTCGAGAACTATCTGATCTCGTACCCCCTTATATGCTTATTTACCAGGCGGGAGCCCTGGGCTCAATTATCTCCGAGCTCAGGGTTCTCTCCCGGGACAGCATGCCAAACCTGCTATTATTATCAAGCAATATCTAAGTGTGAACTCTTGAAAGTATATTTAATTAAAAAAGCAGTACAGCAGGTCCAACGTCGTAATATTCTACAAACAGTACAGCAGGAACAATAAGAATAGTTTTTTAACAATATTAGCCAAACTGACAGCAGAAGGTCTGGACTCCTTCATACTTTTGTTGGCAAAAGACCAACCAGAGGTTGATTGACTGGCATGTAAAGCAACCAATCACAGTTTGTTTATTTAAGCACATTATTTAGGAGTTTAAAAATGCAACATTGATGTCGATACATACCAGACCAGCCTGTACAACAATTTGACGAACATTGAAAAGGCCATGCCACAAACTACACATACTTTTGAAGACCCTGCATTTAGCTGATCATGACTACTATATTTCACAGTTATAAAACATAGGCTGTCTTTTTCCATATTACGTTTTGCTGTGTCTGAAAGTTAAAGCTGTGGTCTCACTAGAGTTTGAGAACGTGAAATTTGTTCGGAAGGTGCTGCAAAAAGGGGCAGGATAAAACAAGATGATGTTACATTGATAAAACGGTGATTGCTCTATATTTAACATTTCCATACAAACAGCTCATGTTTTGATCTTCTAGTGGTCTCACGCGTTCGCAAGTGAAGAGTTTACTAAATGCAGCAACATGCGAAACTCGTTTCGTTTCCAGTCTTACTCATGTGCACGTATATGAATAGATGTCAATGGGGTGAAAAGTGCAGTGTGACTGCACCTTTAGGCAGCTGAATTGTTGCCTCGCTGCCCTATCAGGCAGTGACATTATGGGCAGCATTTGTTCATGAAGGCACATTGTAAAACTGATTTCAGACAGATTTCTGAGACAGCGAAACAATTTAATCATGTACAACAAGATAGAGAACGTTGGTGATAACTAAGAGAAATTTTGCTTCCTACAATATTAACGTCTTGCTAGAAATGCCTTCAAATGTGAAAAACTGTCACGCCATGATGTAGACACCATGTTTATTTTGCAGCTCAACTGTCAGAAATGGAACGCACAGGATTGTGGGATATGGAGGGCAGTGAAGGACACATCTATACTGCCTTCAAAGTTCAATCAGAATTTGGGTTCAGACGTGCCTTGATGCCTTCCTGCCTTGGAATTTTAATTCAAATTTGTATTTAAAGCTTTCAGGCACAGCTTTTGTTTCCAGATGGGCTGTTAAAAAATCATGACAAACGCAACATCTGGGCAACATCCCTCTGAAATTGCATGCTCAGTTGAGTAGGTACTTGTTCTGAATAAATAACTACACAAGTACTTAAAAAGTACATGCTACATATTATGAATTTGTGTAGTAGATGTAGTACATTAGCCATGTTTGCCTACTGTTCTTTTGTCACATATCGCTCCCTTTTAGTCGATCCCCAAATAACACTATCATTACAACGTTTCTATTTTATAGGGATGTGTAACAGAGATGTTTTTCACCTACTATATAGCAACTATAAGCTTTCTTTTTGCTGCTTTAATTAAGTTGATATCATTTACAAACAAAGCTGTACGTTTTTTCGAACACCAAACTTCAAACTCTTCAAAACCACTTTCAATCAATTTGTACGTTTAGTAATCAGATTATGAGCATCAGATGAACAGATTTTGGACTGAACATGACGCAGTGCTGAGTCTCTCATCCAGTGTGCGACCGCTCTCAATGCATCAAAGTGCCTTACAAATATTTACGTTCTCGCTTTTAAGAAACACCCTGCTTAAACCTTTACCGAAGTGGCTGTACATTCAAACCGTACGCATGTTGCAATATTCAGCCACTCAACTCCCTCCCAGGCACTTAACAAGTACAAAAAATTCAATGGTTTGCAGGAGGAGGGAGCCACCTGTACAGTCACCTCCTATCAAATCTACAGTTTTCGTAGTTTAGCAGCAAGCGAATCATCCTCTTTTTTTTTTTCTCCCCCTATTATATATTATTGCCAGCTTTCTGCTTGAATGTAATTGTCTGAGGACACCCTGAGACACGACCAAGCTATCCCAAAATGCGTCGCTTCGATTCGCAGGGCCAGAGACACTCATCTGACAACCATGCACGCTAGAGTTGAATAGCAATAACGGTTCTGTACTCATTAACATAAAACTCAGAGCAGAGAGAAAGATTTTGGCACTTTGCAAACATACCGACCCGGAGGATTAATTCAAAGTGTTATTATACATATTCATTAGCAAAAAGAGCAAATAAGAGCGACAAACTCGTAATATGGTTTCACCATATAATCTATATATGCTATGTTAGGTTTCACCCACATAGCACTCCTTCATACCATGTTAAATAAAAGGACCACAGCGCTCGTCTTTGGAGAAAACCAACACAGTTTTTTTTTTTAATACTATGGTAAACTGTCATGCATGGAAGCCCAAATATGGAAAATTACTATTCTTATTATACAAAAGTGCTTTAAGTGTGAGTCTGCAGTTTTCTTCTGAAGAGCAGCAGCACTTGTGGTCCTTTTATCATTAGATTCAATACTGAGATACAGCAAATAGTACCTGTTTCAGATGCTTTCAGATTTAAACATTTCATTAAACTCTGCTACTATCGCCAATTAGTTTCTCATACATTCTTGTCACTGTAAACTGACAAATGTAACAAAAAAAAAGAGAAAAGAAAAGAGAGCAAAAATAAAACACAACCCACTGGTTGAAATCTTGCACTTCTGTGGTAAATAACTTAATTTTTTTAAAAAAGAAAACAACCCTTGTTTACAGTACCAAAACCTATAATTTTAGACCCCCTTAAAAACCTTAAGTCTATAAATAGCTTTACAAATATACACGTTAATTCAAATAAAACTTTTGTTTTGCTTTTTTGAAAGATTAAATGTTTACATGATCTCAACAGTGTATGATCACTTGCTTTAAAAATGTTGTTTTTCTTCTCTTTGTTTTAGTACACTGCTACCGACTGCAATATGATACATATTTATATCTATATATTTACAATAAAAACTTTAAGATACATACAAAGCACACAGTTATATATATCTTCGAGTTAAATCTCACATCTAGGAGACCTTTCTCTCTTTTCTTCTTAAAAAAAAAAGCATCTTTATGAGGAGTGGAGAAAAGAGACTGGCCATGGGTTTGATTCTCACCCCAGTCAAATATTGCTGTAAAATCGCTTCTTGTCCACATTCGATAGGACGACTCTTATCTGCCGCTTCAGAACTCTGCCGTCACACAGTGTTGATCCATTCTTCTAGTTCAGCAATTTGTCTGTTTCTTTCTTTTTTTGGTAGGCACGGAATGGTTTGACCCTTCTCACTGTGTCGCACAAAGGAAAAAAACAAAACTGGCCGAATACAAAAATAGGAATTCTCTTTTCAAAGACAAAAAGCTGAATAATGGTTTGGAAGAAAAGTAGGTGCTGAAGCAGAGGAGCGTAATCCGTCCTTCAAACCTGCGAACAGCTGGAAGTCTGAAGCTTTCATGAGATGCACACTGCGCTTCTCTGCCACATGCTGGTCCAGTGCAGCCAAACCCTAAAGCTCCCTGTTTTTTTTTTTCTGGAGTGTCCTTATGTTTGTATGACCCCATTGCTGTGGTGGTGTTTAGGGAGGCAGGGCTCCTCAGGTAACGGGTCGTGGGCAAACACAGAGTCATCGCCGGAGGAACAGGTGCTGTTGGAGTCAGGACAGGTCGGTGAATACTGCTCGAACGGTACAGAGAGGTCCAGGTACTCCTAAAATATTAAACGCAGGATTTGTCAGGATTGGCTGTAGGAGTTGAGTGTGAAAGGTTTAAGGTGTTTGGTTTGATGCGCCAGAGCTCTTACGTCAGTGGAGGTCATGGATAGAACCCTGTCGTGGTCCTCCACCAGCTGTCTGAACGTGGGTCTTTGTGAAGGAACAGCATGCCAACATTCTCGCATAATCATGTACCTGCACAGATCACAACATACAAAACAATGCATTAACATTGTGGGGTTTTTTTTCAATTAACATTGGAGCTACCAGAATTCTATAACTACTAGAATGGCCAATAGTAGTCATTCTGACTTTTCTTACTGCACCAAATTGAACTTTTTTTTTTTTTACATCATATTTACATTCAAAGCTTCTATTGAGATTTTATAATTCAGCTTTCAATGTCTTTTGTGATATTTTATGATTTTTATTACACTAAAAATCTTTTTTGCAATATAGCCTATAATTGTGTACAAGTTACTAGACTGCCTGTGAACAAGCATACTTCAATTTTTCCAGCAAGCGGGAGAGCAGTTTTTTTTTCAACACACTAAAAATGTTGTTGTTTTTGTTTGTTTGAAAGACATGTCTGAAGAAAAGTTATGCTTTTTTGCTATCAGAAAGGTATGTTTTGTTAGCAGAAAGTTGCTGGGCAGCAAAGGCATGCCTATTCAAAGGCACGAGAAAAAGTCGCAGATGCTGAAATAGATATGGACAATTAGAGTGTAATGTAAACAGATTTAGGAAAAGTCATGATACTATAGTTATGTGGTTTTTATTATAAATGTCAACCTCATATTGTAAATTAGAGCCCTAAAAAATCTTTCTTAATAACTCATGTCTTGAATTAAGCATTTTTTTTTTTCTGTATCTTTTTTTGTAGATTTATTTTGGAGAAAACCATAAAGAGCCCCTAAAAGCCGCAATAGACAAGCAAACTAGTGTGATGTCATGTTGAACAAAATCATGCCAAAATAACATTCATTTGAACTGCTTAAACAGCTTAAAAAACGTTGAAATCCCACTGATCCATGGCAATTATGTAATAGGTGGGTGTGGCTTTAAAACTTTTTATACTTGGAAATTCTCTCTCTTTAGTTATTCTCTTTAATGTGTTACAAAAACAAAAAAACAAATCAACACTAAAAGCAATGCTGACAGTTTTTTTTTATGTTTAATATTTGAGGTAATGAGTGTGTGTGGATGTTTCCCAGTGATGGGTTGCAGCTGGAAGGGCATCTGCTGCGTAAAACATATGCTGGATATGTTGGCGGTTCATTCCGCTGTGGCGACCAGATTAATAAAGGGACTAAGCCGAAAAGAAAATGAATGAATGAATAAATATTTGAGGTTTCCTTGCTTTAAAGGGATCATTTGACTTATTATGTTTCATTTATTTATTTTCTGTTCTGTTGAACACAAAATAATGTATTTTGATGAATTTTGGAAACTGGTAACCATTTACATCTATAATAGGAAAAACAAATACTCTGGATGTCAATGGTTACTAATGTTCTTCAATATGTCAATCTGGGGCAGCACGGTGACGCAGTGGGTAGTACAATCGCCTCACAGTAAGGAGGTCGCTGGTTCGAGCCCCGGCTGGGTCAGTTGGCGTTTCTGTGTGGAGTCTGCATGTTCTCCTCCGGGTGCTCCGGTTTCCCCCACAAGTCCAAAGACATGCGGTATAGGTGAATTGGGTAAGCAAAATTGTCTGTGGTGAATGAGTGTGTATGGATGTTTCCCAGTGGTGGGTTGCAGCTGGAAGAGCATCCGCTGCGTAAAACATATGCTGGATATGTTGGCGGTTCATTCCGCTGTGGCGACCCCAGATTAATAAAGGGACTAAGCCGAAAAGAAAATGAATGAATGAATGAATACGTCACTCTTCAACATAACAAACAAACAAAACAAACAAACAAAAAACGATTTGTAAGAAATCCAATGTGAGTAAATGATGAAAGAATCGTCATTTTTGTGTGAGCTATCCCTTTAAAGCAATTTACTGTACTGAACATCTTATAGGGCGACACGTTGGCTCAGTGGTTAGCACTGTCGCCTCACAGCAAGAAGGTCGCTGGTTCGAGTCCCGGTTGGGCTAATTGGCATTTCTGTGTGGAGTTTGCATGTTCTCCCCGTGTTCGCATGGGTTTCCTCCGGGTTCTCCGGTTTCCCCCACAGTCCACAGACATGCGATATACATGAATGAATAAACTAAATTGGCCGTAGTGTATGGGCGTATGGATGTTTCCCAGTAATAGGTTGCAGCTGGAAGGGCATCCGCTGTGTAAAACATATGCTGGATAAGTTGGCGGTTCATTCTGCTGTGGTGACCCCTGATGAATAAAGAGACTAAGCCGAAGGAAAATTAGGAAATTAACTTCTTATATAAAAAAAAGCATGGAAGACGTGACTGGAGAGCTAAAATGCTAAAGATCCACCCTACACTGCAACAATACTTGAAAATATGAGGCGTTTTTCAAAGATGAATTACAAGCGTACAGTTCATGAGTGCAGTTGGCCGGTTTGTCCATTCGATGGCCTTCCTTCAGCAGTTTAAAGAGCTCCTCCACTGGGATACCTGGATACGGGGATCCACCAAGAGTGAAAATCTCCCACAGCAACACACCATAAGACCACCTGAGAAGAAGAGCAACAGAGCAAATATAAGACAATAGTCACACGGTATACAACGCAGTCCATTTCACTGACCAAATCAAGCATCTAAACACTTGTTATTTATCGGTTGTTCCTAAAAAAAAGTGGCATTAACAATACTCTCACTATCTCTGGGGTATAGGTATTTGGCAGACGTGAAAGAGGGTTTTTTTCGGTTCTCACTGAGGCTTATAATGTATGTCTGTGATATGAGACGCGAGTCTATTAAACTAGAGCGAGTGTGTGTGCTCACATATGTGTATGTGGGTGTGTGTTATCACAAGCTGGTCTGTTAACTCAGAGCTCTTTTGTTTTGGCCCCATTCCTCCCACGCCACCACTGAGCAGTGCTAATCAAATTAGCCACGCTAAGAGACAACAGGAGCTATGGGCCAGCTAATGCTAGCCAGCCAAACACACATGGTGAGTTAGAAGCCTTATGGGGGCCAAATAATTGGCTCGTCATTATATCACTATCCGTTCATTAGCTTTATGTTGGAGTCAAATCTCATTTACACCCATCAGTGTGGCGCTAACACAACACACACACACATAGAGCAGATTGAGCGAACGAAGGGCTTGCTGCTCATATATCATCGTGTAAGTAGAGCCTATAGGCAGAGGCGGATGATATTATTTGATTACCGCTGTCTCAGTCCAGCTGTGATTAAAGAGTATTTAGACATATTGGAAAGTGCAGCTCCGGGTACCAGTCTGAGTGTGATGAATGGGAGTTCATTCAGCTGGGAGACTGTGTGCAATATACAAACATACTAATCAAAGCCTGCTGTACAAGTACACACTAGTCTGCTGGCACACATACACATATGGTAGTTCAAAAGTTTGGTACTAGTAAAGTTTTAGTTAAAAAAAAAAAAAGAGATTAACACATTTATTCATTAAGAATGCATTAAAGTGAGAATAAAGACATGTATAATGTTAGAAAAAAGCAGCACTGTTTTCAATATTGATTATAATAAATGCTTTGTCAGTTGCATATATGACAGGAGCAATGACTGCTAAATTACATTTTAAAAAGTATTAAATCAGAAAATGAGTTGTTCTCAATTTTGTGATAATATTTTTTACTGTTACTCTTTTTTTAATTAAATAAACACAGCTTTTTAGCTTCACCAAAAATCCTAATGACCCCAAACTTTTGATTGTATAGTTCTACAAATCCTACATTACACATGATGGTACCGTTATATGCTCATTTGGAGTCAGGCATGATTAAAAGTTTAGAAAAACTGCCACTAAGGATATGATTGTACAGCCACAATGTTAATTTTGTAAATACAAGATAAATTACATATGTAATCTGTATGATGGATGACAGAAATGACAACAAATATATTATGCACATATGCATATCTGTTGCTTTTAAAAATGTTCTGTAAGTTGCCTTTATTATTTTATTTTAGCTTTTATACTGTCTTCCTTTTTCTGTAAAGCACTTTGGTTCCACTTGTGGTGTTGAAAGTGCTTTATAAATAAATTGAGCTGATGTATTGTTTTGTTTTCAAATGTTTTGTCTTTTCTATAGCTGGCATAAATACTGTATGATGGCAGCGTTCTGTATTGTGTTGTTGTGAAATTATGTATGACCGGCATTACCAATTAAATAGGTAGACTTTGTACTTTATATATGGTACTGTATATATCATTCCTATTTCCAATTCACAAACTTTTATTATTGCTAATTACAGCCAATAAAGACAACATATACATATGCGTTTCCCTGTGTTATCTCCCAGTTGTCAGCCATTAAACTCATTAGATTTGATTCAGGATTTGATTTAATTTCTTCCTTCATGTCTCCAAGCCCAGGAAACACTGGCACACTCTTTCGAATGGCTTTGATGCTATCATTGCAGAGTTATGATGTTCCCTAGCATTCCTTTACCGCTTGATGAACTTTGATGAACAGATGGCACGAAGTGATGGATGGAAAAAAACAAGAGGTATGCACGGTAATGTAAACTCACACATCGCTCTGGTGCGTGTAGACGCGATCAAACAGTGCTTCTGGTGCCATCCATTTGACGGGCAGACGACCCTGAAAGGACACAGATCAGTCAGAACAACAGTGGTGCTGACCCAGCAAGACATACAGACGCCCAGCGGACATCAACAGGCCTGCAGCTTAATCTCCTACTGTCCAATCTAATACAAATACACTCCAGCAGTCCCATCGGTCCTACTCCCCAATGCACTCTAATCTCCAACTGTCCCATCCAATATCCAAATACTTCACAGACTGTACACCACATCTAAAACCTGCCATCACAACACTGAACATCTTCATTCAACCCATGCCATCTATTCTGCCTGTGTGAGGGAAACTAGTTTGATCTCGGGATAAGCTATTAGAAATAAAGAGTTATTGGAATTATTAGAACATAACACACATCCTGAGGTGGTGGTGCAGTCCCAACGATTTAGGTTAAATCTAATGTCGTTAAATTGATGTTTACTGCATTACTTTATGGCGGTGTTTAGTAGCTGTGTGAATGACCCTCTGCGCTTTCTATATTCTATTATGTACTTTCAAAAACTCCTTATCAAGAGTTACAATCTAATTTCTAGCCAAAAAATCGTATTGACCTTGTCTTAAGAATACAGTACTATGCAAGATCAGATTGTGTGAGACTAATATTATTGTTTTAAGATTTTCTTTTTTCTTACTTAGTAAAGCTTAAAGTATTTTACCTGCCAATTTAGCTTAATTGAAATCAGAAACATAATATAAGATCAGCGTTGTTTTATAAGACTTTATTTTAGTTGAAATAACTTGCCCTGTAAAAAGGGTTGCTCATTAAAAAATGGTCACATTTATACTTGTTATTTAGCGACAAAATATATTGTTATGTTTTGTTGCAGTAAGCATCCGTATTTTGAGAAGCAACAAGTAATAATTTGCATTGTAAGTACTGAATAAAAAATGTGGACAATAAGCATGTATGTGCTGATTTAATTCATACAAAATTTTTGTATTAAGTTTAAATGCTTGGGCTCATTTTAAGACAAAACATAGAACAACAACTGTATATATTTAACAACAGTTTGAAGAAATTCTGTATGTTTATATGCATAAGCTTGTATATATTATGTACTGATTAATCATGCTATGTTTTTAGGGTGACCATTCTAATATCAGTCCAGGGATTGCAGATAAAAAATGGCACATGGTACTTTCTTTTTGTATTTTTAATGTGCATTGTCCCTGTTAAATAAACCTGAAAATAAATAAAATAAAATAAATAAATTATCCTGTCTAGTAACTCTAATTTTAAGACCATTTCGCACAAAATAAGAAAAGCAAACTGTTTGAAAAGCAATTAGCAGGCTAGTTTTCAGATAAATACACTTTTGGGATAAGTGTTTTTTTTAATTATTAATAAAGCAAGTTTTCTTATTTCAAGAAATTTGACCAAGTATAATCACCTTACTGCACTGACAGATACTTTAAATTGTTTTTAGTCTGTATCTGAATCTTTTCAAATCATTCATTTATTTCTTGTATTAGATGGTAATTATTTGCAAGGTTGTCGGCTGGTGGAAAAGGTCGGCTGGTGGAAACTTTGATTAATTATGGGACTTTCTCATCACCAACTATTTTTGGTGGTTGTCAGTGAGTATAAAACCGATATTAGTACTCCAATAAGTGGCATATCAAACTGATTAAAGTCATAAAAAAGTGATAAAGTCATCTACTCACCCTTCACTTATTTCAAACATCTTTCTTTGAATATATTTTGAAGAAGGTTGGAGACATTTACAGCCATAGCATGTCTTCCCTATTAAGGTTATCATTGGCTACCAGTTTCCAGATTATTCAAAATATCTTCTTTTCAGTTGAGCCAAACAAAGAAACTAATAAAAGTTTTCAACAAAATGAGGCTGAGTAAATGGTGGGTAAATTAACATTGTGCCAGTTAATGAAATACTTTTTTTACAGTAAATTTAAGTTGAATTTAATTTCCCATAAAACTTAAAATGCTGCTACCATTTATTTGACACATTTTATCAAATGTATGAGAGTTTGTCATCTTTCTGATCTTAAAATTTGTTATTCAGATGTGAGTGTGATGAGATTTCAGTATTCTCTATTCAAGTAACCTTGGCCTTAGATGCTCAAAATGAAAGTAATAACAGTCAGTCCTGAATACTGTTCTCTACAATGCATGGTGTGCCAGGTAAACAGTCATGTGTTTAAATCCGTGCCAATACCCACACACTCTATTACCAATTCCAAACCTCATTCAGCTACTCACAAATGCACCTTTAAATATTCCTGAACACTGATTTGACAGCAGCAGCCTTGATATTTAAAATACAGTGCATAACCACATCTGCTGCGAGCATTTTGAGATTGATACTTGACTTACGTTGGTGGTTTTCTTGTAGTAGTCAATGTTGTGCACATCTCTAGCCAGGCCGAAGTCTGCAATCTTCATCACGTTGTCCTCAGTAACCAGAACATTCCGGGCTGCGAGGTCCCTATGGATACACTGGCAACACAAACAAATAGAGGGCCATCTTTTACGCTTAAGTCTGATAAATACACACTTGAAAAATAATACCTGTCAGTATTATAAACTTTATAAACATCACAAGTATCTTAAATGCTTTCTGTTCAAACCAGTTTACAAACTAAGATAAGTAGACGCATTACCTTCTTTGAGGCCAGGTACTCCATACCCCTGGCGACCTGATAGGCGCAGGACACCAGGTCTTTAAATGTCAATGTTTCGTTTGGGATCTTACAGGTGTCAAATGAGTAGTCCATCCCAGGAGGCCTTCTGGCCCGTAAATATTCCCTAAGGTTCCCTTTAGAGGCGTATTCCACCAGCACGTACAGAGGACCTGAGTGAACACAGTCAGAATCAATTCAGTCAGAAAAATCAAAGGCTAACTTCAAAGCTAGATTTATATTGTGTGTCTGTGTGCTGACCATCTTGTGTACATGCTCCCAGCAAGTTAATGATGTTCTTGTGTTTTCCAATCATCTTCATCATCTCCATTTCAGACACAAGGTCTGACAGGTCTTTATCTGTGCCGTCATCTAGGAATTTGAAATGTGACATTTTTATAAGTTAAAATAACAGTTTCTCTCGTTAAACATTGTTTAAAATGCTATTTATTACTGTGAGGGCAAAGCTGAATGTTCTGCAGTCATTTTTTCATTCTGTAGTGTCACAGTAAGTATTTTTTTTTTTTGTGTGTGTGTGTGGCATTAACAGAAGACAACACACTAAGTTAGTGTTAGAAGACCAATGCAATTTATACATTTGTTTTAATCATATATGTAAATAAACTAGACATAATAAAGAGTATATACAGTAGGAGAGTTTTAGCATTTAAAAAGTCTTTTAATACTAGGCATTTTTCACATTTTAATAATATTATTATTTTACAACTACTTAAAAATGTGAGTAAACTCATTGCTTTTAGATTGATTAGTTGACTTTACTCAGTAAAAGTGAGTAAACCCATTGCTTTTAGATTGATTAGTTGACCTCACTTAATAACAGTGAGTAAACCCATTTCTTTTAGATCGATTAGTTGACTTTACTTAATAAAAGTGAGTAAGCCCATTGCTTTTAGATTGATTAGTTTACTTTACTCAATAAAAGTGAGTAAGCCCATTGCTTTTAGATTGATTAGTTGACTTTACTCAATAAAAGTGAGTAAGCCCATTGCTTTTAGATTGATTAGTTGACTTTACTCAATAAAAGTGAGTAAGCCTCTAGCTTTTAGATCAATTAGTTGACTTTACCTAAAAAAGTGAGTAAACCCATTGCTTTTAAATCGATTAGTTGACTTTACTCAAAAAAGTAAGTAAACCCAATGCTTTAAAATGATAAAGTGAACTATGAAGTCAACCTAACCGTTCCAAGTTACAATTTTGTATTAGTAAAATAACTAATCAATTTTATCTTATGCAAAAAAAATAAATAAAAAAAAATCAAAAATCAAAATTCAAAGCATCTGAACATACTCTCACCTTTGAGCATCTTGACAGCAACAGTTAGAGGTTTGTTGGGTTTTTCTTTGTCAATCCCAATGGCTTCAGCCATCACCACCTGCCCAAAGCAGCCCTCTCCCAATGGTTTCCCCAATGTTAACCTGCAGCCAAATCATCATTTACACTCAACAAATAAACAAAACAACTCGCTTTATTAAAATCATCTGATAAGCGCTTCAGCTTTAACTCACTTTGTTCGTGGAAACTCCCACTTCGGGTCAGAGGGCAGTTCAAGCTCAGACACATTAGGCAGCATCGGCCCATCACTGGATGACAGGCGGGCGATCCGGACCAGCGGGGTGTTTGAATTCATGGAAGAGTTGGATTCCAAGGACACCTGCTTGGGTAAAGAATAAAAACAGCATGTTATTGTCCCTGCAAGACAGCGAGACAGAGTGCAAGAGCAAGAGAAAGAGAGCGAGAGAGAATCAAGATGTCTATTTTAAGAATATCATCAACTCTGAAGTGTTGTGTTGCAGACAGAAACACGGTATCTGTTCTCGGGAGAAGTGCTCCTGAGAGACAAAGGTTTGTAGCTGTCAGATCTACCTGTAATGGACCACAGAAGATTGTATGTGAAGAAACATTTTCCCTGGTGCCACACACACACACACACACACACACACACACACACACACACACACACACACACACACACACACACACACACACACACACACGTTCTTTCTTACATTTAACCCATTTATTCTACATAAATAAATAAATAAATAAATATATTTATTTTTATTTATTTTTTTTTTTTACAGTAACTATAGGAAGCGAAGTTGGAATGAGAGAGGAAAGGTCTGCAAGATTTGAACTCAGAATGTCTGAAGTGCAGCTGTTACATTTTTTTATATTACTATATTCGTTATAAATTTGCAGTTCACATATGTTTTTTTTTTATTCACGTATCCTCATATCCATTAACCAAAAAAAATTGTTTACCAGAATGTGGGATGGAACAGCCAGTCACTCAGATGAACAGTCACTCATGAGTAAACATAACTATTTTACATATTGTCAGAAAAGACAATTTTATTTGTGCAAATACTTATGTTTTTTTAAAAGGAGGCATTTCATCAAACCCAAACCACTAAACCAAGCCATCATTGGGGAATCTCAATGTACTAAAATGTACAAATCAATA
Organism: Danio choprae; assembly: GCA_903798125.1. Taxonomy (NCBI): domain Eukaryota; kingdom Metazoa; phylum Chordata; class Actinopteri; order Cypriniformes; family Danionidae; genus Danio; species Danio choprae. The sequence goes on along the minus strand of CAIGQW010000302.1, from coordinate 1,473,205 downwards.
AAATGCACTAATAGCATACGAATCCAAAAGTTACAAATTGCCATGAGATTGAGTTGGATCCATCAACAGCGAACCACAGTGATCCAATCAATTACCAATGTAAAAAAAATCTCATTTGAGAAGCATCTGAGAAGCATTTTAACTTGGATAAATGTCACAATAGGCAAAACTTTCATTTTATGTAATTTTTAAGCATTCAAAATCTAGTCAAAGTGATAGTTCACCCAAAAATGAAAATTTACTCACTATTTACTCTCCCTTTCAAACCTTTATGAGTTTCTTTGAAATGAGTTGAAATCCTGTAACCACTGACTTCTATATTAGGAAAAACAAATACCATGGAAAGCAATGGTAACTTTTTCCAGCATTTTTCAAAATATCTTCTTTTGTTTTTAACAGAAAACAAAACTCATCAATGTTTGAAACACGTAAAGGGTGAGTAAATGATGACAGAATGTTCAGTTTTTTGTGAACATTCCTTTAAAAGACATTGTTATAACTGAATGATTGCATATTGAGTTTAAGTTGTCTTATATTTTTGATCATTGAAGGTTTGGATATTCTTGGCTGTCCAACTCTTGTTGCCCAAGAATCATCACACATTGTGTCATGAAATTTGCACACTTGAACCCTGTTTTTTACTTCTTTCCAAGCACTGCTATTTCCTTCAGGAAATGCAAATCCATCTAGACTTTGATGACACACTGAGCAAGTATGTCAGGTGCAGGAAGATCAAACTGTCTGACAATGATATCTCAATATTTTCTAAAATCAGAACTAGAGAACTAGCTCACGATACACACCTACACACTTACTATTTGAAGAAAAGAAATAAAAAAAAACAATGCTGCAACATGATTATGTAGCTTGCGCTGATTCCAGTGTGACATTGTCAGACTTTGATTGCTGGAAATAACTTGAGGGGAAAAAGAAGAAGAGATGGAGAGAGAGCGACAGAGATTAGAGAGACAGTGCGTGTCAGTTGCAGCTGCTGCGATTTAAAATGTTTAAAACAACTGAGAGAGAGCGACTTTCACCAGGAGAGAAACATGATCAGTCACCAGGAGAGCACAGATATCCCTCTGCCACATGACATACACAGAGAACGTCTTCATACACCTAGCAGCCCAAGTGGCTCCAAACATTTACTTCTTTCTGTTCAACACAAAAGAAGATATTTTGAAGAATGTCAGAAACCGGTAGACACTGACTCCATAGTATGAAGTCAATATCTACCAGTTTCCAACATTCTTCAAAATAACTTCATTTTGTGTTCAATAGAAGAAAGAAAACTAACAAGTTTGGATCAAGTGAGTACATGATGACAGCATTTTCATACAATTGGTGAACTGTCCCTTTAAACACTGCAAAAAAAAATATTTGTTTAAATAACTTGTTTTAGTCCAAATATCCAAATATTTGACAAAAATTTTAAATATGAAAAACATTTTTTTTTTGCAGTGAAATAAGCTCATTTTATAAGTTACCCAGAGTTAAAAGGTTGTGTTTTGCCAACTTTGAATCCATTCAGTGGATCTTCGATTCTGAGAGACAGAGCAAGACATTTAGCTTAGCTTAGCATAAATCATTGCATTGAATTAGAACATTAGCATCTAGCTCAGACCTGGAGATGGCTGAACGGATTAAAAAATACTACAACTCGAAAGGTGATTTGCAAAAAAAATAAAAAAATAAATAGTGTTTGTTCCTTTAAGTGTAGTAATTTAGAAAGGAGATAAAGAGAGAGTAAGAGAAATAGGTTGATCAAATCTTGTATCTACTTTCTGTTACCTGTCTCTTGAGGGGGAATTTGGACAGTTTTTGAACAGGTGGCGCCGGTAGAGTCTTCTGCGTGTTTATCCGCATTCGGCAGAGAATAATGATGACCATGGTGAGGATGAAGAGCACGCAGCACGTCACGTAGATGAGGATGTCTGCGTAATCATCCTCTCTCTCCATCGCCACAGCTGACACAGAGCACAAAAGCACAGATCAGACTTCTTGTAATGACAACATGAGACATATGTAGCCAACGTGTTGCACTTAAAACTAAACTAAAATGCCACCTTCCGCACTACATAGTAGATGTAAAATAAATAAAAACTGAATTCAGGTTACAGTACTTCCAGTGAGTGTCTTAAAGGTATAGTTCACCCAACAATTTAAATGGTCTCTCTCTTTACTCACACTCTTGTGGTTCCAAACCTTCATGTGTTTATGAATTATGTTGAACACTAAAGAATATATTTTGAAGAAAGATGAAAAGCTGTAACCATTGACTTCTATAGCAGGAAAAACAAACACGATGGAAGTCAATGGTTTTAGGTTTGAAGCTTGTCCTCAAAAGAATCTTTTGTGATCAAGAGAGGAAAGAAAATCAAACAGGTTTGGGTTTTTTTAAAGGGTGAGTAAATGATGATAGAATTTTAACTTTTGGGTGAACTATTCCTTTAAATACATAACCACTGAACCCATAAAATATTTTGAGTATGTCCACTTTTGACAGTCAAAAATTCATTTGATTAGTTTTGCTATCAAAGTAAATGTCCATTTGATTGAATGCTTCTTAATAGCTAAAAGAACACCTGCTTTCCGCCTATTTCTTGTTATGGATGTATTTATGAACAAGGTATTCATACAGTTCCTCACTGCATTGTACCAAAACATACTAATTGCAAACTAACTGATCCAATACAATCCACATCCTTTTTGATTTGCTTGCTTGTAAACTGTGTAACATGGGTTTGTTCATTTAATAATCCTGTGCAAGTAAGCATTGTTAATATTCATAGAATAGATTAGCAATTTTTCAGAATCAATCTGGAATTGACCATGTTAATAATATAAGCTTATTAACTAATTACCCCAAAATAAACTGGCCACTAATTACAACCTTAAGACTTTACTTTAAGATTAACTTTAGAAACAAACCTTACTAATGGTTAGATTATTTTTATTCTGTCAACATTTAGTCAATGGCTACCAGATACCAACATTCTTCAAAACATCTTTTTTTTGTGTTCAACAGACAAAAGAAACACTTGAGGATGAGTACAATCGAATTTTCTGGGGTGAAATATTCCTTAAAGTCTCTCATTAGGTATTGTTCTCTATTTAAAGTCTGCAGTTAATTTACAGCCACCTTTAAAACTAATTAGCATGCTATCGCGCCCCCATGCAGGTACAAACATCCCATAATGCCCCTCTCTCCGGGAGGCTTATTTGGCACTTGTGTGATGAGCCCCACAGATTGAGTTCAGTGGCTCCACACAAGACTAGTGATTTTAATTACAGCAGCAGAACGGAGAGCAGGATAACAGGATGAGCGCAGGGGATGTAAGAATTAATGAATTGGGCCTCCCAGATACTGGGACTCTGTGCCATCAGTAAATACTCCAGCAAACACGACAAGCACTTCCATCACGAGCGCATGTGTTATCAAGTGGAAACAGTCGATGAGGAAAACCCATCATCCATTTTTTTTTCTCTGTCACGTTTAAATCTAAAAACAATTAAAAACTACTAGACTGTTTTTCAGAGGATTTTAGTTAGAGTGGCATTTTTATTTTGATGTGACTGAAAAGAAACAGCCATCAAATACTGAGATGTTCCGATACTCTTTTTCCCTTCCCAATTCCTGGGCTCACGGTGTCGACCAATACAGAGTACCGATCCGATACCTGGATGTATAACAATATATACAACTATCATTTTACGAATCGATTGAATGGTTTCATTTTATAGTGTGCTTCAGATTTATCCATTCATAAAACGTGAATAAATACATACAGTGAATTAGAGTATTTGTATCATTTGACAGTAAGATTATTCACTGTTCTTCACTTAAAAAAGTACAATGCAGCTACATATTGAATACTGTAAACTGAAAAAGTGTATTTTGGTTTTACATTATAAAAAACAGTTCAACAAATAAATCTAGGAATATAACAAATAATATAAGATGATAATCTCTCTAAAACAAAGTCCATAACCAATTTTGTTAAATAAAAGACATTTTATTTCTTAAGTACAAAAGTGCAACAGAGACTGGTCATCCAAATCAATAACACTTTATGGTTTATCTTTATTGCTTATTGGCTGTCTATTGAAAACATTCTCTTCATTTGAATGAAGCTAGCAAACGTTATTGACTCTGGAAGAGTTCATGCTTTTGTTCACTAGTGACTTTTGTTCACTAAAAATTGTATATTGTTACTCATGCCACAGTTGCTAATATCTGTGCCACCACTCAAAATTTCATTACGGCATATGGGACACCATGGATCACAATTTTACTGGCTGATTAACTGCAGAAAATGCTTTTCTTACTTAAGAATTTAGTCTAAATATCTAACAATTCTTAAATTGAATCATTTTCTAGACACGCACAAAATATTAACAGAATTTTTTGAAAATCGAAAATCAAAATTATCTGAATTTTTCCTTAAAACAAGCTAAATAATCTGCTAATGGGATTAGCAAAATAATCGATCAACATTTTTTTGCAGTAATGGATAAATACATATTTCAGTACCTAACACTGGACAGCACATTTTGATTTCTTTTTCAACCTGTGTTTACTTTCTGAGCAGCAAAGAAGAACTGATTTCCGTTTTGCAGCGTTAAGCAAAGCTAGGGAGGATAAGAATCTGTCTTGTTTATGGTAACCGTAACGTACTCGCCAATACTGATCCCAGGATTTTTTTGTGGTATCGGTGGCATTTCTGATACTAGTATTGGAATCGGAACAACCCTAGTCATATAACATTAAAAACATTTCAAAAACATTATATGCAAAAACTACTGGGAAAACAGGAAGTACTGAGACTTGAAAAAAAAGAAACCCCAGAAAGCGAGCCTATACCTGGTAAGACTGTAAGCCAAGCAGAGTGATGGTTATAGCCAATCGAGTTCCCTGCCAGACAAGTGTATTGCCCCGCATCCTCAAAAGACACATTGGTCAGGTAGAGAATCTCCAGCTCTTTATCCGTAGTATTTATCCCAGCAGTCTGGAAAAAGTAGAGATAGAAAAAAGGAGAGACGGAAAAGCTTAAACCACAACCCTTAAGAAAAAGCACAGCACCCATCACCAGGAGGAAGATCTGAACAAGAGAAGATCAGTCAACCCATCACCAGTAACCCAGAAATACCGCCATCCTGCTCATAAGGGGATGACCTAGAATGCAAAGTGAAACTCTAGTGGGAAATTTAACGCCCCGTCAGCAAAAGCAGGTCACATTAGTTCTCATCCAGAGGCCCGGTTTGAAGAATATCACCAGATTTAAGCTTAATTTAACCTTTCGCTTGAAAATAAAACAGATACCTATTTATGCATTAGCATGTGTCTCAACACTCAAGAGAGCATGTGAGTGAGAAAATCAATGAGAATGTGTGTGTGTGTGTGTGTGTGTGTGTGTCTCGGGTGCTATTAAACACACCCTGCTGCATTGATTGGTAAGAAGAGCAAGAAGAAGCGATCACTTAAATGAAACAGACTGGCCGCAAACAACAAGCCCTTGAATGAAGTCACCTTATTTATTGTGTGAGAAAAGCAGTGAGAGACAGAGAGAGTTCAGGGGATCTTGACTCTACGCCACCAAAGGTCTTGATTGACAGCGGCTGTTTTTAGGAGGGAGATTTACCTGGCTGGGACATGGTGAGCCAGAATGAATTCTCTGACATGCCTAAAAAGTTGTGGGCTCTGCACCAGTACTGGCCTGCATCTTTTTCTGACACATTACACAGTGTCAGCGTATCTTGGGCCTCTTTTACATTACTGACAAAACTCTGCAGAAACACATACACACACTCAATCAGAGGTGAGCACGTTCACACATGAACACACACTTAATGATTTAAAGCACTCCCACACGGCCTGTTCTTCCACTTTTTTACAGATACTGAAACACTTGGGGCCAAATTTACAGAAAAGTCAATCTGTTATTTCAGTGCCAAATACCTGTATCCTAGGCCCTGTTTGAAGGATTTAGGGTGCTGTTTGTTGATCTGATCACAAGTGGGTGATGCTAAATACTGATCTAAATGGGATCTGAGATATTTTGACCACTTCCAAATGTTGTCGAAAACACATTCATCAGTCAGATTGCTTTTGTAGTATAGAGAACATAAAGACCTGTTAACCACTTTCGGACATAATTGTTTAACGTTATGGTTTACTGTATGTTGTTGAAGTGCATAATTCGTGAGGATTTAAAACTTTCTGAAATAGTATGCTTGGTTTGAAGGTGTTTTGAAGGTTTGAATAGTATGCTTGTCTTTCTTTCCAGTTTTGATTGCGTAAGTTTTGTAGTTATCTAAGCAGTAATTAATGTTGCAGCTCTCTGTATTGTTTTCTGTTGACTCCATTTGCATTCATATATTGAATTAAAAAAAAAAAAGAAGATACAAGTGCAATTAATGTTACATTATAATGACTGATGGAAAGCCAACACATACAGCACTTTAACATTTATATTTATATATTTGTGTATTTGGCAGATGTTTTTAATCCAAAAGTGACTTGAAGGTGCACATTATAACGGTTTTGCCTTCCTTGGAAATCAAACCCACAACTTCAGTGCCATGCTCTATTACAGTATTGGAGCTATAGGAAAGTTCGCACATACAATAGCATGCAAATTCAAAACTCTATCAGTGGGAATAACTGATTTATATGTTAAGTCACATTTTATAGCCCTTTATTATAAACGAAATTCAATGTGAGTGCTGGAAATATTGCAAGCAGGATTCAAACTCATTTCTCCTGCATTGGTGCCATGACTCAACATGCCAATTGCTAGGCGATCACTATAATTAAATCCTCGAAAATTGTCTTCAGCCCCTTCTTCCACACATATGTGTTTCTGTATTTCTTTCTGATGCTTCATTTGCTTCATTCTCTGTTTCCGATCTTTGCCTTGATCGCAGGCGCTGCGCCACACATGATCTGTCGCTCAGCGCTCTCGGTCTGGGAGGGCTGGGGAAGGCTTTAGAGGGTGCGCAGATGAGACTGCGGGGAAGGGAAAAGCCGGCGCGCGGCTCCTAGTAAAATACTGTTTCAATTATGTGGGAGTCTAAAATAGCGCGGCGGTCTGGCCAGCCGACGCACTCCCCTCCTCTGCCTGCTGACTCGGCCCTTCCCTCGCTTCCCGCACTCATTTTTTCCATGGCTTTTTCGGGAGCCTCTTCCCTCGTTCCCTCCCTCCTTCTCCTCTGAAGAGTGAGTGGGGCAGCACAGCTAATGGCTGTCTCTGTGCGCGACGCCACCGCGGCGGTTAGCTTAGCCCAAAACAGATGTCTGCCTCCTCTTTCACTCCTCCGAGAGGAAAAAGAGAGCGAGGGACCCCTAATTCTCCAGTTGCAGGATCTACAGCTAGATGCGAACATGGGTGGGATTATGACTTTGAAGGAGGTGCTTCAAGAGTCACCCAAAGCTCATAAAGAATATGTGGTTTAATTTGATATGCACATGCACCATTTTTGAAGCTATTTCTTCGACAAACAAAGCTTTCCTAATAAAATATTGTCTTAAACAAATTTTTCATTAAAACATTGTTTACATTTTAAAGGGGTCATGAATTGAGAAAACAAAATTTTTTGATCTTTTGACATATAAGAGCTTATTGTACTATAAAATCATCGTCTGCGTTTCATAACGCAAAACTGTCTTGGTAGCCAAAAAACATTGTATATTGAAGTCAATCTGTTAATACAACAAGTTGCAAATGTGCCACTTTATTATGTAAAAGTGTGGCTAAACTCCACCTCCACAGAAGATCAACACCCACTTCTAGATCACTGCCTGTTTAGCTCCGTCCACTGATTCACACTTTAGTAGGTAAATAAATGGAGAAGCAAATGCAAGGCACACAGAAACCAAACAATGTTCTCTGAAGACAGCAAGATGCTGTGTAAGTTGCTAAATTGTGGAAAAACAGTGATCTTGCATTTTCTTTCCTAACCCCAACCATAGGAATAAATGTATGTTTAAGGTTTTAAACATGTCAGCACGATGACTCTGCACTGTCTATATGGGATCTGACAGTAATGTGGCACCACACACTTATGAGTAACTGTTTTCATTACATGGTGACTATTGCTTTGTCTGTTATTACTGATCTTTTGATATGTACTGAGCATTTATGTGTTTTGACCTAAATCACAGCAGCGTCCATCTACGAAGTATGTATGCTGTCAAACATGCATGCAGAAGAGGACAAATGGCTATCCTTTTCAAAATATGAAAAACTTATAGCCAATCATACTAGAGGACATTTACTTCTAAGTCTATAATATGACAAACCTTCAAATAGGTGTGTTCAAATGAGATAATCAAAACAGGACATAAAATAGTCTATTACTTCTAAATGGATGTTTTTTTAATATAAAATTTCAATAACATTATAAGTGACCCTCACAGAACAGCACAACTTTTACATAAGTAAGCCTCACAGCCTCACAGTGACCCCTTAAAATCAGTATAAAATTCCTGAAACAAAATCTTAACAACAGTATTTGACAAGAAAACTGTTTAAAGTGTTTCATTCATGAATTCTTCTGACTGTACCTTAAGGACATTGACGTAGGGGGCGCCATTGGGCCCATATTGGCTTCCATTCACTTCGATGTGTTTGAGCCACTGGATGTGTGGCTGAGCATCACTGTACACCTTACAGTGGAACTCCACATCACTGCCCACCACTACTGTCTGATTGGCTGGCAGTCCCGCCTGTAGGATGGGCCGGTGAGGAGAGCGCTCTGATTGGATGAGAGACAAAGGGGGCAGTCAGTCATGAAGTTGAGCTTAAAATAAAAAGTTGAATATGTGTGTGTGTGTGTTGCATGTTCATACCCAGCACATCCAGTTGATAAGTGTGCTTGATTGTCCCGTATTTGTTCTGCACCACACATGTGTAGTTTCCCCGGTCAGATGGAACGGCACTCTCCATGACCAAACTCCACTGCTGATCCCTCAGCTAGACAAAGAGGATGACAGAGACAGAGTTTTATTCATAAAGTAGGACATTACATAAGAGGTCCACTTGAATCCTTCCTCAGGTTTTTCTCTTGAAGAAAAACAGGTGCTTAATTCCCCATGTCTGTATAATGTTAATGCATGAGTTAGATTCGCTAGGCTGATACATCTGAAATGATTTGGAGTACAAATACTAAACACTGACTAAATGCACTTACTAAATGCAGAATTGCCATTTAAATTATTGCAATCAATTCTAGATCTTAGTATTAAATGTATCACTATTTTTCACAATAACAATATGCTATACATTTTATAACAA
>CAIGQW010000302.1:1437541-1448305 GCA_903798125.1 Danio choprae | reverse complement strand
ATATATTAATCAAATCATATCACCGTGTAATAATTAAATCTTATATTATATTAATATTTGACTTCCAACTATAAAGCATACTGTACAGTATAGTACTTTTGTGCTAATGAAACTTTAGAATATATGCAGCTGGGGTTGTGTGACATGACTGGTGTGCAGCAGCGTGCTGCTGTATGGTGTGTAAAACTCTAGCTCTCACAGAAGAGTCAGTGTTTATCTTGGGGATTACTGAAGAATTTGATTTGGACTTGATTGAAATATTATGATTATCAGTCTGGTCAATAAATCAACATTAGCTAGCTACTATGTTTTTACCGTCTGTCTGTATCTCCCTTTCTGTCTGTCTTTATCTCTTACTTTTAGACCCATCATTCAACAGTAATATAGAAAACTGTCTTGATGGAAAGCAAACAAACCACAGACCTGAACAAGGCCATGCAAGAATTCCCTGGCCATTTATACGTGTAATGTCTGATACTTTGGATGAAAGAGTGTTTTAATGGAATCCTATCACACGCTGGTCACACCTTGCAACAAATCTGGGACTCAAAAATGTCAGTAATCTCCAGTAATTGTGCAGCCATGTCAACGGCCAGCCCAGCCTAAATCTGCCAATGAAAATAGGGATTAGGAGGGAGGCAAACTTAGAGAGAGATAAAGAAGGTAAAATAGAAAGAGAGAGAAAGAGAGACAGCAGATGAAAAGCTGAAGTCTGAGGTGTCTCTATTAGAGTTTGGCTGTAATCCTCTTGCGAGGACTTCACTCGCCCTCCTGCGGCTCTCTGAGAGCTCTGTCAGTAGGTGTGTGCGGCTCTGGGTTTGTGCCTTTCTCTAGTTTAGACAACTGCATTAAGGTGAGAATTAAACTCACCAACCCACCCTTTTAAACATTCCCATGGAGAAACACATCAAAAACACTCAAATCACAGAGGAGCCATTTACAAACCACATTTACAGATGTTTGTCACTAGAAAATTATGGGCTTCTCTAAACTTCTCAGTCAGTCAGACTTTGCTGTGCTTTCAAGCATTAAACTCATCATCTCATGCGCTTACATACAGCGTCTGGTATGACAATGTCCACAAAGAAAAATAAAAACATGGGGGTAATTAAAAACAGAAGGATGAAGGAGTGAGAGAGCATGCACAGTAACATTGTCCATTGTTTATTGTGTGTTTGTTTTCATTCATGCTGTATTTAGCCCATTGTGCATTGTGTGTAAAATGAACTTGCACATTTTTATATACTATATAAAACCTACATAATGAATAAAGAGCTTTACAGAAAGAGAGAGAGAAAGTTTATGGCATTTCTCCGGTACTTCCAACTTTCAACAGTCCACAGAGTGGCGTATTGATTTTAGTTCGGCACCGATCTGCTAAGGGTAACAATTAGTCGAGGTTCCAATTGAAAAGAGACTCTTTGACATGAACTCTCACATTTGAGTTGTGTGAATGTCTTTTAGAGAGCTTTTTTTAGTTACACCAGGGTTGGCTGGAAAAGTGCAGATGGTGTATGACTAGAAAAGTGATGATTATCTCCCTAAAGTTGGAGCAAACATTTCTAAAAGTGAGAGTTAATGATTGCACACTGCAGGCAAAGCTGACTCTACGTTTTCAACAGAATTGAATGTTTTCAAGAATTGAATCAGTCGATTTAATGAGTTGCACCGTGAAGATAATGTTGGCACAACTTAAACATTTAAGAAAACTTTTTTACAGCTCATGAGTTGAACAATCATACTATCGGGATATCTGGCAAGCTGAAACTGACAGCAATAAATGTTCTGCCACAAAAAGCCCAAAGAAGTATATATTTCACCAATAGATCTGCTTAAAAAGTAATGATATAATCAAGTTTACATTCTAGTTTAGTTTTCACCATGGACTCCAGTCGAGTTTGAATGACTCTAGTACATGAGGTGGCTAATTGCCCCCAGTAGCCTGCGTTAACACCTCCAGAGACTCTAATTCACTCCGATAGCTACAATTGGTTTCAGATGGTCCATGGGTATGGCGGAGGAAAAGGCTGGTGAGTTTCAGTTCAGTGTAAGCTAAAAACAACATAAATGAAGCCCTGCTGAGGTGGCCACAAAAGAAATTGATGTAATTTTGGTTTTTAAATGCGTCATACGTCGAGCTGTAAAGGGCTTTTCAATCTCTCGTCAGAAAGACACGCCAAGACAGTGACCATTAAGGAATTACTGAGTTTACAAAAGGTAAAAAAAACATGCATAGGTGTATGTACACTGTCTAAAGGGAATTGATATAGTTTCTGTTTAAGAGCACAACAAATAGCGCTCATGCATCAGTTATTGGTTGATACAGAATAAGCGCCTTTGACTGCATTTTCCATCACTCGCATCCCAAGGTGGGTTTCGGCACCATTACAACACCTACACCTATGACAAAGACCGGGTAGTGCTGACCAATTAAAGACTGGTTTCTGATTCCCATTTAAGAAAATGAGTAGTCAATTTCACAGCTTAAATCGACTGGCCAAACAACCAGCTAAATTATAAACTGCAAACACTTTTAATTAAGCCGTTTTTAAATGTATTACAGCACAGGTGCGGCTTTTCCTCGCGACTCGTAGAGCAGCTTTCTAGCACGCGGTATTCATACACAGACACTCTCTCTTTCACACACAAACACACACACACACACACACACACACACACACACCGCGCAACACCTGTCCGTCTGTAAACGATACGGGCACACACCACATGTCACCACAGCTCACTTCTACACTAAAACTTTGTTTCCCCTCACAAGGCTTTGATTGAACAAATAGTCTAATTGAAAAATACGCAACGGAATCAACACAAAAAACCCCAACTGAAAATATGGAGAAAAAGATTTCCAAGCCCCCAAAAGGCGCCAGAATTTAGGCTGGTCTGAGCAGTCTCAGATTAGGTCTAGTTCAAATAATGTGTCAAAATGAAATGGCAGATTAAAAACTTGTGAGCGTTCAGAAATGATCCACCTCAGCCCGTATGAAGCCGAATATCAGACTGCTCTGATGCTGCTTTGCGTCCGCAAATGATGCAAGCATGAGAGCAGCTTTAGATTTCGTTATTCTTGTGAAAGATTGCATTTTAGTAGCGTATTTGTATTTACATGTTAACATTTCATAATCCATGTAGCCTATTCCTAATTTGTACATCAGATTCCAAAATAAAAATCTACTTCATACAGTCATAAAGACAACATAACAGTAGCCTAATAAATCAAAACAAACTTCTCACCTAAATATTTCGTGACAGTAATCCTTTTCAAGAGCACAACAAAATGCGTTGATTGACTTTTTGAGAAAGACTGGTCCCTCCAGATGTTTCGTGAATCACATGCAGGGGGCAAATCATCCAAAAGCACTGAATTTCCAAATCCAGATGAAAAGGAAATCTGAAAAGACGTGAAGTCAGTGGAGTGTTTGGGACAGAAGCCGTATTCACCACAGCCTCTTGAGCTGTCCGACTCTGTCCAGTTCTTAAACCGCTGAAAAGCGTATCAAAAGCACACTCGACTGTCTCGTGTAAAGGAGCGCACTGGTAGTTTTGAGTCTCCGCTCTACTCCGCTGCGCTGTCCGGGCACAACTGCTCCGCTGTGCCGCTGGGTCGGTTGTGAAGTGCGGGGCGTTTGGTGCTGTGTGAAAGCTTGGCTCACAGACTCCCACTAACAATTTGAGCACCGGGCTCTTGAGAGAGGGAAAAAAATTAACTAGGATCGGATTTCAAACCGCGTCCCTGCTGCGAGTGCAGTGCTCGCCGCCTGCCGCCCCCTCGCGAGTTCAGGGCAGAGCGAGAGAGAGAGCCGCAGGCGCCTCCCACACCAAACCCGAATATTCAATCAACTTACTCACTGTCAAATTAGCTGCGCTCAGCGAACCCAACCCGCGCTACGGACCGTGGAGAGAGTCAGCAGAAAAACAATTAAAAATAGCAAAGATTTTGCTGTTCGTACTCTTTTTAGGCGGCGTTTAGGGGGTATGACAACTATTCAGTAAGCACAAAAGTACACAAGTCAGTCTGACTGAGCTGGCTGTCATTGTTTCAGGAGGCTCCCATGGCAACAGCTGCTTAGTCTCAGACTTGATGGAGAAATACAGATAGCCTACAAAAGGATAAAAATGTGCTTATTGTACCACACAATATTTTTGGTGCTATATTTGTAATGTGTACACTAAATCTATGACATGATATTAGAGCAATTTGCATTATTGATACTGTAGCTCAGCCAATAATTCTCACATTTTACTCACCACTTCTTTAGATTTTTTTAAACCATATAAAACCAAATGAAACCTTTGATTTAAAAAAAAGTTATTTCTTTCTTTATTTTTCTATTGTACAAGAAGGAAGATATTTTGAAGAATGTTGTAGGCATTGACTTCTCAAATAGGAGAAAAAAAACACTGAAAGCTGGTTGACCACCTAGACACAGTTCTGTTGTAGGACAGCAGATCTTATTTTGTGGGACAATGCAGTAAAAGTGAAGGAGAAAATATATGCAAGGAAACAACCAATTATCTTTTCTGCACAGGTCTGTCAGAATTATAAATGGAAATCAATGTTATTCATTTATTTACTTATTTATTTTGTGGTGATGTATCTGTGTTGTGTATTAGTGTGGTGATGCATTGTAAAGTAAAGTAAAGTAAAGTAAAGTAAAATAAAGTAAAGTAAAGTAAAGTAAAGTAAAGTAAAGTAAAGTAAAATAAAGTAAAGTAAAGTAAAGTAAAAGTACACTTCAGAGAAGAAGAAAATAATAGTCAACAGATGAAACTCAATTGCCAGCTACTCCTCATGTCTTGTAAGACATGGAAAAGAGTTAACTATTGCAGGAATGTCCCACAAAATGCAAGATGGGTGGTCTGCAAGATGGGTACCCTATGGAAGTAAGACATTCATAAAAATGTCTATATATTGCAGGGTTGGATTAAGTGGAGGGTGAGTAAATTATGACAAAATATTCCTTTTGTATAATCAGGACTATCCCTTTAAACTTTGTGAAAGACACTTTATATAGTGCAAGATGATCATCAGCTAATTCTACTGTACCTGTAAATTTACATGACATTCATTAAATAATTAAATAGTTTGCTCTACAATCATGTTTTCAAATATAAAATATCCTGTCACTATATAGAGTTTCTGTATGTTAACACATGATCACTACTGTAATGCCTCTCAGCTCACACTGCGCAGTTGAGAAAGCAATTCAGCATTTAAGCTACACAGATAAAATAAACCTAAAATACCTTACTAGCAAAAAGGTTTCTGGCTGACTGTCATTTCATGTCTCTGACATTGACTAATTTACTGACAAATCACTTGCTGCTGGGAATTAAACCACAATGCTCAACATTTAGAGGCATTTGATATCTATTTTGCAATGACGCACTTTCAACCGAAATTCTATATCCTCAAACTGAAGTCTTTCCTTGTATGTTTTGATTCTTTTACCTGCAGACATCTCGAGCTGCTGTCATTTCTTCAAGAGAAACCAGAAAAGCAAGTGTGTGTGTAATTACAGGCTGCGTAATCAGGTATTTCTGCTTATGTATCTATACAGGTGTGTGTATGTGTGTGTGGTTTGTGTGTTTCTGTCCTTGTGTGTTGATTTCTCATCTCGTAAAGCTGTCAAATGTCTCCTGAAGGCTGATTAGCCGAGCGTCAAGTGTCGACAAAAGCCATAATTCTGTAGAATAAGCACCAAAACAAAGACTCAATTACTTTTAAAGCTACAAACATGTTTGCAGAGAGAACTTTATGAGACCATAAAGAGAAGAAACCTCTTCTTAATTACCAGAGGAGTGTGTGTACGTGTTAGAGAAGCAGACAGAGAGTTCTTAGTAGCTGTCCATCTGTGTTTGCTTTAAAAGGAGGGCTGTTAGTCTGCGAGTGGTAAAATCAGCATGCAAACATGAGGATCTTCAGTCACATCAACACCCCGTTCTCTGACACCAGGGTTAAAGACATTCAGTAAAAAGACACATAAACATCACCCATTCAATAATAACCCCTGTTAGCCTATTTCGAAACGTATCCACTGTGAATACTAATGTGCTGCCACTGTCATTATATCTATTAGAGTCTTGAGAAAGAAGATTGATTTATTGATTGACAAGTTGGACGCAGTGCAGTAAGTGATGACTTCTGACCCCAGCGAGGGTGTTTATGGGAATTTTAGTGGCTTGTTGGCAGCATGTGGTAAAAACGACAGCAAAGGCTGAAAGAGTGAGAGAGAAAAAAATGTGCTCAAAATCTAAAACGTATTTTTTAGTCAATGTGGTTTCAGTGATTATATTAAAAAGAAAACAAGGCTTTGGATTATGTTTTTATTGTCCTTTTTTATCAGGCAAACACCATTGTTTCTATTTAAATAAAACATAAGCTAGATGATTTATGTAAGATAATGTACATATACTTTAAAATAAATAAATTAATTAATTAAAATAACATAAAATGTACTGTCAGGCCATTGTATCGTTTTTGCACTATTCTTTAATTTACAGAATTAACACATAATTTTTCATTTCAAACAAATGAAAATCTATTAAATACACTTTGTTAAACTGCAGAATGTGTGTGTGCTTGCAAAATTCATTATTTTATTATTTCATTAAATCAGAAATAATAAATAAATTTTTTGTATTAGTATATAATATTGAATCCGTTTGACTGCAACAGAAACTCTGCTTGATCCATGAGTGTTTTTCTATTTATCTTACGCTTTCATATTGATAAGACCTTTAATGACAATAAATACTGAATTTTCTAGTTGTTCAAACTTAAATATTATCTGGGTAGCAAATTATGGTGTAAAAACCATAATTAAAACCGTGTTTTTTTTCTCTGTTGTTCATTAATTAATTCATTTCATTTCGACTTAGTCCCTTTATTAATCTGGGGTCGGCACAGCGGAATGAACCGCCAACTTATCCAGCATAAGTTTTACGCAGCGGATGCCCTTCCAGCTGCAACCCATCACTGGAAAACATCCATACACACTCATTCACAATCATACACCATGGACAATTTAGCCAACCCAATTCACCTATACCGCATGTCTTTGGACTGTGAGGGAAACCGGAGCACCCGGAGGAAACCCACGCGAACATGGGGAGAACATGCAAACTCCACACAGAAATGCCAACTGACCCAGCTGAGGCTCGAACCAGTGACCTTCTTGCTGTAAGGTGATCGTGCTACCCACTGCGCCACTGTGAGGGCCCTTTCTCTGTTGTATTACAGATATTATTACATTACAACATTATTATTATATTACAACATTCATTCATTCAATCATTCATACATTTTTCTTCGGCTTAGTCCCTTTATTAATCTGGGGTCGCCACAGCAGAATGAACTGCCAAATTATCCAGCATATGTTTTACACAGCAGATGCCTTTCCAGCTGCAACCCAGTACTGGGAAACACCCATGCACTCTCACGTTCACTCATACACTATGGAAAATTTAGCTTATTCTATTCACCTATAACCGCATGTCTTTGGACTGTGGGGGAAATCAGAGCACCAGGAGGAAACCCAAGCGAACACGGGGAGAACATGCAATTTTCACACAGAAATGCCAACTGACCCAGTCGGGACTTGAATCAGCGACCTTCATGCTGTGAGGCAACAGTGCTAACCACTGAGCCACCGCGCTGCCTTGAGGACAACACATACACTTAATACACAAATAAACTTCACTGAACATGTATTATACACATATCTGTATAAACTGCAGGTTAACCGTATGTTTATAAATTGACCCCCCTATACACAACACATTTCTGCTTTTGACTATAATATAGTAATGCTGTGCTTTTGTAAAACTTTTATCACTTTGGAATGATAATTATTGTGAAAAGCACTATAAAAGTAAACTTGAATTGATTTGAATGTGCATTATCTAATATAAACGATCTATCCTAAAATTATTTAAATATAATTTAAACCCATCAATTGGGTTCTCCCTGAAATAACTTTAGTATCAAAAAAGAGACTGATGCTTAAGTAAATTCAGCATTTGTGTAGCATAGGGGTAAAAGCCACACAGAATGCAACATCAGCCTTTCTGAGACCTGAAGAACAGAATGGATGGGTGACCTCTTACCCCAAGAGCCACGTGAACCCCCGAACTCTCCCTAGCTTCACCCCTCAGCATAACCCCAGCCTCTGGCTACAACACACAATGGGGTGGAGGTAAAGACCAGGCTCTCCCTTCACAAGACGTTGAATATTAAACCGTCCCACAATTATCCCCTGAAAAACACTTCTCATTGATCCCTGTAATCCATAAGGTCTTTTGTGAGCACCTACTGGCCATGTTTCACAACATCAGAGAGTTGTGATTTTGTGAGCGGTAGGAGATAATCACAAATCAATACCTCCTTCATTGATTACAGATGGAGCTAAATCCCTGAAAACAACCCAGGATGAGCCTGAGATTTAAAGCATCGGTACACCACATGGGCTCTTAAAGTGTGTAAACGAGAGGAGAGGAGAGATGAGAATGTCTGTAGATTGTAAGTGTGTGAGAGAAAGCACTTGAAAGATCTTTTTGCCAGTTCAGCTCTTATCAGTGTGCATACTTTTACTGATAGCCTAAAGGGCTGATAAAATTGTGTTTGTTTTCTTTTGTCTCTTTGCATATTGAGTGTATCTGATTGTGTGTGAGTGTGCGTGCTGGTTGTAAGGTAAGTTAATTGAGAAACCTTTTACTTTCTATTTCGTTTCTAATTAGGGCTGTTCACACTGTGCTAAACCACTGGTGGGCATTGTTTTAAACCCTGCTTCATTTATACTTGTAATTCAGGATGTTTTCACACTTGGCAGGTTTGGTTCAATTTAAAAAAAAAAACAAAAAAAGCAAAACTGTGATTGTTTTGTCAGAACAGTTTGAATTAAATTTGAATTAGTTTGCCATCTGAAGCCTAATGTGCACCAAACAAACAGACTGAGGCTCCTGCAGAGATTCGATGCACTTCCAAAGGAAAATATGGTCCTGCATTATGAACACAATGTGAACCAAAGACATCAAAATGAACCAAAAAAGGACATGATGTCATGGTATGTGACCATAAAAAGGACAGAAAGCTCAAGCATATTTTATTTGTACTCATTAGAGTTGCCCATAATAGTTCAATACAGGCATCAAAAGCCACTTTTCCACTATTGGTCCAAACAGTTTTCTTTGCTTAATCGTTCCATTTCATGCAGATCCGGCTCCACTTGCCAGCTTTGGAGAAATTGGCAGCCAGCCAACTGAGTAGCAATGTCACATGCCCACACACTCTACCAGCACGGCTCAGCATGCTTCTCTAACCATGCCTAGAAATCCAGGTTGAGAATAATTTGTAATCCCGCGCCATATCAAGCTCACAAGAAAATACAAATGGAACCGTACCTGATTGTAATTAGAACTGTTCGGTACAATGGCAGACAAACAGCTTGAAATGAGCCTCCTTGCAGCAGATCTTTGGAATTTTTGCCACTGTTTTGACTGCTTTACATGTTGTGAACACACCCTTGGAAGGGTTAGCACCACTTTTTAACCAGAGTTGTGAAGAAAGAGCTTTCGAGTTGTGAATCACCCCAAAACACTGTGTACAGTGCGTAACAATGCAGTGTTAAGGGCTTTTGCACCGGGTAGTTAAAGGAAATTATTCAAAGAAACTAGCAACTAAGCCCAGTAAGTAATTTCCCAATCAGACCTGTTTGCATTTGCACCATCAAGGAACTTTCTAGTGATGGATAGAGGACGTCAAGATTGAAGCTGAGTTTTCATTATGTCATATGTTTTGTGATGATTAAGATAGAATGTAGAAAAGTAACTTTCTGAATGTGCATGTCTTGTAATACTTTAAAATACTGTGTCCTTGTTTCATACAGCATACATTTACCCAATTAGCATACTTATGTCACTCCAGCTTCTGTTGTGCTGGGATTCTGTTGTTCTGAAGTAGGAGATCATTTACTGTAGTTCTCTCAAGGACTGCAGAGCTAGAAATGCATGAATACCCAGGATTCTTTTTAACCCCAGGTAAAATATGAGCAGTGTGAAATACGAGGCAACATAACCCAGCATTCTATTTAGAATGGGTAAACCATTTCACGAGTAATAAAACCTACACTGTTAAGAATGAAGGAGTTTTTTGGCATTGATGGTTCCACGTAGAAACTTTAACATAACAGAAACTTTAAGGTTGTACAAATGGGTTCTATCAAAAACTTATACAAAATTTTTAATAAAAAAATATTTATACTAAGAAAAAAGTGGTTATTTTAAAAGCTAATCTCTGAATAGTACTTGGCATTGATAGTTCCATGAAGAATCTTTACATCATAGAACCTTTAAGATTGTACAAATGGGGAAGAGGTATTTTAGATTATCAAAAAACTCTTTACACAAAAAAATTGTTCTTTCAAGAGCTATTCACTAAATCACTCTTTAAGGAACCAGAATAGTTCTTCTAAGTCAGTGGGATTGAACATATGGCTCGCGAGCCACATGTGGCTCTTTGACCAAAAATACGAAGCTCTCAAGCTGTCTCCCTTCAATACAATTTTACACTAGAAATCAGTTTCCTATTGTAAATACAATTACAATTCCCTTTTTTTTTGTAATTTCTATTTTTATTTTTTACAGTAAAATGAATAAGAACTCAGTTTACAATAAAACGATTTTCTCACCAGGGGCGCTGACTTAAATCGTGACACCAATAAACAGCAAACAACTTACATTTCTATGGTA
>CAIGQW010000302.1:1413208-1427541 GCA_903798125.1 Danio choprae | reverse complement strand
AGATTCCTCAAAGTTACTGGTGTTAAACACTCATGGATGTTTGAAGATGGTAAGTCATTCTAAAATGACAGAAACTCTCAGCAGGTTGTCCAAAATGAAGGCCACAGAATGACCCTTTTAGCCATAGCAAGAGAAGCTGGTTGGTCTAAATCTGTGTATTTTTGTAGAAGTAAAATAATAGCATTGTGCAATCTTCATTAATTTTTAAGTGAATTCTGACTTGTGTGACTCTTTTTTACGCAGGCTGAATTTCAGCTTTTTTTGAAAGGAAATGGAGAGGCTTTTACCACTCATGATCAGCAATTGAATGGTCAAATCAGAAATGCAAAAATTTGGTTGGCCTTGGTCAGTGTTTGTGCCTTCTCTGCACCTGTGCGAAAACAAACACACACTTCTGTGTTCACAGGTCTCCGATGGTGGAGACCTTCACACTAAGTTATGTTTTATAAACAAATATTGGGAGTTGCATGCACAGTTTTGACAAGGCTAATACAGTATTGACAATCATTCTATTATCCAATCAGCATAAGACCAAACCCCTTTAAATAGTTAAGCATGTCCTACCTCTATTTTCTTTCAACTTTCAGCATCCCTCCACCACCCCAGATCCACACCTTTAAATCTGATTCCTACATATCGGAGGAGGGAGAGCACTCTGAGGCCAGGCTAGACACTGTGCTCGGACCCCCATCTCTCTCTATATCCTGAGGAGGGGAATAACACGAGTTAGGGTGTCTTTCCCAGTCATTCATTCAAATTCTGTAAGTATGAACTTGTGAATGAACTCGTCAACTTCAGTGGCATAAAGGCAGCATATGCCGGTTTGCCAACTGCCATTAAATGAAAAATATTAATAAGAAGAAGGTTGTGTGATGTGTTGATTTCACATGTGTAGCAATCTGACCTTATAATGTCAGGACATAAATCTTGATCTTTGGCTTCACATCACATGCAATCTTCCTGTACAGTGTGTGTTAGTATTTGAGGTCCCACTTTATATTAGGTACCCTTAACTACTATGTACTTGCATGATTCATAATATATTGCAGAACACTGGTGCTCTTGAGGTGCGATACGGGTAGGGTTAGGGATAGGTTTGGTAGTATGAGTAGCTTTAAGGGTGGGTTAAGGTGTAAGGGATCATCAAAAGTGTAATTAAAGATATAATTACAGAAATGAATTACGTATGTAATTACAAGCACGTTTAATCAATCATAAGTACAATGTAAAAACCTGTGTTTACACAATAAGTAAATTGTAACAAATGATCATTTCAGTGTAAGTGCATATTTAAGGCCACCTAATATAAGGTGAAATCTGCAATCGTACAGAAATCACACAGAAGTCACACAGTGTGTCGCACAGTCCAGCCTAACTCAATCAAGTCCACCCATGAAGGCTGACTGTCTATGAAAGACAAATGCATGAGAGGACAGGATAATGAGAAGAATCTCAATGGCCAATTTCAAATTTTGATGGTTCAATTTGGACTGAAACCCACTGCAGTGACCAATCCTCTCATCAGTAGAAAGAATCAAATGTAGACTGATCTTTGATGAGTAGCTTGTTGTATAGACAGAGAACCGGTCCAAAGTTCAACCCAGTACAGAATATGAAAGGTGTGTCAGGGCTATCAAATTCTAGCAATATTACTTGTTACTAATATTGCTTCTAGCAATATTATAAAAATGTTTTTCTTTGTATATGTTGGTTAAAATTGTTGTATGTCGCAGCCCCAATATTAATTTCCCCACCTTCTACTATATTTCCAACATATTTAGTTGTTGTTGTTCTTTGAAATTAGTCATCAGTACATTTAAAGTAATGAACAAATATTCTAACATAGCAATAAATCAACATCAGCTATGAATATGGGTGCTTGTAAAACAAAAAGGGAGCTGAATACAGTTCACTGTTAGATTCTGAATTCATAACACACTTGCATCCTGTTTGAACCACAGAGCACCAACCTTACAACACAAATAGCATTAGCAAATAAATGCCACAATCTTAATAAATGTACCCATAATTTGCCCTTGTTTAGGAAATTGAATATGACTTGAGTAAAGACAGCATAGCCTCCTGTTGACTGATGGGTTTGTGTGGGTGTACAAAGCAGAAACTAGCGTTTCCTGCATACACTTATGAAATCAGGAACGCATGCAGACACTCACAGAGACGGAGGTGCAGAGGGAAGAGCTGTCTGAGCCTCTGTAAACCTTTCACCTCTGTGCCAACCTGAGAGAAAGCTGTTGGATGCCAGATTGTCTAGGTCTGTGTTTTTTCTCCTTTCTGTCTTGGGCATTAGACACTCTTTGAAGAGCCCACTGACTGATGAAGACCAGGTGTGACTGTGTGTGTGTGTGTGTGTGTGTGTGTGTGTGTGTGTGTGTGTGTGTATGTGTGTGTATGTGTATGACAGAGACAGACAGACAGATATATATAGAGACAGAGAGAGAGAACGAGAAAGGAAGGAAACTTGAGTATGCAGTACACTAGAACTGTTGGTAAGATTGACTGTTATATAAGTGTGTAATTATATGTGTTGAATTTTTTTACAGAGTTTATGATGTCTGTGTGTGTGTGTGATTTTGCTAGACATTGTTTTACAGTGCCCTAAGCAATAAAGTATAAATATTTGTGGTTCTTATTCAGAAAAATGACTTTTTACAACGCAAACACAGAATTTGAACATAAATATTAATAAAACGTAAAACAAAAACTGACCTCAAACTTTGAAAAATAAACAAACAAAACAAGTAAAAGCATAATAAGTAGAGTCTAATGCAAACATAAACCCACTCAAATATGGACACTAAAAATACAGAAAATGAGACTCAAAGGTCCTTTAGTGTTCCATATTAAAACACCTAAGAGCAATCTTTGCAGTACACACACTTGAGTGTGACCACTTTGCTTGTCATGTTCCCCTTTTGAAGTGTCCTTGTCTCACTTTGAAGGAATAATTTGAATAAAAGGATTGCCGCAAAATGCTGAGGGCTTAAACATCATACGAATCCATAACAGAACAATTTATTGAACCTACAGAGGATATATCCCCTGTGTGTCACGGAGCCAAGATTACAATACAGATATCTAGACAGAATCTACAGCCCATGTTTGCTTTTTAAATATATAAAAGTAACAAGAGTTAGTTTTTCTGTTTATTAAATTAAAATACAAAGAAAACAAACGTTGCTTTATTGATCTTAGATTCTCAAACATTTGTTCAATCAAATGTGGAGTCAATCAAAAAATCAGACACGGTGCTTCCTAGAAAATAAATTCCAGCACAGCACTACAACAACCTATTGTCAGTGTTTGCTTTATACAATATAAAAACTACATGAGATGAGAAAATAAAATGTGTTTAAATAATGTAACAACATTAACAAGAGACAAAGGACTGGGGAAACTGTGGGCTTTATTCAGTACACACAGGAGTAATCAAAGGATCAAAGAACAGGTGTTTACTAATTAGGATCCAAGCATACTAACAAGTAGCAGGAAAATGAATACACAGGAAACTAGGTCAACTTTTAACCGCATGGAGAAGGAGAACTAGAACAAAACCAGATAGAACTGTACTGTACATGTGAGGCACATGATGGAATGACCCAATACAGTACACACAATGCTATATAGTGAAATATAGTATGATGAAGAGATACTGTATGTTTACTGTAATAAAAATCTGCAAATGAACAGTTTTCCATATTTTCTGATTGTTTTCCTCTTAATTGTAAAATATTATGAGTTGCAATATGTGACTTATCTTTCCTTCAGCAACTTTTGATGTTAAAAAGGTTGAAAAAGTGACATTTTAGTAGTCTGAAGTGATATAATGTCTGTATTGGTAGTAAATATCAGTGCAAACACCTGGTAATAAACTGCCAGTGCCTTTATCTTTTATTTTACAGACGTAATTCTATATATATTATTTTTAATATACAATATATTGTTTCAAACTACTAAAATGTCAATAAAAGTCATTCTATTAATATGCAGAGTTGAATTTTCAACATGGGACTACATGGTGACTCAGTTAGCACTGTCGCCTCACAGCAAGAAGGTCGCTGGTTTGAGTCCCGACTGGACCAGTTGTCGTTTCTGTGTGGAGTTTGCATGTTCTCCCCATGTTCGTGTGGGTTTCCTCCGGGTGCTCCGGTTTCCCCCACAGTCTAAAGACATGCACTATAAGTGAATTGATTAAACTAAATTGGCCGTAGTGTGCGAGTGTGAATGTGAGAGTATACGGGTGTTTCCCAGTACTGGGTTGCGGCTGGAAGAGCATCCGCTGTGTAAAACATATGCTAGAATAGTTGGTGGGTTATTCCGCTGTGGTGACCCCTGATAAATAAGGGACTAAGCCGAAGGAAAATGAATAAATGAATGAATTTTCAACATCAAAAGTCGACAGAGTCGAGATCAAGGTCCCAATATACAATTCATAATATACCTCTTATACTGCCAGACCATCCACGCAGGGGCAATATGCTTCCTGTGCACTTGCAGTCTTGGACCAGAAATACCCTTATAGAAATCTTATATATTGCAATATTTGCACGTTAATTTTTGGATTTCACATATATAAAATGTCATATATGCAATATTTATTTCAAATATCTTTTTTTACATATATAATTGAAATTACTAATGAAATTACACAATCTAAACTACATGAGATGAGAATTTATTACCATTTCTATTAGCATATTTCAGATTTCAGCAGGTAGTCACTGTGTGCATGTCTGTTAAGACCACAAGAATGTAAGGATATTCTATTTGTCTTTTTTTTTCTGTCAGAAAAGTACTCACAAGTTCCCACTGTTCTCACAAGCAGACTATTACCAATCAGTCAAAGTGGCATTGCGTCACAAGAAAGACCCTGAGTATTTAGCACACCAATTGGCCATCATAGTTATAGGAAGACTGTGGGGGTTTAGGGGGTGCTATCGGGAGAACACTTATGTGAACCTGTGCTGTTGTGGATATACATGTCCTTTAAGTCCAGAGGCCCATTTGGGATTGGGTGATCATGTGCACTTGTGATCTTGTAGACATACATTGCACACCACACACAAGATTGTAGGGTATCTCCAGTTAAAAAAAATAGCCTATGCTGTAGATTTTGAACCATGGCTGCTGGTTTAAGTTGGTTTGTGTTGGTCATGAGCTGGTTTAAGCTGATCATGTGCTGGCCAACTTAGGATAACCACATGACTAGCAAAGAACCAGCACATGATCCACAAAGAACTAGCTTAAAAAAGCAGCCATGGTTCCAACCTGTCATGTCAGCTCACTCACAAACGCACAGGATCGCAGGAGTTATTAAAAGAACACATATTTAAGTACAAAACATCACACTTACTACAAACACAGGAACATGGAACACAGACATCACTAGGGTGGTTGACAATTCAATAACGGACCAAGGACTGAACAAACCTGAACCTTTTGAAGGTGCAACCTCGCGTCTTCAACACAACAAATAATACAAAGGAGAGTGGAAAGGGAGAAAGCCAGGTAGGAGTCTTAGGAGAGAGGAGCCAGGAGAGGAGCTGGGGAACGCTGTGTGGAGGACGAGGCCAGAGAAGAGACCACAGAGGGAGAAGCCAGAAAGAGAGCTGGGGAACGTGGGGTGGAGGAGGTGGCCAGGGAGGAGTCACAGGAGGAAGGCAACAAGGAGGGAGCTGGAGCAGGAGCCATATGACCCAGGATGCAGCCAGGAGGACGGCCCAGGGTGGAGTCGAGGGAGGGAGGAACCATAGAGGGAGGAGTGATCGCCGACTCTGGGGGGGCCGTCCGAGGGAGATGCTGCAGAAGGAGGTGGAGCCAAAGGAGGAGATGGAGAGCTGTAGGGCTAGGGTGACGCCGAGGTCCTGGAGGGCCAAGGTGGAGCGGACGGCTCACTCGAACGATGGGACGACGCTGGTCCAGAAGCCTGCAGCAGAGCCAGAGCGACAGAGGACCAAGGTGTAGCTGGAGGGAAGGAGGAGCTTAATGCAGCTGACAGGACAAGGCGCAGCCAGGGGAGTGGAGTCCAGAGGTGTAGGCAGGGCAACGACTGACCAAGGTGAAGCCGGAGGGACGAGGGAGCCTGGCGGAGCTGGTGGGCTGACGGCCCACAGAGGAGAAAAGGGAGGAGAGAGCTAACGCAGAGCCTTAGGCTTGAAGGGTCGAGGCGGAGTTTCGGCTGCTGGAGCTTGAGGGTGAGCTGGGGGGCTGGCGGACTGCAGCAGCACTGGAGCTGGCTGACTGGCTGCAGACGTTGGCATCAGTTGGCATAAGCTGTCCTATTCATGATTTTTACTTTCAGAAGGGTTCTCATTAATGCTCATTGAGGTCATTATATACACTTGATGCATACTCAGGCAAGCTTTGCAGCAAACACATGCCAAGCAATCAAGACAGCATTACGTCACAAAAGCGTGGCAGACCATGATGGATTAGGGTGTCATTTGAGATTGGGCCTTCATGTGCATTTGTTGTTTTTCAGACCTACAGTGGCCGCCGTATGGAAGTGTCCTTTAAGTTAATGAGAGGAAAGGGTGTCCCATTCATCATCTAAGCTTTCAGAAGATACTTTCAGAAGTGCACCCCTTTTGGCAGGTATTTGCCCTTAATGCTCCCTTCAACCTGATTGAAAAACTGGAATTACATCACAAACATTTGTCGTCATAGGAAGACTTTGATCTTTGATCTTTGTGCTATTTGGATTGGACATTCAACAAGGTCTTGTGGACTAACAGTAGCTATGTTTTCATCCACCTATTTTTATGTGCATTTTGGAATATCGCATAAACAAGCTGAATCAAAATGCCAAGATGCGTATACATTTTAAAAGTGTGCATAAAAAACGTATGCACACATCTGAGTAGAATAAAGTTTTTGTCCAATAAGAAAAATGTGAGTAAACTACAATGTAAACACATTTACCGAATAAATTCCAGGATGTGCATCAATAAAGTAATGTGATTTTTTTTTTAACAGATAACAAAAATTTTCTCAATGAGACAGCATCAACGGACAAACCAGCAGACTGACCATATTGCAAAATATCTGAAATGTTGTTTTGGCTATTCTAAAATCTCTTAGCCAAAGTCCTTCTTCAAAGTGATCCGGGATATTACCTCCAGAACTGTCTTGAGTGGCTGCGCTCACAAAGAGTGGTTTCGTGCCTCCAAAAGCCATGGCTCTTCATTCGGTCTCATCTTTGTCTGCATATTTGGATGTAAACATAGCTAGTGGCCTTTGTGTGCACATGTCCATTAATCCCAAAGATCACAGGGTAACCCATTCATCATTTCAGCTTTCAAAAGCTTTGAGGCCACTGTGTGCCCTAGATGCATAGCTCTAAAAAGGGTGGACGAAGACTGCAAGGCTGCCATTTGTGATTTATCCATAGGTGCCATAGAAAATTTGCCATAGCAGATGTTTTTAACCAAAGCGATGTACAATGTGGAAGGAATCAAGTGATTCATCGTAAAGAGACAGTACTCACATCAAGTGCTACTAATACAAAGCTTCTGATTTTGTTAGAAAAGTACCAGATTAAGTATAGGTAGGAATTAAGAAAAGTGTTTTTTTTGGAGTGCTCATGGAAAAGTTGTGTTTTGTGTGCCTTTTAAACCTTGCCAGGGATTCAGTAGTCCGTATGGGATTGGGAAGATAATTCCAACAGAGAGGAACAGTAAACGAAAGGTTCTGGAAAGGAATTTAGAGCCTATTTGTGATGATGGAGAGCCGAATTTGAGTGAAACCCATCTAAAAAAAAACGTATAGGCGTATTGTACCAAAATGAATCAAGAAAAGACAAAACATATTTTAGAAAGGCGCATTGATGATGTGTTGCAACATTATTTAAATTGAGTTAATTATGAAAAAAAAAAGTAAAACTTGAATTGCAACTTTCTAATTGTAATAATGTGAGCCTGGCAACAAAGGTGAGGATCCATGGTTTAATTTTAACAAAGAACAGTCAGGCAGGCAATGGTCAAACAGGTACAAACAGTAGCATCAGGGCAATTCAAAAGAGTAGTCGTGGTCACAGGTGAAGAGATTGATGCAGGTGGCAAAACAACAAAGCAGAACAGAGGGATCAGAACATGGCAGGACAAACAGGGAAAATCATTTTGTAATGCTTCATAGGGAAAAACAAGACACAGCAATGGATGAGGGTGAGTGTGCTGTATATATAGTCCAAGGAATCAGTCATGATGAGCTTCAGCTGTGATTGTAATCAGGGGGTCAACTGGGACTGGTGTGTGAGAGGTGCATGATGGGAGTTGTAGTTCAGTAAAGTGGCAGATGTGTGGTGAGTAAATGTTTTGCAGCAATCTGCAGATCGCTGGTGATCATAACACTTACAGTTTTGGCAACTATATTTGTTTGTGCATATTTTAAAGTCTGCATGAAACGAAAGTTAAAATTGCAATTTTTTCCTCCAAAATTGACATACATCCAATTGAACCGGTCCTGAAACCAATCCTTTTGGAACTGATTGGGTCACTGGAAAATGGAAGTTGCTAATAAAATGGAGGATGATTGAGGAATGGGTGAAAATAAGGCAGAAACAACACACGCACTGATAGTGCCACCCTAAAGGCATTTCATGTGTCTAGAAGTGAAGAAATGTCATTTAGAGGGGGGAGAGACAGTTACAATATTTGATTAAAGATCATAAGAGCAAATAATTTTTTTACAAAAGAATGAACTGCCCAGATACCTTGTCTATAACTAGCGTTAATGCAGTAAATACAGTTGAATACAAGATTATTAGCCCTCCTGTAAATTTTTATTATTTTAATTATTTCCCAAGTCATATTTAACAGAGCAAGGTAAAATTCAAAGCATTTGCTATAATATTTTTTTCTTCTGGAGAAAGTCTTACTTTGTTTAGTTTGGCTGGAGTAAAAGCAGCTTCATTCAGTTGTTTTTTGCTATAACTATTTTTTGCTATTGCTTTTAAGGTCAATATTATTAGCCCCCTTGAGAAACATATATATATTTTAGATTGGCTACAGAACAAACAATTGTTGTTCAATGACTTGCCTAATTAACCAAATTTTCTAACTTAACCCTACTTAAAAATTGGACTTTAAGCTGAATACTAGTATCTTGCACAATAAGTAGTAAAATATTATGTACTGTCATCATGGCATGTTTAAAAATGTGTGGAAAAATCTTGTCTCTGTTAAACAGCACCCGGGAAATTAAAAGAAATGAAATAATAATTTGACTATTAACTGGACTTTAGCATAATTGTCTGAAAATTATGCTGTCATTTACCTCTTTATCTCACTCTCTCCTCACGTTTTTTCCCCTCGCGCCGTCTCTCTGTGAGTGGATCTTGTTTGTGTAAGGCATTTCTCTCTGTCAGCACTGCTATGTTTAATCCTCGCTCACTGAGTACTATGCCAATCCAAGCAAGAAGCCTACTCCTGCTACTGTACACACACACACACACACACACACACACACACACACACACACACACACACACTCCGGCAGTAAAGTCACTGTTACCGTGTCTAAGTATGGTCAGAGGGATGGTCATGTGGTCACTTTCCTCAAGTCTGTCTTCATGCAGCTATATGAAGCCTGTATCCCACACTGTAACCATAATGTTCTGGGAGGGGCAGGGGAACGCTGTCAAAATGTTGTGTAAACAAAAGCATCTCTTTTAATAGAGCTACTCCCAAATTATACTAAACCAATAAGCCACAGAACAGACTCCAATTGCAAAAACAAACACGCACACACACACAGAAGCAGTGGCTTACAGAGTTCTAAAGAAACGTTCTGCACATCGGCTGAGTTTACAGAGCGGCACAACAAGAGAAAAACACCAGCAGAGTAAATATGAAAGCCTCTAATTTTCAGCTAATCTTTTTCATCCTTAACCATCAAACAATGTCATCTGAGGATGTTCTGACCATCTCCGCGCTGCTGAAGAACCAAGAAAACTTAAAAATAGCATTACAGTAAGCCGGTATGTATGCACAGAGAGGAAAACATAATATTTAATAAAGACAGGCGTTTATATTTTTGTGCATGCTGCAATCTGCACATGTTTTGACAGGATGTTCACATTTAAAAAAATATGTCTGGAAGAGAGATTAACACACATCTGTATGTGTGTAAGTGTGTGTGTACCAGACAAAAACAGCTTTCAGCAGCATTGTGTTAAAACTAAGCTTTATTTCATTGCAACTGCACCCACATTTACAGACCTTAATAAACACACACGCAAATAGAGATGTGTTAAATTAAACACGGAGTACTTTTTTTCAGTAATGCTTAATTTAAAGGGAAAGAAGAGATTTCACCATGTCTGCTTTTTTTTTTTGTCTGAGATTATTACATTAGAAATCCTTTAAAATTGTATTTTAAAATGCATGTGCCAGGTTTTCAGAAATGTAGTCTTTGTTAGTTTCATACATTTTTAAAACATCATAAATGTCAAGTGGCATAACCATCAAGAAAAACTATTAAAATATTTTCCTTGCACCTTGAACACATGAGCATACCTTAATCATTAAGGCTTTTTACAAGGTATTTTCATTCATTCATTCATTCATTTTCTTTTCGGCTTAGTCCCTTTATTAATCTGGGGTCGCCACAGCGGAATGAACCGCCAACTTATCCAGCATATGTTTTACGCAGTGGATGCCCTTCCAGCTGCAACCCATCACTGGGAAACATCCACACACATTCATTCACACACATATACACTATGGACAATTTAGCCTACCCAATTCACCTGTACCGCATGTCTTTGGACTTGTGGGGGAAACCGGAGCACCCGGAGGAAACCCACGCCAACACGGGGAGAACATGCAAACTCCACACAGAAATGCCAACTGACCCAGCCGAGGCTCGAACCAGCGACCTTCTTGCTGTGAGGCAATCGTGCTACCCACTGCGCCACCGTGCAGCCATTACAAGGTATTTTATTTTCAAAATGATTTTCTGAAGGTTACAGATGACCCAAACGATATGTGCTGTATATAATCAATTAGTTAAACATGCTGTTGTATGAGTATGTCGTGGGAACGTTATACATATTTTTCCCATTTTATGAAAAATTCTAAGCTTGACCTTGACTTGACTTAAACTGACTTTTTGGGGAAAAATATGTACAGTGTCATACTCACAACATGCTAACACAGTAATACACATTTTACCAAGTCATTCCCTTGGTTGAAGTGAATCGTGTGCACATAATGCAACACAGGCTCATTGGAAATACATGCTTCAGCCTACATTTTTTGTGTAAAGTGTACTTAAACAAGTTTAACTGCAGTTTCTAGGTAAAATGAACACCACAGTATGTGTTATATGTATATGTTGGCAGTATGACGC
Source organism: Danio choprae (assembly GCA_903798125.1). NCBI lineage: Eukaryota > Metazoa > Chordata > Actinopteri > Cypriniformes > Danionidae > Danio > Danio choprae. The sequence continues at coordinate 1,416,174 of CAIGQW010000302.1, read as the reverse complement.
CAACAACCCTTGTTGTTTTCCTTTTCACACTAATGATTTTTTGATGTAGTATTGCATGTATTTTCAATAAGCCAGAATATAATACTAAAACAATAAAATAAATGAAAACAATAATAATAAAAAGTATGCCCGTACCACTTTCCTAGTTTTTTCAAACTGCATAAAATCAATCAGCAGCCAAAATACGCACAAAAAATATAAGTGCCTCAAAATACAGTTCCTTAAAATACTTTCACTTCTAAACAAATTAAAAGTGCAGCACACAATCAAGCACGGATACCAAACAAAAGTCTTTGAGTTGAGAGACGAGAAGAACAAGAGCTGTGCTCAAAGTTTCCATGTTTTTTCAAATCCACTAGAGGCCGCCGTTTACATTTTTGACAATCTCAAATACGTTACTAGGCCGCTTTTTCCTCATACTTGCCATTTCTTTTAAATCCACCAGAAGCCACTGTGTACATTTCTGCCAGTCTCAACAGTAATCTACTGCTTAAAGTAATGCTAGAAACGTCATCCATAGGGAGGTAAGCGGTTTACGATACCGCACTGTAGCATTCATTTTATACACAATATGCAGCCATTATGTACCCTGCAGCACATATTTGTCGGTTCTCAAAAATGTATCCCTGTACACATATTCACAATGAGCCTGTGTTGAAACAATACAACTCGCTACACTGACTTGTCAATATGTCTAAAAAATGCTATGTGACAAGGTGAACAGTAAACAAGCTTAAAACCCCAGAACTCCCCAAAAATTAGCATTTAAGGACACAAAAGTAGAGTAATGTAATATTAGAAAACTCCCGTATGTACTCCCGTAAAACTCCCAGCATGTCTGGGTGCTGGCGATCAAGAACTGAAGGGGCAGTTTCATTCATTTTAGGGGCATTTTTTTCTAAAAAGGGCATGTGCTCTGCACAGGTTGAGCCCTACATGTGCACGTGTCTGGAGCCGTGTAATAAAAACTTGGCTTCAACCAGTGTAACACCCCCTAAATCGAATTAATGGGGTGTCAAATTAATTTATCACTGCCACGATTTTAAAAAATTAGGTAATAAATTAGTAAATTGTGACTAAGAATTACTAAAACAAAGGAATGAATATTCCCTTCAGTAAATGAGCACTTGAATAAATTGCTGCCAAGATTAACTGAAATGAAAGAATTGAATACTTTCTTGCAATATACTGTAGTATAGTATGTAAAAAACGTAAGTCAAGAAAGTAAGACGCTATACTGTATGTCTAAAGAAAAATAATGAAATAAAATACATATTGAGTCAATAAAAAAAAAGAAACTGCCTTTTTTTAAATAACTTTATGACTTACAGTAATACCAGTTTCATATTCACATGTGTGTCATATAAAAACACAAACTTCACGGTCAAACAAACACATTTTCTTAAAACTATTGTGGTTGAAACACAGCATGTCCTATTGTTTAAAATGTCACTTCAGTTCCAACTACACAACAGTTTTTTTTTCTTTCTATAACAATGAGTGCTGCCTCAGCCTTGCACACAGAAATATTATCCAAACTGTGGTTTTGAGAAAATTGACTGTGCACATCCTTATGAGCCAGAAATGTTGTGCTGGCTGGGAATATCACATCCTCAGCAGGACCCGTCACAGAACAATAGGTGTGATTGAATTGAATGGCTGGGATTTGAGAGGTGACACTATTAAAATCGCAATAGCGCAGTGTAATAGTGATTTACAGTCCGGAAGGCAAATGTCTACACAAACATGCATGTTACACGAAGCCACTCGCACACACAGGGAGAAACGAATTCTCTCACTTTTTCTCACACGTACTGTGAAGAAGTGTCTCATTGTTCTTTCCAGTGCCCGGGGGTGAAAGGTCGAGTGGAGTAAGTACAGTTATCAATCAAACCCTAAGCACTGAGACTCTCTATGCTGTTCTGTTCTGCTTGCTGCAGGGTTTTTACAGACGTTCCCTGGCAGGTGTCAAATACCAGCAGTGCGAAATAATTACTGTCCTGCTGAATTCAGCTCCACTTACTGGCTTTCCACACCTCCGGTATCCCCCCCCCCCCTTCCATCTTTCACTCCTCCACTCAATCCGGTTGTGCTGCACTTAAACAGCTCTTCTACCCAAGCCTTACTGAAGTGGATGGTCTCTCAAGTAAAGAGCTTCTCTGTCAGTATCTGCGTGCATGTGTGTGTGCACATGTTTCTAAAATGTGCATATACCTGTGTGTGTTGAGTCTCTAAGGGAGTGTCTTATTACCGGAGCTGTTTTAGTGAAGCAGCATGTGTGTGTGTGGCTCTGTGAGTGTGCGTGTGTGTGCTGTGGATTAATGTCACTTTGGGAGTATTGCATGACCAAGGCCATAACATACAGTAGCACATGCGTCTGCCAGTTACTCCTGAAATACTGCATCCCAATGGAGAACATAGTGTGTGTGTGTGTGTGTTTGGACACAATTAGTAGGCCTTCGTGGGAGCTAAAGTTTATGAATAATGTGAATGGGAAATCAATAAAAGAGTTGTATTATTCATGTTGAGTTTGTGTGTTTGTGGTTCTGCGCATGTGGTGCGGTGACAAGAATGGGCCTTTTTTTAGCAATGGATTGTGGGTCTAGACAAGTAAAAATTTAGTTGGAAGATTTTTGGTGGATAGTTGTTTCAAAGGCATTTTCTTTTAAATACCATCCATGTGTTAATATAGATTATAGAGTCAGTTATGATTTCACGCTGAGTTTAATCCAAGCTCTATCAGCAGCATCTGTGTAATGCTGCTAATTACTGCAGACGATTAAAAGAAAAATGAGTAAACTGTTAACCGCTCATATAGAAGTACGTGAGGCAGTGTGCAGTAGATGGCAGTGCAGATATTTTTTAAACTTACCTTTAATACATTTTCCAAACAGGCATATTCATTAGAGAAGGTGTATTTTTTAGTAACTACATATTATGTATATAAATAAATAAATAAATTATAA